>VZSV01000154.1:1721337-1739920 GCA_013398735.1 Nothocercus julius
TCACCAAAAACGTTGCTCTGACACATCCCGCTGTTTTGTAACGCGTTTTGCAAAAATCACTGCTGGCCAGCACGGAGGGAGCCGCAGAGGCGGCCGCGTCTTGGGCGCGCAGTCTAACCCATCGCACGGTGCTGTGTTCCAGGTTTGATTGCCATTGCAAACTCCCTGACGACCCCAGGCCTCTGACCAGCAAAAGGAGACAGTCTTCAGCTATGAAGATACTTTATACTTAATCAGGCGCTTTCAAACAGTCCAAAAAAACCTGACCTCTAGCTTGGGGGAAGCCCCAGAAAGGGTTTTGTCAACGACACTTAATCTTTGCATTGGATGGGACCTTGGGCGTTCAAAACTTGTTAGCCCTTTATTTATAAGTAGCAAATAACATAGGAGTTTGAAAAAAAAAATATTATTTTTAAAGCTATATGCTGTACAGATTTTTGTTACAAGTGACTCTGTTCCTATTTGTTCTGTAAGCTGCACATTTTATAAAGTTTATGGAAGGGCCTGAAGAGAAGCCAACATATTTAAGAAAAGTAGCGTTAACTTTTTCTGTTTCAGGGTTGTATTTGACCTGGAGTTCAAGATTAACGTTCTTCCTTATGGTCTAGATGTGTCTATCATAGTAATAATTTATTTTCTTGGCTTAACACCTCTGTTTTAATAAAAGCAAGTTCATTGTTACAGTCAGTGGTTGCTTCCAGATGATTCTTCTGATGCCTCAGTGCTGAACTTCTCCCTCTCTTAACCAGCTCTCAGCTCTTCCCGGCTCTTCCCGGCTGCACTAATCCCACTAAACCATATAAAACATGAGCACATGCGCCAGGAGAGAGGAGAGATCCCAGGGCCGGCCGTACGTGGACACGTCCCCAGTGCTGAGGGGCAGGCCAGGCCGGAGCTGGGAGCTCAGAGCAGTGGAGATGTCCCTAGGGAGGATGACCAGCCACAAATCAGATGGCCCTTCCTGGCTCGGGGCCGCAGCCAACTCTGCCAGGCAGTGGCGCCCGTTTCGCGCAGTCCGGTCAGCTGCGCGAGGCCGAGCGCTGTCGCTCACAGTGTGCAGTCGAATCGCTCTGCTTGGGGCACCGGCCACCCCCCAGCTTCACCTCTGACTCAGGAGGCACCTGCAGCGGCGCCGTCGAGGTCTGTGCAGGGATGCGGTCCCACTGTCACCGCTCGCTCGAGTTTTAGAGGAGAACAGCATCCGGCTGCAGCTGGCGCTGTGTGTGTGTGTGTGTGTGTGTGGGGGGGGTTAATCATTGTGCACCTTAAATGCGCAGCCCTGCAGTAACAGAGTAACTGGAGGACAGACTTACCCTGTGCTCCGACATTCCCTGTTAATGAGTAACATCCAAGCTTGCTGTTTCGCTGCCACCCTCTTAGCATTCTTAGAAGAAACAAGGTGCTTTTAAAATATCTATATCAATATACTTGCTTGCTGCTGGGCTCCTGTTTGCTCCCGGTTTATGAAGGGCTAGAAACCGTTCTCCCCTGGGTGAGCGAGAAGTCCTGTCACCCTCAGCCTCAGCCAGAAGGCAGAGACCTAATTTATTTAAAACTTCAGCTTCTCCCCATATTGACTGCTGCTGGGGGGGAGCTTGATCATTCCGAGCATTGCTGTGGTCTCAAATATAAAATAAACCCCCATAGCCACACGGGTTACCCCTCTGCCTATAAACTGCAGTCCTTCTAGCTCGGCAGCTCCTGTTCTGCGCATACAGTGCTTGTTTATTTTAATAAGCTAAGCTGAATGTTACTTTTCACCCTTGTTCTTTTTTTAGATGGCAAATAGAGCACAGTTGACATCTTTGTACAAAATTGCGTGGGGAAAGAGTTGCACAGGGAAGGGCTTTTTTTTTAGCAGTTACTATTTTAAGATACGCGCTCAGTTAATGCAGGATTCGGGGCTGTCAAGCCAGCAGGAGCTCATGTCACAAGCGGGAATGAATTTACCAAACCAACAAGGAACGTGAATCTTCCTGAATTCCTTAATGTCAAAAGGTTTCTGCATTGCTGGAAAAACCGTTATGAATGTTTACCTGGCTGTTTTTTTCAGGGTTTGAGTGATTGGCCTAATAAAGGTTATTTTCTTTGTACGAATCCTGTTTGCATTGCATGTTGACTACTAATTTTAGTGGGGCCAAAAAGACCAGCAGCTACGTTTGGCACAGGGAGTAAAGTCCCTTGGGTGCCTTGGCTAAACAGGGCTCCAGGACAGGGACAACCCTGTGCCCAGGCACTGCGTGGGTTAGAATTGGGGTGTCTCAGGCACCTGAGACCAGAGAGAGCTTCTCATGAGACCTGGAATTGCTTCCTGGAATTAAGTGCTGTGTCCAGGAAGCATTTGTGACAGTGCCCCCAAGCAGAAGGACAGGAGGAGGAGACGTCCGGGTGACTGGGCGGCAGAGCTGTATTTGTTTTCTCTGAAAAGCAGGGTTTTCTGCTAAATAACGCCCCTGGGGAGGAGTGAAGAGGTAAGAAAGAAGCCACTGCCTGCATTGTCACCTAAAGCAGAAGGCTGTTACCAGGCTTCCTGCCTAAATAAAGCTGCTGTTCAAGGTTAAAACAAAGCTTTTTTAGACACCTGACAAAAACATTATAAAGACAAACTGTTAAATTTTTATTAATGTTTCTGCAAACTTACATTTCCAAGGCAAAGTATGATACTGCTTTAGCAAACCCTCTCCTTATCGTGACATCGATGCAGCGACTGTATTTCCGTGCAAAGGGCAGGGTAAACTGCAAAGCACAAAAACGAGGCCCCCGTTAACTCTTCAGCTGACAGACCAAAGAGCAGACAGACAGACAGACTCTTAGCTCGCTGTTTCTTCACCACCCCAAAGGTCTTCTTCCCCCCCCACATTCTGGCACAGAAAGCAAGCCCATAAATGAGCCGCACAATTTTGTGCTTAAGATGCTGCGAAACGTCAGTCAAGTTGGGCTGTAAAATTACCCTTCTCCTCACTTCATTCAGGCTATAACCAAAAGAGATCTGTGAACCGGCTTAAGCAAATACCTTAAAACAAAAGAAAAAAGAAACTGCTTTCTTTACACATTCAGCTGTATTGCATCCCCTGGTGGCAAACTGTACTCACTTCCACCCACTTCAGCAGTGCTTCACAAACGTGTCGGTCACCTTGAAAATACCCCGTGCTCAGTAAATTCGCAACAAAGTCCTCGGGGTTGATCTGCAGGGTCTGCAATACAGAGCACACGCCTGGCGTGTCACCAAGGAGGTCCCCGCGCTGCAGTGACCAGGCTATGTCCTGTCCCCCAACCCTGTCCCACACTGAACCGACCATCTCAAGAACCTGAGCAGCCAGGTCTCATGTGGGTTACTACAGACTTGTTCCTACCCAAAGCCTCTTCACGAGAGTCATGACTTTGGCAGTGATTTCTTTGGGATCCTTCTGCTTTAGCGAGTCCAGGATAACACCAGTTAGGAAACAGTGGCACTTCCTGGCGTAGAATATCTCGTCAGGGGAGAGGGCAAAACTTAGAAAAACTGTATCTGCAAAGGACAGTTAAAAGAATTAAAAGAGTTTGAAAAAATAAGTATTTATTCCCAGCATGTTAATGTTTCCCTAATCCTGCCTTTGGCTCCTTTAATGCCTTTCCCAGATTTTTAAAGCAACCAAATCCTAATCCTAGTCAGTTTTCAATTTGAGCTCTAAACGAGGGGTGGCTGCAGCAGAAATTGAACACGGATTGTGTATAAGAATGGACGTGTTATGTATATGTTTATGTTGCATACACATGCATACACCAACACTCAGCTACATGGACAGCCCACACTGATTGATACTGCAGAGACCACCAGAGTGAGACAGAAAGAGACACTGATCAGCAAATAGCAGCATCTTGCCCCATTTTCAGCTGGATTCCCAAGGATTGTGTGGTCCGCAAGGGAAGCGGCACAGTGTCCTGGAGGCTCTTCCCTCAGCTCCCATTGCAACGAGGAGGGTGTAAGAATTGCCCTACTCACCCCTTTCAGACAACACTGTGGGGGCAGTTTGGGCAGCACCTCACTGAACTGTTCCCCAAAGACGCTGGCCCAGACCGGGGCTTTCAAAGAACGGGGCAGAGCGGCTCTGGGCACAAACAGTGGAGGCACCTACGAAGAGCAACCTGTGAGCCAACCCGTGAGCCATGCCAGGGAAACGAAGAAAGCTGAGGAACTGCCTTGGGGAAGATCATCACATGCCATTCCTTGGGTTGCAACACTTTATCCTAGTCTTTTAGTCTATTTAGACTATGGCTTGTAAAATCCAGGTCATTTATAGCATACTTAGAGGGGGGGGGGGGGGAGAAAAAAAAACACTACTTGGATTTAAGGACCCTACTATTGTACAAATGGAAGGGCTGTGTCTAGCTTTGTGCCTGCACGAGGGTGTGTGTTCGTGTGCGCAGGGTTAGTGCCCCTGTTTTGAATGACTAAAAACAGAAGCAACAATTAGGCTGCAACAACCATAAGCAGTCGACAAGTCAGAACTGACAACAAATCATGATGGACACATTGTCTTTCTCACTGAAACCTCTGCGGCGACATCCTGTAGCTCCCTGCACTTCCTTACCTTTAGCTAGTGCTCGAGTGTGGGAATTGCCCAGCTGAGGGCTGCAGAGCCGAGTGCTGTAAACAACACTCTCCTCACTGCACGTGCAAAAGCCATCCCTGCCCATCACTGGAGGATGTTCAACCCTAAGAATCAATCCCGCGCTTCTGTGCTCTTCCACAACAACGTTGGCTTGTTCATTGTCCGTTGTTTCTGCGAATAAATAGGGGTTGAGTTTGACACCAACAGCAACGGCATTAAAGCGTTTGTTCATATGCAAGTAGGACCACTCTATCCGTATTTTGTCTTTATTCTGTCGGGATATCGTCCCAGAAAAGGCAAAGGACAAATGGAGAGAAAATTACAATCTTAAAGCTTTCTCTTAAAGATTTACGACCTTAAATATAACGTGACTGGTCTTCTCTACTCCTGTCTTTCACAGGGGATATTTAACAAGAACAACCATTAAGTATAGCTTAACCATACCCAAGTAGATTCAGTCTGGATTTTTCTTTTCCAAAAGAAAAATCATTGCTATAGTCACTAAAATACCCACAATCTTTTTTAATACATTTTGCTTTGCCAACAATTTTGTGAAAACTTGCAACGTTACCCACTGTGGAAGCCGTGAGCTGAGGCAGAGGGGAAGTCAGGTCCTCATCAGGGTGACAGAAGGAGACTCGGATTGGGAAATGCCACTGCAGGTTCCTGAGTTTGCATTTAGCATCCGGCCTACGAGGTGCATCTTTTCAACACTAGTAGTACGGACATGCTAGGCCCTACATTTGAAACCCTTCTAAAAATGGTAAAATTTCAGCTTTTGAGGTAATTCTGTGCTGAATTTTTATTGTCCTTGTTCAGTCCCAGCAATTCCAACAAAAGTAACAGTAAATTACCGCAAACATTTAAAATGATTCTGGTTGCAAGGTCCAGCTAGCTAATCAGGACAACTTGAAAGCCCATTCAAAAAAAGTCCTGGGATCCTCAGGACAATACAGGAGCAGAAATGAGTCTCTTTATTCACTCTGCTGCAGGGAATAAAGGTGCAAAATCTAACTGCGATGCTGTATTTTGTGCTGTCATCAAGTATTACTAAACTATGTCCAATGTTTCTGGTCACAATACTGTACCTCTGAGCATCCAAATATCTCAGAAATGCAGATAGGTAACTGTACACAGCAAGTCAGCTTTACTGTTCATCACAGAGCTATAAAGGTAGGGCAACAAGGAGATAATTAAAGAACAATGTATTAATGCCAGTCAATTAACAAGCTATCTCACCTTTTGGGTAATTACATTTGTAGTAGTCAACTCTGCATAGACAAGCAATAAAAAAAGCCCTGCAGTCATGGTCAGGCCCTTGCTTAACAGCTGCCACTTAACTTACTGTTTTTTATAGGGATGAATTTCAGCTGCAAGTGCTTGTCTCTTAGGTCACCCAAGAAACTTCCTAAAAGCAGGAGAACAAGATGATGGTTGAGACTGTTACTCTAAAATTCATTAGTACAATCAAAGTATTTTACTTCTCTAAGTTATGCAGTTTGTTGCTCCCATTTTTTTTAGAAAGCAATTGTCAAAAAACATCACCCACCTTCTGCTTGCTCCCAGTTTCTGCTCTCGGCAGTTTCTCCCATTGTACAGATAGTTTCTGTGGTGTTGAACTGGTATTTTCCAGAACGTGGAGTAACTGGCAAATTCTGTTTGAACATGTATGAACACAGCTGCTTTTCTTCAGCCCCAGCCTCATATTTGGTAGTGTTATTGTTTTCTGTTGCAGAGCTTACTTTCCCAGGAGAAGCAGCAGGAGAGCCCTTGATACCACTGTGCTTGCCAGGAGTGTCGTGCTGAGATACATGGTCTGTGATATTCCCATCAGATACAGTCACATGCTGGAAATCACATCTCTTGGAGTTCATCATGTCCCATTCCTTTACCAGAGAAATTAGCTTCTGGATGGGAGTTGCTGAGTCTTTACAATCTAATTTCTTTGCTAAACTGCTTCGTAGACCTCTCTTCCTCGGAGGGCTTCCTGAGTGCTTGTAATAGCCACAGTTTACCTGGATATCAGAGGACTTGTGGTATCCTCCGAGTCTACTTCTTCGCTTTGCCCCTCTTGCTCGTGAAATCATTCTGCAATACTTCGCTCTCTCCTCACTGGTATCTTGCTTTGCCTTCAGATCTTTTATTTTACTCCACGTATTAATATAATATTTATTGAAATCCACAGCTGCATATGAATATTCCTAAAAATACAGTGAAATGCTGTTACTTTATATCAAAGGAAGAATAAGGTTTGCCTTTTGGGTCACTTTACACTGACATCAGTGACTAGAAAATTGATCAGAGGACCTAGCTCTTAAGTCTTAAACTCTTAAGACTGTTTATGATTTTTGCAGCATGCATTAATTCAATAAAAAACTCAAGGAAAGTCCAGAACACAGGGCAGTGCTCAAGCACCCTTCCCTGACAGCTTCCTTGCTGTGGAAGTTTTGCACAACTGCTGAAGGAGAAGTGGGTGAATCTCCTCCTAAACTACCTACAAGCTCTTTCATTACAGGAGGAGTTCTCATGTTTTTGCAGTATTTAAACAGAGTTACTGCTATTCCCTATTTTCACTTGATGCTTAAAGATAGGCTTTTTAAAATGAAGTTTTTTTTTTTTTTTTAACCAGGGAGATTTCAAAAGATCATTTTTTTTGTAGCTGATTTTGAAATTTTAAACTCTTTGAATTTTTTGATAATTGCCAAATTTGCATTCGACACATTTCTAGTGCAAATTGCTTTTCGAAACATTTTGTGGCAACATATCCTGACACCCAAATCTTACTTCTTTTGAGTCTTTGCTGATCTGATGCTCCTTATTTGAAGTCACAATGCTTAATCCTCCACATGGAGAAGAAGTTTCTTTGGAAAATTCACAGGTTTTGATCCATAATCTAGAAAATGAATATTTACAAGTGTTTTAGAACTGCTTCTAGGGGCACTACCCAATAAATCTCACATTTTCAGTCGTCAGTCTATGTGTATTTATTAGGAATTAGTTTTAAACTACCAAGGAAAGAAAGGAGTTTACAATTATCCCTAATGAGTAACATAAGGGTGGCGAAGCATCAGTAGTTTCATTGCCCCTCTGCAATAGAAATTGCTCTAGATACACAAGGGATAAAAATGGCTTGTCCCCAAGATGCTCCATCACCCACAAAACCTTCGCCAATGGATCCATTTAAGCCTTGTTGATCAACCCAAGTCCTGCAAGTTACTTTTCTCTTTTTACTTTATTTTTTTTTTTTAATGAAGAAGTCCTGGACAATTAAGGGAGAGAGCTATTCAGATTCAGGTCAGTCATCTGCATTCTGGTATCAGACACAGATTTTAAGGAGATGGGATGCCATAGTTTTTGAAGGACAACTGCACAGTCCCCCGCTTAAGGAGCACAGCCCCTGACAGTGACTGCTGAGCTGCCTACCAATGTTCTTTTGAGAAGGTAAAGCAACTCAGAGCACACACAGTCTCTGAGGGATAACCCAGTGATGGACACTGGGCAGCAGCCCAAAATTGTTTTAATTTGTCAGAGGCCTTTGGTATCAAAGACAGAATTGTTGCTACCCTCCCTGATGAGGCATCCAATCTTATTTTAAAATGTCAGCAATGCAGACATTGGTCTTTGCAAAAGTATCTCATGACAGATCAGGCTGTAAAATGTTATACCTTATTTTCAACAATTTGTCTAAAATCAAATACTATCTGAGCTCAATCATTCCGTGTGATACTTCATTTCCTATTTCCTGGTTGCTGCAAAACTGTCTGAGAACTGCTCTCTTGCTCCTCAGCCCACATAGCTCACAGTGAAGACATATGGCCAAAAAGACAGGGGAATTGATCATCCTCCAGTGGCCATATCTCGGGAGGAAGAGAGAAAGTTGTGCTCCTTTCAAAGAACAAACACTGCTAGGTCAAATGATATTATGCTATGGAAAAGAAAAAGGAGAGGGAATTGTCTCTACCTGTATGCATCACAACAATAAAGTGCCTCTAAAAGCGAAGGGATCTGGTACTCTTCTGCTTCTTGACAAAATAGAGGCCATTCCCTGTAAGTTGTAAATAAACTTAACTGTAACTCAAACATATCTTCTCAGATTATACCTCCCAAATGCATACTAATTTGGGGATATTACGCAGTTGCTACGTAAAATGAAAGACATATTCATGTAAGTGGTTTTCCTTTCAATATATGGAGAAACAGTCTAGCATTAACAAGAACCCAAAGCACTTTTATCTTTGTTTCACATCTGACACTCAAATAATGACCAAAATAAATCTGGCATGGGTGACCAGAAACATTCCCAAACACATTTAGTTTGCTTTTATATGTGCAGTTTTAGTTTCTGGCATTCTTATCTGGCTTTTTATGTCTTTGATGACACAGGTGAGAACCACCAGTGGTTAATATATCAAATAGCTCAGAAAACACTAGTGAAATTTTTCTACTGACTTCTGGAAAACTAATGAAAATACATATTCTTCCTGCAAACAGCTAAATGTGCCAAAAATCACCATATTAGCTGGTGAGCTAAAAGGCTGGGCATCAGACTGAAGATATTCTGCATATACATGAGCAAGGAATTCAAGGACAGAAGAGACTAGAAGACCTTCTAGTGCCAGACCGACCTTCACTGTGGATGCAGAGCACATTTACCTCTAACTATGACAGGAGCCGTGGCAGAAAAAGGATCAATCCCAACAAAACTGCTACAAGATGGGACAGCACCAAAGAGTCTGTTCTGGGAAAGCTCAGAGGCATTAAAGAGGCCATTGAAACACACTGTAGGGATAAGCTTAGAAGACTTTGGTTTTAAGCCATTTCATTCTGATGTTTAAAGTTTAGGGGCCTCAGATATTGAAGTGCTCGCAAATGTTCTCTTTAAGAGCTCTCTTTTCCTTCATTCCTTTACCCCTACAGTTTTGTAAGACACATTTTTCAGCATTACTACAGAGATACCAGTAGAGGGGGCAGATGGAGCATTTTTCAGCTGCAATAAACTAGCTGTCCCTGCCCCCCCCCAAAAAAAGTTTAAAGTCAGAAGATAGATGCAATTATTCCAGCAATAAAATATTTTCAGTTGAGACATTCTCATCTTTGGAAGTCTCCTTCCTTAAACACATGCACACAGTGCGCCTGCCTGAGACATATGTTTCTCTGCAGTACAAGGGTCCAGTATATCAATCATTAAAATAAAGGCATGCAATATCTTACAATAATGAAGTCCTAATCCCCCATAAACTAAGCTTAGATAGCATGGTTTAATGCATGACTGAAAACTCTTAATTCTTTTGGATGATATGTCTACATAAATCAGAAAATAAAGCCCCATGTTTTTTCTCCTAAAACTATCTAATATAAAAGAAACACATGAATTCATTCTGCTTACTTAAATTCAGATGGCAAAAATAATTTGCCAAGTCTCAGAAAGTTGAGAACATGACGAAACATTTGCCCATCACCATGGATTAGAAGGCTTTGACCATACGTGATCCAACAGACTTTCTTGTCATTTGACAGCAGCTCTGGGTACTACAGAAATAAAAATATATTTAGACCCTACAGAGAACATTTTCCAAGAATAGGAAGATTTGTCATCTTCTCACATGAAAGCAGTTCTTCAACCTGTGCAATATCACATGTAGAAGAGTAATTTTAGATGAGTGAATTAATTGTCTTAACAATGGGAGGCATTGTTTTAAGAAAAACTGAGAAACCTGTTCCAGATTAAGCATATTAATCTTACTACGTGTTAAATTACTTTCCTGTTCATTGATACTTGTAGCTTCACGAATTCTCAGTGCAGAAATTTGAAAAGCTAAAAAATAAATAAATAAATAAAATAATAAAAAAAATCACCTACTACAAGACTTTTGGAGCCAGTATCTGTAATGAATTAGGTTACTCACTAGGCTGTCCTGGGCTGTGCAGAAATTACAGCTCCTGAATCACAAGCCACATCCGTATTGCATCGGAGCTGACAAGTTGTATGAACAAAATGAAGTCTGTGTTGCTCCTCAGAAGTGACTAATGTAGTGCTCACAGTGCCCTTTCAAAAGGGCACATAGACAAAGCTCTAGCTGCCTGCAAATCATGGCAAGGCACAGAAGGCCTTTTCTAATAGAGAAATTATGCAGTTTCCTCTGCTTGACACTGGTGACAAGACATCACTGGTACAGCACACAAACTTTAAAGACGCCAATAGGCTGGGTAAAAAGTGGCTCTTCTCAAGTGTGCCCTCTACTTTGCGCTAACATAGAAAATACAGTTGGGATTTTCCCTGGCTAGGGGCAGTCTGAGAATCCTATCTGCACCTGAAACCTGTTACAGAGTTTCATTTATGCACTCTGAGGCTACATCTTTCCTACGGAGTTCGTCTATCCTGGGAAGCAATTTGTGGCTCACATAGTGGTACAGAGACTAGTCAGGACCACGTCCTTGTGGAGCAAATTGGCTGTGTCCACACCTCAGGCCACCTGGGCCTGGGAGTAAGTGATTGTCCTAAACACAGTTAAGTGGAAAACAAACACAGAGAAAATGAGAAGTATCCTAACAGGAGGGATGGGCTGTCATTCAATGCAGCCTTTTTTTTTTTTTTTTTTTTTTTCCCTCAGAATGATATGGAGTATGAGTTATATATCTTGGGTGGTATAAAAATATATTAGGGTAACTGAAAGTACAAAAGGAGCAGAAGGAAGAGGACAGATATAAACCATTTCCTATAGGCTTATCCATACAACTAATAATTAAAAGCATGCAACTAACTGCTCAGACTTGTGCCTTCATGCAACAACATACACTGGAGCTTAAACAAAGCCGGATTCCCTCATGAGAAATAGCTCTTCTAAGGATAAAATCAATGGGGATATTTAAATGAGCTCACATACAAATTCAGCAAAGCATCTCAAGGATTTGCACTTTAAATTCAGGGGGCTCTTAATTCTATGCTAATTTAGTGTCAAAGCAATTTAGTGTCAGTTTTTCTTTAACTTACTAAACTTAAATTGTGTGGACTTTAAGCTCATACATAATGTCAGACACATAGTTAAGATCCAACTATTTTTTTGCTGTTCTTGCGTATTTCCCATGCTAGTTTTAGGGATAAAGAAATCCATTATCCAAACAGAAATTTTGCTTCCTCAGGAGAAGAATTAAACAGTTTCCATCAAATCTACTTATATCAGCAGCCAAACTATTTATCTTATTAGCCCAGATAGGTACTTTTCTGGGAAGTCCAAGCTTTATATTCCTCAGGTACTTGAAAGTATTTCTTCCCCAGGAACTCCCAGCATATATGCGAAGCTCTGATAACCCTAAACTTCGAGATCAGGAGTTTTCTAATAATTCTAAGCATCATAGATTCCAATGCATAGAATTCAAGATCCTGACTTAAGAAGGTTCCTGTTATGGCACTCCAAGGATCATTAATTATAATACCTTCAATAACGTCTGTAAGCAGGTCTCATACCAGTTGCTTCCAACATAAACTTTCACAATCTGATGCAATGAGCAGGCAGATACTTCTGCCGTCCAGTTCAGGTCTAGAGCTGGAGTAACAAAGCAAAAGTCAGAACCAAACAATTGCAATAGAGGTAATTTTATGGTAGATAAGAGTTAATAAGATACTGGATAATAGAAAAGTTTTAGATACCCCTTCGTCTGGGTTCAGCCCACATCTTACCTTTGTATAGAAACAAAGGCATGGAAAGTTTTTGGTGAAATCATTAACAGTGTCATTCACACTACTATTTACACTTAGCAATTCCTGTGACACTGCTTTAGGAAAACTGAAATATATATCCATCCAAAAAGTTTTAAAATTATTTTAAAAAAAATAACATGGGAAATTATGATTCTTACAACAGCTCAGGTCTTTACAGAGTGTCTTCATATATGTGGCTTGGAAAAAATCAAAAGGTTATCTTCTGTCACTGCAAAGATGTCTGAAATTGTCTACATGACATATATGAGTCACACTCTTACAAAAAATAGTTACAGGACTACAGATTATAAGTAGATTCTAATATTCCCTAAACAACACACAGATGTATGCTTGGATCACATGCAGCTGCTCTAACACACCTATTCATCTTCTGTAACATACCTAAAATTGAGGCATCGTGTATTGCTAAAACATTTAAGTTGCAAAGCTTTTACTTTTAATACGTGTTATCCAACATAACACACGATAACAACTAATAAGAAGAAATCATTGTTTCAAGTTAAAATCAAGTCCTCCTCCTTAAGGTTATAATTTCATAGTGGGCTTTGATACCATAATAATTCCTCAAAAGTAGGTCTAGATCATTTATTATTTATTTTTATTCAGTTAATATGGTTCATTCTATCCTGAATTAACTTACTATAATCTCTGCACTTTGCTGACACGTGTCGTTTCAGAAAGCATTTTAAAGCATCTTTCATTGGCTCATATGTAATGTCCCTTTTGTCCAAATAAGCACAAAGTTCCTGGATTTCAGACTTATTTTCAGTAAGAGGGAGTCGGCCAGTTCCCAACCAGTTCCTATCCGAAAACAGAAGAGATCACTGAGCTTTTTATTCCTTCCCTTACCATTTTCACCATTTATTTTTAATGAATAAATGTCAATAAATACAAATTCTTAATAAGAAGGTACCTCTGATTCACAACTCACATACCATATTGTATTTCAATTCTTCTAAAAAATAGTGTCTTCATATATATGGCTTGGAAAAAAATCAGAAGGAATCTTCTGTCAAAGATGTCTAAACTTGTTTATATTTTCACTTATTTCAGAAAATGCTTTTAATGATTCCTTAAGGAACCATTCTCTCATAAGACAGGAGATTTTATTAAACAGTAGTCTTACACCATAGTAAGACTGAGAAATAATGCTAAAAAAAAGGACTAAGCTGAAACCTGGTATTCAGATGCTTAAGTTCTTTGTTGCAGTTTAGTCAAATGGAGTCAATATTATCATCTATACTGTATTTTTATACCATTTCATTTTTGTAATGTAGATGAATGCTAATAATGATACATAAATATATTAAGCAAAGGTAAATTTGGTGACACAACTATTTCATAACTGAATTATCAAGAAGAGCTGTATTGAATAAAAACATAAGAACAGATTCATGCACTAGGCAGCCAACCGTAGAGTCCAATACTTTGCAGGGATTATACTTGAATATTGAGCTGTGAAAAGGGCATTTCCCAAGAGGCACACAAGAAAGCAAACTCATCCCGTAAGCTGAACATAAATTACATGATGGAAAGCCATACTTCACGTGCTGAAAGAGGACCCCGTTCCCAGAGATGTACAGCTTGTTTCTGTCTAAACTACTGCTGACGTAGAGCTGCCCCAGTGCTGAATCTGGATATTTGACGAGCAGCCCAAGGGCCATGACATACAGCGGGGCTCGCACAGGCACCTCTGCCCCCTGTGATTTCCTTGCTGAGCCCTCTGCAGCCCCTTCAAGGTTGGAACAGTTGCCTACACAAAAACAAAATGCATGGACACACAGAGGCTTGAGAAAAGAGCCATAATTATTGTAACATTTCCCTCTATTGCCATGGGTACAGAAATTAGTTGATAAGACTACTTAGCTGAAAGCATTGACTGTATTAATAACATTGTTGATTCAAGGTAATATCAAACTGATCCATAATAATAAGAAAATACAGTTTTGTTCATTGTCTTACCCTTATAGATTTTCACAGCATCTGTAAGCTTTGGGATTCCCAAAAGTACAACTTCTTCCTCCAAAACATCTATGCTGGAGAAATCATCAGGCAACAACATCTCCTCTGAGCGAAGAAAATTAACTTGAAAATAAAAATAAAATACAGGAAATGTGTGTTGATGCCATCTCCCAACACCCAACTCTAGCAAAAATGGATTCTTATGATTTCTACCAGCATTACTATTCACTAGTGTGTGTAACATAATAAATATACACCAGGAGTTATTTTGTCTCTCCAGACGGAATCCTGAAAGCAGGGCTTATACTACAAGTTTTCCAAGGCCACTTGTACAGAAGATAAGGGTAAGCAAAGTATACATGAATTAGGTTAGTTTTGCTTGTTACAGAAAATTTAAAAAAAAAAAAAAAAAAAAAAAAAAAAACACATACAAGAGTTTTCCTGGGTTTTTCTGGCTTTTTTCTTCCCTAGGGACAGTTCCATCACAATATGCATCAAAAGATGTGATTACCCACATACTGATGCCAGAGTTTACGAACAAGACTATAGTAGGACAAAACTACAGAAATTTCACACGTAGCTCATCTTAAATGAGTCCACACAGGACGGAATGTTATGGTAATGCAGAAGCTATGGAAACATGATATATTTTCGAGAAGTATTTCGCTTTTTTTGAATATGGAAGTTTTCATTAATGGGAAAATGATCTTTAATGGGAAAAATGATCTTTCATTAATGATATTTTTAATTACTGAAGCTGTAAGATCAAGTAGAGATTGAGAGTCACCACATATGTTTTGTCTACCTTAATTACTCACTGTCAATAGCGTTTCTGGTTTCAGCAATTCATGTATTTTAGTTTAAAAAACACGGAATTAACAAAAAAGTCCAGCCAATACCCCCACTTGTGTGGTGTCCTTGTTCACTCTTTCTTGTGTTACTGGAAACGATGGTCCAGCTTCAATGGAAGATGTGTGGGGCACCTCCTGCCAAATTATACTGTAGCCTGATTATTGAGGCATCCTCCCAACTTTTAAAACTGGGTAATATTAAGAGAATTCAACCCAGCTTACCATTCAGTCTCTATGCAAAAATTTAATGTCACTTTAAAAGCAGAAAATCTGCTCAAGCTGATGCCTCCATGTTGGGATGAGACAGGACTCCGCACTGTGCCTTGGCAAGAAGTGAAGCTCTTGATTAGCTCTAGGAATCTTCTTATGCACCATCTGATTTTTTGGGGTTCATCATTTAGAGGCATCTGGTTTCTCTGCTGAGACAAGAGACTAGGCATCGACTTCCTCACTTTGAATGACTGTTTTGGCCAGGTACCTAATTTTAGGTCCTGGGACATGAATGTTGGAGGACACTTGGTAGGTGTTTATTTCTTGATTCACTGGACAGTAAAAACCAAACAGTGACAGTAAAACCAAAACAACAACAAAAGATTCTGATCTTTAAAAATGTATGGAACATAGACAGAGATAGTTTAATGCCAAAAAATTACTTAGACCTATCAGAATAAAACCAGCTTTTGAGAAACAGAAGTAGATTAAAATAATTTGCTTCCAAAGTACAGTTTACCTATGAAGCGGAATTCGCTGCAGTTGCACTCAATCAGAGCTGCCTTCTCAAGGAGCCACAGCAAATTGTCATCATTAATTAGCACAGGATATTTTTCCACCAAATCTAGTGGCAAAAAACAGTAATTCACTTCCTCTTCTGTATCAAGTAATGGTGTATCCATTAGCCCTAGGGGAGCTCTTTCCTGTAATCCTTGGGAGAGGGAAAAAAAACAAATCAATATGTAAATAAAGAAGAATGAAATTCAAAGATATACTTTGGAGAGTTGAATCTAGAACAGAAAAGCCTGCAGTAATCCTTTGCAATATTTAACACTGACCAAAAGATACTTACATCTAAGCACCAACCCCAAGCAAATGAATAAACAGACAACTGGAAATTGCGTGTAAATATAGAGCAATATATTAAAATACTTTCAATTTTGAAATGACTAAAATTTCTCAGTTGGTCAGAATGGAAGTGACCAATAACAGCTAGAGATTACACACTAAGTATTCCCTCTACCAGCTATACCCTAGGAAGGGAAGGTGGGATATTTACCCGCGAACACTGGACTTTTAGGAAGCATCTCTGAGGGTTTGCTGATACATTTCCGTGTTCTCCAGTAGTTCAGAGATGCTCGTTCAGCTATTGGTATATCTGCATGTCGGACGCGTAAATTATGTCTCCCCTCCTTCAAATTTTCTAAAGTCTGTTAAGATGCACAAAGGTTTTCAATTAACTACTTCAATTCAAAAAGTGAATCTAAGAATTAAAAGCAGTCACAGGAAAAAGTCTAATCCAGGTATGCAGGTCTTCATATCTATTTAAAAATGCCATGGAAGAGATTTTGTTGTTCTTCCTCTCCCTTTTCAAATTATTTGATGACGTCACATCTTTAGAGTGCTAAGAAATAAAGAAATAACTAAAATGACGTTTTGGCTAAATATATCAAGCATTAGAACATTGTTGAGACAACTCCACAAAAAGTATTAGAAACACCCTAAAAAAACAGAGTTTAAATTAAAATTAGAAGAATTGCAGGCATGTATGAAAATACACTTTAATCTATCCATGATACAATGTAATCCATCCAGGAAATATGAACTCTACCTTGCACTTCAATTACTCTGCAACATAATTACAGACAAAGCTTAAATGAAGCAGTTCTTGGAGATGTCCATTTATGGTATCACAAAATAGGAGAGAAGGAACTGCTGTTTCCCACTCAACAAAGCAGTGAATTCAGTGACATCCCCCTTGGGCCACTCATTTTTCAGTGAGACTGAACCCTTACGAGCAACAGCAAGAAGAGTAATGGTACCTTTTTTTTCAGATTAGCAGGCTCCTAAAGACTGGTCAGTATAATTTCCATAAAGCAATGAGCATAAGCGGTAGCAAATAAAAGTCTCTGCTGGATTTCCTTGACATCCTTCTATAGCCAATATTATCTAGGAATGAACCAAGTCTAGAGAAAAGTCATGCAGAATAACAGAATAGCCCATTTTTACCTGTAACAAAGGAGTCAGCTGCAAGGCTAATGCTTGCTCATACAATAAATTCAATTCAGCACAGCTGGAAAAAGACAGTTTTGAAGTCTGCAGGTAATAATGAAGGTGTCTAAATGTAAATCCATCTTGGTCAATAAATAATCTTAGATTTTCAGACTGATCTAGTACAGAGGCTTCTTTCCACAACAGAGAGTCGGGAAATTGAGCAACTTTACTTCGGGGAATTGAAAAATGCCAGCCACCAACATTAAAATTAACTGACTCTTCCGCAGATTCACTAATGTCTCCTGGTTCCTTCAAAGAGAAAAAAGAAAATAATATCAACAGGCAAGAATAAACCCACAAACCTTGAAAAAATGGACAATTTTATCTTAAAAACCCTCTCAGCTTTGTATTTTAATATTCCCTTCTGTGGTAGCATACATACCTTATTTTTTGGCAAGGTGGTCCAAAATGGATGGTATGGGGCAAATTAACCATTGCCTCACATTCTTGTTCATTTGAGCACTCAAATCCCGTATTTAATAAGTGTCTACAGCCAGAGGTCATATGAAGTCATGAAATAAATCTGTAAACTTAGTTTGGCATAATCTATATCCACAGTTAACACTTGGGGGGGGGGGGGGGGGGGGGGGAAGGGTCAGATGATTCTGAGTCTGTTAAATAAAATATGAAGAACATGTTCTTTAAATACTCGAGGAAAATGGATCCGAAAGCTTCCAGGACTGAGAATAAAAGGGATTTGACACAGCTGCAACCTGGTTAGCTTGAGGAATTTTGTTACGAGGAGGCAAGAAGAAAAGATATGGGAATAAAGTATAAATAAAGGCCAGACACCGTCCCACACATCTCTGAGTAGCCTCTCAGCATCTCTGAGTAATCACACAGCTGGCAGTTAAGCAGAAGTAAAATTCACCTCAAGAAGACACAGCTGAAGGGCCATTTTTGTGCAGTGTTACTAAATCAAGATGCCCATTAACCCGTGAGCTATGAAAACAGACCAGAAAGTCAGTTCAAGCCTGAAAATAAACAAAAAAAAACAGGGACGGTACATCCTAGCCAGGGATGCCAGCCTCAAAATACGCGGAGACAGACACAGCATTGGCTATAAAACATAATCCTTGTAAGAAGAAAAAAGACGAGACGTGACGTTTCAGACACAACCGCAGGGAAGCGGGGGAAAGTAACCGGGAACCAACGTACAAACCGAGCCCTGCGAGCCCCTGACCCAACCTGCG
>VZSV01000154.1:1740144-1755197 GCA_013398735.1 Nothocercus julius
GCTCGGGGCGAGGCGGGGGAGCCTCCCTGGGCTTCGCGGGCTTCCGCGGGCTTCCATGGCTGGGGGAAGAGGGGATTGTGACTTCACGGCTCCTCCTGAGCTGCGGTCGAGGCTCGCCTTCCCCGTGGTCCTGAGGCCTCCGCTCGGGCACGTCCCGCTTTGGCTGCGCCAGCGCGGCCACCGGCATGCGCCGGGAGCCGCGCCGAGGAGGAGGAGCAGGAGGAGCAGGAGGAGGAGGAGGAAGAGCGTGCCCGCCTCGGCTGCGAGAGCCGCACTGACCGACCCGCGCGCTCGGCATCGCTTGCGAAAAAAGTACACGGATGATTTCCAAAGCGATCCGGGAATGCCCATCCCCAACTCGATTTAAATCCATTGAAATTTAGCTCCCCAGAGAGTACGTTTTTCCACCTCTAGGATTAGATCCCTTTTAAATCCGCCGTTTTGCTTCGGAACAACATGTTTTCACTGCTCTCAGTGTGGCCCCAAGCTTAGCGTGCCCTTAGGGGGCTTGGCTTCCAAATACCCACTGTTTTACCTTGAAAAATGAGAGAAAGCAAAGAAAGCCTGGAATGTGACAGCTTGTTACCTAGTTCACCCTAATTAGCAGGCAACATTTTTAGGTTTCTCAAGGAATTTTAAACAGGGCCTTATGACAATGAGATATGAGAGTAGTCATAAATATTTTAAATTTTTCTTGGGGCCTACCATCCCTGTAAAGGAAACCCTCTGTTTCCCCAAGGCACCTGTAAAAATGTCGCGGTTTCCAATAACCACCCTGCTACCCCTGCAGCAGAAACAAGCCCAGCTAACGAACAAAAGGCCTTTTTTTCTCCATTTCAGCGATGGAGGGCAGCAGTTCTGCTAAGGAGAGCAAGCCGTGCAGTTTCAAGCAAGGCAAAGAGGTAAGAAGGCCCCTTTGGGCCGACACAAGCTGAGCAGGGTGCTGGGACCGCCAGCCCTTAGAAACAACCTGTAGCTGAGTCTGGTGATACTTCAATTTTTATCACCGTTTTCCCCATAACAAATAGCCTGTACCACCATTAATGCTGTTCCCGTCATGCCCGGTGACACTTCATTTAGCTTTGTTGTATTTTTTCCTATTTTGACTGATATTCATGGAGTTTTGGTCTTTCTTTCTCCATGACTAGGTTTTTTTTTCAGTCCAATTTCCTAAGTTGCATCAGTGGCACTAGTAATTTTAAGTTTTCGTTTAAGGTTTCCTTCAAGCCTGCTACACCGTGCTCTATTTCGATCAAGACTACTTTGTGTGCTCTCAAAAGCATTCTGACCACACTTGTGATCTGCATTTTATCATACATCCCCAAAATAGCACATTTAACACACATTTAAACTTTGCACCAAAAAAAATCTTCCTTTCTTCTTCCTTTAGGTATTAGGCTTGTGTTTATGAGTAACTTCGTGATATTGAAATTATATATTTTAATTCTTGTGCCTTGTGCTGCTGCACATCTGTTTAAACCTTTGTATAATAAATGGTGTATAAATATCAAGCTTGTAAATACTCTGTAATGTGGGCAGATTGGAGCCCACGCATGAATGTGCAACTCATGATTTGGTAACATTTCAAATATTTTTTTCAGAAAGAAGAAGTTTCAGAAAGGCAGCTGGTGAATGACAGTCACGTGGAAGCAGGTAACTGTTTTGGCCTCATAATGGTGGGAAATTTAATATTCTCTTTATTCCTTTGATGGAATATCAACATGATTTTTCTACACCAATTCCAGCTTTCTCACAACTTGCTTAAGTGCCTTGGGCAGTCACTTAAGTGTTGGTCTTCTTGCACTACTGAATCTTAGCATCATTGTGGATGGCAGTATGTGGCACTAGTAATAGTTTTAATTTATTTATCTCACCTAAAGCTGAATGGAAAACATAAATTGAACAGCATTTTAAGGGAATGGTTTGCAGGTTTTTAGTTTCATCCTCCATACTTAGAAGCTTTGTTTTCTTTCCAGACCAGAAACACCTATCATCACCCACCCAACTGCGTTCATCCCTGCGCTCCCCAGAGAAAATAAGATCAGGGCTCACTAAAGGAGGGTGCCGGGTGGTTTTCTCAGACAGCAAGATTTTAGACTCCTCCTCAGAGAGAGACATAATACAAAAGGCTGGTACTTATGAACTTGGCCGGGAAATGTCTTCTGCAAAGAGATTGAATTTGAATGACACAAATACATTTGATTCATGCAAGCTATCCAGCAACACGAGGCTAAGCAGCGTTGACAATTTTGACCACGTCTGCCTGACCTCAACTCCTCAGCACAAAGACTTTGTGAAAAAACTGCAGAATGACAAAATCTGCATGGGCCACAAAGATTACAGTGGGAAGCTTGCTGGTGAATTAAAGACCTCCAGTGGAAGTGTGCCAACACTGCACACCGAGGCAGGCAGTAACAGCACAAGTCCCTTCAAAATGAGCTCAGGTAAAAAAGCATAAAGACTCTTCTAAACAAAAAATACACCACTGCATAGTGTATTTGCTCTCTGATATGGGCATGAGTCCAGTTTGTAGAGAAGACTATCCCTAAATAGCCAGATTGCAAAAAGTCGGTACCTGCAAAGGGATGTATCCTGCATGTTGCCTAAAATTGAGTGTCTGTTAAACTAAGCTGTCTTTCAACACTTAATATTTTTAACAGAGGTTTGCAGTTTACCTAGGAAGTTAGTGTACCTGTGCTCTTCTGAACTCTGCCTCAGTGGGTCCCCTTGCACCTGATGGTCTTCAATGTCTTTCCCAGCAACAGGCAGTCCAACACAGATGCCTGAAGGTATTTGGCTGACTAGTGTTAAAATTAACAGGACACTGCTGCTTAAATGAGATTAATCCCCTGTGTAGCTTTGAAGACTTCTGCCTCAATGTTACCATCCTCTATCAAGGTGCTTTTCATTAAAACCACTTTGCTGCTGCATCAGTCACTTCAGAGAGAAGACAAGGATAAAAATTTGGAAAAAAATGATCTGTTTTGCTTTTTTTCTTCCCCACAGATCTGCACACCAGCACATATCCATACCATAATTGTGCTCTACTAGACAACCATTTTTCTACTTTATCTGCAAACTTCAATGATACGACATCGAAGCTTCACTCCTTATCAGCTGGAGTGTTACCAGGGAACTCACAGCCTGTAGCAATGAGACCAGCAATGTTATCCTCAGTGCCTGGGAAGGTCAAAGAAGCTGCAGCCAGTAGGTCCTCAAGCTCTTCTAGAGACGAATACAAGCAAAATGAGAGCCTGCATTCACTTTTGTCTCCTAAACATTGCTTCAAAGACTCGCATAGGGAGGCAAGTGTCTTATTTGTCATATATGCTCTTCAGAAATGCCTATGTGAAAAATGAGGTGTTAATGTAACATCTCCTAGTCAAACAAGCTCTGTAAAGAATAATACAAAATAGCTTATTTCTTTTAAAAAGCAATAATTGCAGACAGACAGATCTCAGGGAATGAATGCTATTCTTGGCTATATAAATGGGTCTGAGAGAAAGCAAGAGGTAAATTTAGGGACGCTAGTGAAATTGCTGATAAAACGCTGTAGAAGATGCCAAGTGCCTGACTTTTTTGTGCCCGGTTGGAAAAATGCAAGTATAAACACCTGAAAAAATGCACCCAGCTAAGGCAGGAGGTGCTTACAGATGTACTACATGCATTGATTAAAAGTAAGCAGCTTTGGCTTTCTCTCATTAGTCTTTTTCCAGTGAGCTGAGTAATGGTCTTGGTGTCACAGAAAGTCACGGTCCTACCAGACCTGAAAAAGCATCCCAGGTTACAGCTGTTCTGCAGCAACTCCTGGAATTAGTAGATTATCACTGGAATGGATCTGGATCTCTTCTGTTTAACAAGGATTTTCTTGGTAAGCTTTTCTGGTATATGGAAACACCTTATAAACATCTCTCTGCTTTCTTCCAATTCATATTTAAAGTCAGGAATTTATATTTCCATGTGTCTGTTAGACTGTAAGGACCTTGTTCTGCTCTCTTCAGAGTGATAATAGCTTTCCATTTTGTTCTAGAACATGTCTCTTATCAAAAATCAGTGTACTACTGATAGTATTTTTTCATAGGAAAAGCTAATTTTAAATAAAATTCCCTTCAGATATTTTAGTGGAAATTCTTAAGTTATTGGAATGAGATGCTTTAGCATTTTCCACACAGAACTTCCTGATTTACCTTTCAGAAGTAAATTTAGTTTACAGTCAGATATTTTTTCAATATAAAGACCATATTGAATTCGAACATTTCTATTTGAAACACAAAAGAAAACCCTTGGGCTGATTTTCAGTTTTCAAAGAAGGTTTGAGATTCCATTTTTTCTCTTTAATTTGGAACCAGGAAAAAATCCAAACAGAAAAGCTTCCAGCTTTTCTCTAGTGCCATACAATGATGAAGAAAATACAGTGATTTTATTTATTGATTTATTTTATTAAAATCTATTTCCATCTCTGCAGTTCCAGCCCAAAACCTGCTTTTGCATCTGGTGGCTTGTACCACTTCACCGCATGCTGTTCATCTACCAGCTGGACACAACTCCTCAACCTTAGGTAGAAATGATTCGAAGGTTCAGAGGACCCAGCTGAAATACACTGAACAATTTGATAGAACAAATACTGCTATGGTAGGTGGTTTTAGCTGTCTGTCTTTATCCATATGTCTGTGGCTGTTTCAGAAGAAGATGAGCAGCCTAATGTGAACTTTTTAATAGGAAAACTTCCTTCTACTCATGAAATTGGGGAAAGATGAATCACCTGATTTAACTACAAGGAACAATACTACCTCCAGTGGGGTTTCTGGTCATATATTTTGAATCAACAGACTGGTTCTTCTGGGAATAGTCAAATTAGTGGCACCTTGAAATACAGGCATGTCGTTATTGGCTACTTCGAGCCAGGAGCAATGGGAGGGTTGGATCCCCAAGAGGTGCCTGTGCACATTTCAAAGCCTTTGCTTCTCACAGATAGTGGGATCCATGTACACCTCCTTGCTAATCCTCTTTCTAATGGCTTTGCCAGTAGTATCCCATGGGATTCTGTCCAAACCTTGTATCCGTTTCCACCGTAGTTTAACTGACAGCCTGTGTGCTGCTTAGTTAGCTGCCACAGAGAGGAGCTGTTCAGCTAAGGATCATCCTCATCTGGACCACAGGAAAACAAATGGCAAATACACTCATTTGCTTGCCTCAGCAGTCCTGTTTATACTGATTTTGTCTAACGTGTAAGCCTGAAAAGATCTGGGTCTGTCAACTGCACAGCCAGACTTCTAGCAACTGGTTTGCTTGTCATCCTTCTGTTCAGGGCTACATAGATGCTCAAATTACTACATTTCTCAGCTGAAACACCTGCTTTTTAGCTACAGTTCCATGTTTTAATCAGATTTTATTGCAGCTTGCTGAGGACAGGGATGGTCCTGTTCCCCTACCCTGCCTCCAGTTGTGCTGCTACACCCCTACTCAAGCTGGATTTAAGCATGTCTACAGGATGCATCAAAACAAATCACCTCTTGATCCAGTGGAAGACTGGTCTTTCCTTCTTTTTTCCTTTTTTTAAAGTGGATCTTACTCTCTCTAGCACACTCGGTGAAGAAGTGAGATGCCTGTGTTCAATGAGATGCCCTTCCTGACAGGAATTCAAAACATATATAGTCCACCTGCAGAAGAGCTCCAGGATTATCCGGTTACAACACTATTCCATACTGGACTCTTCCTTCTTCTTGCAGCTCTGTCCCAACGGAGCTAATTTTATGAGGGTGGCAAGGGTGAGCCATACGATAGCCAGACAGGAAGGGTTTTCTTTTGATTTTGTAACTCACCTTGTAGTCTACTGGCTAGGAGCCCAAGAAGAATCAGGACAGCCAAGTGATAGAACTTTCCCAAGCCTATAGCATAAACCTGTGACAATGATGAGAGCTGGAGGCTGCTGCTGTTTTCCTCTCTTCTGCTCTGCAGCCTTATACTCGTTGAGACTAAAATGTGTCATGAACAGAGAGCACTGGAGATGCTGTGGGGATATAGAATAAAATCTAAAGCTAAAACCTGTTTCCAATTAGGTCTAAAAAAAAAAAATCCATAGAAACATTGCTGTTTAGATTTGTTTTCTGACATCATCTGAGCTCTCTGCCAAAGTGCTTGAATATCTTTTTGTGTTTTTAATATTACTGTTTGTTTAGGTTACTTTTCGCACACCTATGTAGTCATACTTTGAAAATGCCTTTGTTTTTTTAGGAGTCTGTTGCAAACGAGTGCTTCAAAGTGATGACGGAAGGGGGTGCTTAAATAAACCACCATGTTACGCCCATTTTTATTTATCATCTACTAAGGCAAGATTCCTAGCAGCTTACTGGGCAAAAGTATAGAAAAGCATTTCATTTCTCTTAATGAACATCATTTTGTTAATTAGCTTCATTTTGTTTCTGCAACTTTTTTTTTTTTTTTTTTGTCTCATCACTAATGGATTATATGATGCAGCAGCCAGTTAAAGGACTGGAGGAGAGCCAAACGTCAGCTTCCAAGTTACAAGACACGGACCAGAGTGCTGCTTCTAATCATCACATCCGAAGAAATCAAGCACCCACATACGGTAGGGTCTCACTGCTTACTTTTAGTTTATCATGAGGAATAGGTGTTGAAATTATTTTTCTTTTTTCCTTGCAGGTACACACATTATTGTTAGAGTTGTGAATGGTTGGGAGTGTCTTTGGGGTCTTTTCATTCGCAGTTGTACAAGCTGTTCTCTTAGAAATGGAAGGATTCATTTATAGCCACCTAGGCTATAGTAAATCAGGTTAATGGACTTATAAATCTCACAATCACTGGCACAAATTGACAGGTTTACATTATTCCAGGATCCAGCTTTGCCATCTATGACTCTTCTAAGAGGTTTGATTCATTGTGCAACAAGAACAAGACTACTGTAATGCAAAGATGAGGAACCCCTCTGAGCTGTGACATTGTAGTGGGTGCCTTGACTGACTGCCAAAGGACCAACACAGAAAATACCAGTTATCTGGTATTTTCTGTCTGTACCTGGCCCTCAGACAGATGAGCTGACAGTAGTCCAAAAGTTAAACTCCATTTGCCCAGCACTTCAGTGTCCCCTCTAAATGGTAAGAGGTGCTATGAAATCTGAAATAGCCTCACAGGTTTCATGGCCAAATAGGTATGAGCCTGTGCTCTGACCTGGCCATAGCAGAGGCCATATAAATCAGTGCCCTGGATCCTGCTTCTGACTCAGGAATGTGGTTCTGAGTTGCAAGATGTGTGTTAGTAGGTTGTTTTATTACCAGGTTATCAGGCTGTTTTTGTTATCAGAATTTTTTTTTTTTTTTTTTTTTAAGTAAAACCCATTTACAAGTCTTTTTTTTTTTCTGATTTTGTGCTACCCATCTCATTGTGTTTCCTTCAGATGACTTGCTTTGGAAAAATGAGCAACTGAGTTTCCAGGTAGAATTTCTAAAGCTGGAATTAAAACAGCTTAACAGACTTCAGGAGACTGTGGCTCTACTGCAGGACAGCCAGAGGTATGGTACACTACTTGCCACTATGTTTATTGCAATGCTCACTGCACTGGTTCAAAAAAAATGGTGAATTCAAAGCTCTGGCACATGAGCTGGTCCACAGCAAGTGCCTGAGTAGCCTCTTCTCAGCTGCCTCTATCAAGGAAGGTGGTAAGATAGCACTGACCTGCAGGAAAAATTGGCTCCTGGAAGTATGTGTTGCAGGGAACAGGTACATGGATAAATATTTATAAAATTGTATTGCATTTTGCAATTGCCTTCTAAAGGAAGCACTGAAGTCCTCCACTGCCCTGTATTTTGTGCCTGCTCCCCTGTTCTGCAACATGAGGTTAGTGGTGGGTTAGCTGCTAATCTGCAGCAACCTCAGCCTCTCCCCAAGCCACCTCTGCAAGCCCGGGGTAGGCAGTGTCCTCTTCAGCTCAGCTTAACCTCTGCTTGTGAAATATTCATGCTCCTGGCCCAGAAAACATGCTTCAGTCCTTAATTAAGTACAAAAGGCATTGCCACTAATCATCTCTGAGAGCTAAATGGCACAGAGGGTGCATGGCTGACAAGTTTCAAGTTGAACCCTTGGAGTGTTGCTCCAAGGAGGGCAAAATGATAATACTATTTTATTATTAGTACTGCACTATACAAACTGTGAACAAAAAGACAAACAATTATGGTTTAGTGTTTCAGGGCAAATAATAAGTGATTGTTATCAAGCACTGTAAGGTTCACATGGCTGGAACTACAGATTTTTCAGCCAAGATATTAAAATGCTAATTTGATGAGTGAGTCTGATGAAACCTTTTAATTTTTTTAAAAGGTATCTCATGTCAAAGTCAGAGACAGGAGAATGCCTTTTGCAATCGCAGTACTCACTTGGTTTGCTTCCAGGTGTCTTAGCACATTCTGTTCATCTCTAGAGCACATTTTGAATGGTAAGCCAGTTACCTGACAGTTACCAATGTAAGCCAGTTGTCTATGAAATCTTGAAGTGAAGCATAGCTGTAGTTGTCTTGAAATACAGAACTATAAATACAATTTTGACTTTTAAAGTGTGAATTTGAATAAATGGAAGTCAGTGTGTTAGGTCTGCAAACATCTTTCTAGGCTCACTCTGCTGCAGGCATAGTCACCACTTCCATCTTTTTTTTGCTGCAACAATCTTGCCTAGGTCTTTGCTGTCTACGAACAACTTCCTGATGCAACAGTTGAATAAAGAGAACAGTCCTGCTGTTCAGAAAACAGCTCTTCCTTCTGAAAGATGCATCACTCATGGGAGATCACCCCCCCTGGAAAGAACTGCTCCAGTACCATCAGCATACAGCTCTGGTCAGTACCACAGTACAGAGCAGTTGTGCAACTGTCCTCTGTAAAGGGAACCAAACAGGCATTAAGAATGGATTATGTTCAGTTTTGTATTAGCTGAAATGTCATACATGCATTTAAAGATACTGAATCTAATATTTGCTTTTACCAAGTTCTTATCTTCCTACTTCAGCTTTCCCCCAGAGCCCTAAAAACATCCAAGTACTAGAGTACTTGCATTTCTGTCACATTTATTTTATTAGCAGAAAAATGGGGATGAGCATTGTATAATAAAATTGTCTCTGAAACCATGCCATGCTGGGAAGATGGTAATTCAGTTGATTTAATTCCCTCTAAATTTGAACTGAATCAATACCCCAGCGTGGTGCTGCCAATACATAACCAGAGGTGAAATACTGTTAGCCCTATGGTGAGACCAGCAGCTCATGGCATTGACTGTGAGTATTTAAAGTTCTAGTCCCAGATTTCACTTTTTACTCCCAAGAAAATGATTGATCCACCAGAACCTGGACTGCTCTCTGAATCTTGCTGAACAAATTTTGCTCTCTGTGGTAGCAACTGAGGAGCAGGGGCTATTGAGCTTACTCTTCATCAGGTCCTGATTTTTCTAACTCCAGACAGTCTGTATTTACATGCTTCACCAGTCTACTTACTTTTATGGGATGTTCCATGTCTCCTTCTGGGTCTGAATCACTAGTCAGTACATCCACTCCTTCAACCCAGCCTGCAATCTGCCTGCTCTCACGTTCTTCTGCCCTGATATATCCCTTTCAGGGTTGTACTAGCTGCAGCTGTGGCCTTCATTTTCCACATAGCCCTCACCTGCTACAGCTACATTTAGTCTTGCCGGGTCTGCTTCAGCTACATTTCCCCCTTTTTGTTTTTACCAATTAACAGCGTGACCCCAATGTCTTCTCACCTGTCACCTGTTACAGCTACATTTAGTCTTGCCGGGCCTGTTTCAGCTACAGCTCTTTAGTGTTTGTGTTTCTGATTGCGTTGGCCATCGGTCTTACAGTGAAAGAGAAAAGGATAGAAGGAATTCAATTACAGTGAGATGAGGAAGCTGTTGCCTTGGCTCAAAGCCAGGGATCTGCATGGAAGCAGGGCAATTCAGAATAGCGGGATGCTCACTATGGAAGTGAATCCTGCCCTGTTGTGGCACCATCTGCAGCTCACATTTATGCTCACGTGTGTGTGCTGTTCTTTTACTGTGTTCCCCTCCAAGAAAATTTCAGTTAGGCCACAGAAGAGCAGGACATTTGGACCAGCAATGTCCATCCGTTCTTCCTTGTGTTGCTAGGCAGGACAGAAAGGCTAAGTCCTGTATGACTTATGTGCTTGAAAAATTACCCCCAGGAAGATTCACTCCACCAGCTTCCCAGGGATGGAAGCAGGGCTGATTGGCCTACAGGTGCATGCAAACAGAGCCAGGCAGATATTGCTTCCCTGGTCTTGATATTCTGGTATCAAAAGCACATCGAATCTCAGTACCAGTTCTCAAACTTCTAGGGCATTCAGCTAGCAAAGCCCTTCTGCCCTTCGTGGAGAATTTTATTAGTGAAATAAACCTGTGCTTTTCTGTCTTTAACAAGAGCCCCGTGTGCCCAAGCTTGTACTTAGGTATTCCCGCTGCCAGGAAGGCCCGGAGCATCCCTGCAGCCAGTGTGCTGGGGAGGCCGGAGGCGAGGGCTGCTGCCCGGCCAGCGTGGTCTCCACCGCTGTTGTGAGGCACAGGAGGAGAGGTGGTGAGGGCCCGCGGGAGCTGCAGGAGGAGCGGTACAGCCACAGCAGGGTCCCGAGGCCTCCTGCCTGGCCCCGCTGTCGCAATCCAGCAGCTCCAGGTCTTTCTGGCGAGGGCGGGAAGCGCAAGAAGAGCTTTGGCGTCTGAGCTGCGCCTTGCTCTGCTGCAGCAGCACCGCCCTAGGCTCCCAGGGCTCCAGCAGCACCTGCACTTCCCTTTCATTGTGTACCCACAGCTGCCCTGACTTGGGCACCCTTCTGCGTCACCCAAAGTCCTGAGGGGAGCCCTAGGGTTGGTCTGAGGGGGCCCCGCATGCCCTGACACGCTCGCCCCTTCTCCAGACATTGCTGCCTCTTCAAGTGCTCCGCATCTGTGGCTGAGGACAGCAAGGCAGGACAGCACTTGCACTAGTGACTAGGGAATGTGATGCTGCCTTGCCCTGGGAATTCTGCATGTCCCATTGCACAGGGGCACTGGAGGTAGCAGGGAGTTAAGCCCCCAGGCACTGATTTTTTTAGAGGAGGAACAGCGTAAGCTGCAGTCTGGGCTGCAGAAGGGCATTTAGGGGCTCCGATCCTCTTCCCCACCAGAGAGGAGCACTCTGGCTTGCTCAAAGGGAGGATAACCCGCTGTGCCGGGTCTTCTTTCCTAGCCTAGTTTGTGAGCTGAGGTTAGAACTGCAATAAAAGAAGCGCTTGGGTGGCCTGTTTTCTAAAAAGCAGGTGCAGGAGCTGCACAGCAAGGAACTGGCAGGGGACCATGCAGTGAGTAAGTCCCAAGAGGGAGAGACGCGTGTGTCCAGGGTCCATCCCCTGCAGCTTGGGCCGATCACAGGGGCTGTTGATTTGGCTCCTGTGCTGAGACACCTGCAAAACAAGCGGAGCTGTGAACCCAGCCCCTACCAGGAGGCAACGCAGAGCCAGATACCCAGCAGGGCTGTAGTTCAGAGTAGCCGTGGCCCAGCCTGGCCACCTCGGCAGCGCCGCAACCTGTTCTTCTCACCGCCCTGGCTCTTTGCCCGCCCAGGGTGGCCACACGGAGTGCCCAGAGCGCTGCTGCAGCAGTCATGCCCCTCAGTGCCACGGCCGCCTCGCCCACATAGCCGCGAGCTGCTGGTGGCAGCAAGCCCTGGCTCCGAGCAGGACCCATTCCCGGGGCCCGTTACCAGGAAGTCGTGTGTTTGGTTGCAAACAGAGCAGCAGCCGGAGCCAGGCGCTCACTGTTTGTGTCCCCCTGGTTGCTCAGGCAACTCGAGGCTGGCCAGGAGCCGTCAGCCACCGCGACGGAGCCCCGTGGCACCGCTGGCTCCGGCAGTGCTGCCAGCCAAGCCTCCCTGCGCCGCTTGTGCCCACACGACACAACCAGACCAACGGTGTCAGTACTAGCAGGGCTTTATTGCAGAGCCAGGTTACAGCACGGGGCTGCAGAGTCCTTTGGCATGAGCTTCTCCAGGGCAGCAGGAAGCCACGCAAGGGCTCGGGAGGCCTGTGGCAGCAGCAGAGGAACACGAAGCGCGGCGCAGGCCAGCTCTCGCGGGGTGCACGCAGGGCTCCCCGCGCGCTGCCCAGCAGAGCACGTCCCGGAGGAGACCTTTAGCACCAGCACTGCCCATACCCTGGGCCTGGTGCTACCGCAAGCAGGAGAGCGCGGCAAAGCTCGGCAGCCCAGTGGCAAGGGGACAGCGCGAGCAGGCAACAGTGCAGAAGAGAAGGCCATGGTGTCAGTACGGACAGGAACGCAGGTCCCTGGAGGTCTGTAGGTAAGAAAGGTGGTGATTGCCAGCGGGGCTGGCAGAGAGAGCGCCCTGGGGGCCAGGGCTGAGGTAGGGAAGGCTTCAGTGCCAGGAGGGCACAGGAAGCCCCGAGGAGGAGTGTTGTTAGTACAGCGGGAGCTGACCTGATGGAGGGCAGGAGGGGAGAGGGCCCATTAGTACCAGCAGGAGGGACACGGCTCACAATACAGCACGGATAACACGTAGTTGTCAGGGCAGAGCACTCGGCCCGGCGACCTTCCAGTCACAGCGCTGGGCGACCAGCAGCCCGGCAGCCTGGGGCTGGGTCCAGCACTGCGCCCCGGGGCCCTCTAGCACAAGGGCACATCCCAAGGCTGACATGACTGAAGCCCCGAAGGCCTGGTGTGCAGGGCCGGGGCGGGTGGGTGCCGTGGGCAGCCGTCCCTACTTCTTCACTTTGCTGTCATAGGTGCCCGCGTTCTTGTAGGCACTGACGTAGCCGCTGGTGTCCACGATGTTCTCTCGGCCACTCTTGCCCTTGCCCTTGCCGCTCTCATCAAAGCGCTCCTTGTGGGAGCCCGTGTACTTGGAGGTGTCCGTCAGTCTCTCCACGGCTCCCACGTTCTTGGCTTTCTGCAGCGGCAAGATGAGCCAAGGGAGTCAGACAAGGCGGCTTGCCCTGGCCCCTATTCCCTCCTCCCTTGCCCCATGGGAGTCCAAGGCCCCCTGGGGATCCCATCAACCCCCTCCGTGCCCACTAGACCCTTCTGCAGTCCCTCTTGGGCATCTGTCCCAGACTCCCCCTCCAACCAGGGTCTCCCCAGGGCCAGGGGTCTCCCCAGCGCAGCACTGGCGTGCCGGATACGGCTCCATTCTCCCCTCACAACCAATCCAGGGACCGCGGCGCTCTGGCACTCACAGTGACGCCTACGTTGACTGGCTCCTTCCCTGCCACCAGCTGGCAGATAGCCTCATATGCTTCCTCTTTGCTTTTGTCCTTAAATCTCTTCGGTGCCAGCTCCTCCAGGGCCTTCTTGAACTCCTCGTAGTTGATGACGCGGGCTGTCTTCCCTCTGCAAGCACAGGGGCCAGGCCCCGAGCTCCCGTAACTCCTCCTCAGGCTGCACCTCTGCAGCCCCCAAGGAGGTCCTGGCTTTTCCTTCCCCCAGCAGAGCATTTTGAGGCCCCCCACCCACCCCTAAATTGGAGCTGTCTCCAGGGCACCCTTGGCAGAAGGGGTCAGGCCCGGGACAGCAGATGCTGAGCCACATGGCATCCAAGTCCCTGCGGTCAAAACCTCAGCACTCCGAGGAAGCGCCCTGGGGCCTGTGTGCTGGGAGGAGGGGGGGCATCCATTACCATTGCGCCAGCCCTGCGTGGGATCCCAAAGCAGCCTCTTTCCCCTGGCAGGTTCACTGCTGGTCTGGACAAGTGCAGAAGCACAAGCACAGAGCCGCCCTCACGGCTGCTCTCTTGCAACCCGCTCTCTTAAACACTGCGCCAGCTGAAGGCATCCTGGTGCTCAGGGCCTCTTGGTTGAACCAGAGAAGAGGAGGACACCTGAGCACATGGTGCAGAAGTGTTGAGGGGTGGAGAACCAGCTGCCTCTGCTGGGATCCCTCTGCAGGACCCCACACCCCGAGCCTGATTGGTGCCACTGATCAAGTCACTGCTCTGAGAGGCACCTGGAAGAGACAGGTCCCTACCTTGTGGCAGAGCTTTTAGCAATAGCTACTCCAGCTGCCATGTCCCTCTCTGTGGCTCATATGTCCCATGTGGAGGTCACCTTCCTAGCACAGTTGGCCCCAGCCAGGGGGGCCAACATGCAGCATGGAGCAGCATCAGGTGTCCATGAGACCCCAAAAGCAGTCCCAAGCACCCTTCCTGCTCTGGGACCATACAGGGAGGCGAAGAGGGAAGGAGCAGAACTCCTCACCCAGTACGGGTGTGGGCTGCTAGGACGCAAGGACAGGCGGTGCCCCATCCCTAAGGACCGCAGGGGCTGCAAGGCCACTGAGTAGCAGCCAGACAAGGATGAGCTCTTCCTGGAGACACAAGATGGGAAAAGGCAAGAGCTGGTGGGCAGCAGCCGCAGCTAGATGGAGTAAGCGGGAACGACTCGGCCAACGCCTAGTGCACTGCAGGCTGCGGCAGCAACTGCAGTGGCACAGATGGGCTGGGCTCCTGCAGCCCATCACATGGGAGATCCCTGAGCTCCCTCCTGCTGCACTCTATTCTCATTAGATGGAAACACAAAGGCCCAAGAGAACCAGCCAAGCCCGCCATGATGCCTGGAAGCTGAAGCAGGGATACAGCCGCAGCACTAAAACCTGAGCCTCCTGCCCTCCGAGACCTGAGTTCATTTATTGTTGTATTTTTACAGCAGAGCATCACAGGGAGGCCCTCGGTCCTCCAGCTTCCCCTACTGAGGACAACGCAGGGGAGACCAGGTGCACAGCTGTGGGTGTCCCCCCTACCCTGGCACCACGATGGCCTCCCGCCACGCGGCGGCCCCGAGAAGCCAAGTCACTTACTTCACCTTGGAGAAGACGATGTCCACGTCGGTGCTGGTGACGCTTTTGCCGTCGGTCACTTTGCAGTCTTTGCACAGCTTGGCCCAGTTCTTCCCATTCATTTCTTGCCCCGTGGCCTTGGTGTCGCCGTAGATGGCGAACTTGCGGAAACTCTCCTCCAGCGAGGCCACCTCGGCGCTCCCGGCCATGGCGCTGCTGCAGGC
>VZSV01000154.1:1760045-1783329 GCA_013398735.1 Nothocercus julius
AAGAGGCCCATACATGACTTTGGGGCAGCTTCTGCATGGACAAAGGATAAGAAAACACATGAGCTCTGCTCAGGGGCATCTGCTGGAGAGAAATTACCAATGCTTTCTGCTTGGAGGGCTTGCTGGCCTTCAAACACCCTGAGCCCAGCATTAGCATACAGTTCTCTTGGACGATAGCAGACATAAGGAGAAACAACAGGAATCGTGTTGTCTAACTGGGACCTGGTAGTGAGAAGATGTCGTGGTGCCTGTAGATAAGTAGTGCAACATGTGCTGATCCCCAGGCATTGCTTCCAAGCACCCCAGTGCAGCCAGCACGTGCGACTGGCTGTGGTAGCAGGGCAAGCTGCCATCTGAGTGTGACCTGTGTCATCCCCTCGTGGGGATTTAAAATGTGATGACTTTGACGGCTACAGGAGACTTCATTTTTGCTGACCAACGGCTCATATAATTCAATGAAAAGTCAAGTCTCCTCATTTCAGCTCCTTCAAGAGTAAAAAATCAGGCAATACAAAGAATGGTAGGAAACCCTGTAAAGAAACATGGGGCCGGTGATAAAATCTATACTGCTTTGTCAGATAGTTCCCAAGGACTTTGCTGGGCAGTGCTTGGCCTGGAGGGCATGTCCATGGGCCACCCAGCTGACCTTGAGGATAGTGAATTACATCCGCACTCTACACCAAAAGACATTCTTGGGTGTCACTTCCACCCCATAAACCCTTCAGGTCCAGCAAAGTCATTCTAACACTTGCCTTCTTTGTGCCACACACACACTGCGTGGCTTCCCAAGAAGAAGGAGCAGACGAGGGCAGAGTCTGACCAGGGGCTGAACCTCTATGACACCAGCCCTCCACACTATTCACTGACCATCCTTGGCCCAGGTTCAGTAAGGCCAGATACTTTACCCTTTTGGCCAACACCAAGCAGGGCAGGTGTTTGGAGCTGGTGCAAGTCTGGTCCACAGACCTCTTCTCAGATACACATTTCACACATATCTCCAGGCCACAGCTATGCATCAGCCCAGCCTTCTGACCTCCACCCATCCCAGAGGGATCAGAGTCCCAGGTTCCTCTCAAGGCTCAGGACAGCTCTCAGGACTTTGTCGTTCCCCACCCCATGGAGATATTTAGCTGAAAAACCCAGATCTCTAGCTCTTCAAGGTACCAAGAGTCTAGGAGAGCAGGGGGCCAGTAATACTGCTCTTGAAGATGGCCTGGCTGCCTCTCTAACTAGAAGGAGCAGAGACAGCCTGGAGGCAGAGATGTTGTAACTCAACCTGCTATAAGCAAAACTGCTAGATGCTGAGAAACTTCCTTCTGCAGCTCCCTGTTGTACTAATCCTGAGCCTAAGAGAGAAAATGGCACGCGGCACATGGCACCCACAGGCTGGGGTGCCACGCACATGGATACTGCACCACCTGTGCAAGAGGACTCCTTTCCCAGGTTTCAGGTCTACAAGAACCATGTGTTTCCAGCAGCAGATGCAGCATTTTGCCTTCCCCATGAAGGCAAGGGCTGCCGGAATTGACCACTACGTGGTCACAGGTTCATGGTTTTGGCCATGTGATAGTGCTGGGGTGGTGTCCTGAGGGAGCTGACCCAAGTCCTGGCAGGGTCTCACATGCCACAGAGCGCACAGAGATCTTTCAGCATAAAGCAGATGCCCTTGTGCTGCTCTCTGCTGAAGTGAACTCTCCGGAATAAACTCTGCCTGGGCCAAAAGCTCATCCTATGCCAAAATAATACTAGCCAAAATGCCATTCTGTTCTGAAAAGATACAGGCAAGTATTTGGGAACTCCAAGGGAAGCGCAGACCCCTGAGCAGGGCAATGGCTGGGAAATGGGCACATCGGAGATGGGGATCAAGCCTGCAGTCTTATGCTGATTGTTCCCTGTAAGCAGTTTTCCCCAGATATCCTGTCTGCTATGAACTTTTCCTGATGATACTCCCAGATTGAGCTACTCCATGGCTAGGAAAGGGGTGGAAAGACATAACATGAGTCACTTCAGACCATGCTTTGTCTTGTCCTTCCCTACCTGCAGCATGACAGTATGGAGGAAGGAGTAGACTCAGTCAGTGGTGTCCATGCTTCATGGAAAACATGAGTAATTAGGCAGAACAAGAGTAATTAAGCAGAGCAATTAAAACTTCTTCTGTTTGCTCTTCCCTGATGGTGCATGTAGGTGTTCACACAACACTAGCTGAACTGGGGTCTGTTCAGAAATGATGCAACTGGCCAAGGCAGCCGCTGCTGGTCGGGGTTCTAGCCATGCTAGGGAGGCTGTGCAGGTTCAGTAGCTGCCAAAAGACAAATTGTGCCAGGTACACACATGCTGGTGGCAAGGCCCATCAAGATGCGTGATTAGCCAGGATCCTGGCCTCTGATGTAGCTGGCTGCTCTGCCGATGTGGTTTTCCTGGCAGCCCAGGCCTCAGGGCACAGCCAGGAGCTGGGCACGCTGCCGGTGGAAGGCAAGATGATGGAGAAAGCATAGGCTCCACAGTGCTGCTCATCACCACGAGGACATTCTGGCTGTGTGCCCCTGGGTCTCGTGCAGGAGTTTTCTGCCAGTACAGACTCCAAGCTTGGCTGCAAACTGTTGCTGATTTGGCAGCTGAGAAAATGGAAAGATGACAGACCCAGCTTCATTCCAGGTTTTCTGATAAGGAAGCAGTGCTGTGGGGCACAGCGCACTGGGAGGGTGCAGCCTTGTACAAACTACTCTGCCTTACAGAGTTCATGCTGGTGGAGTTGGCAAAAGTGCTTGGTAGTGCACAGTGGAAAGCAGTAAAGGAACAGAGAAATTCTGAGGTGACTCCCTGATCATCCGCTCAGGTCCCCCCAGTACGATCCAAACTGACTGGGTGGAGGCAGATGGGACATTTGGTTTTAAGGGTGCCGTGGAACAGCAGAGATATAGTCTTGTTTCTCCCCACACATTCTCCATGAATTTTACTGCAGTGTTATTTTCCAGAGGGCTGGGAGGGTGCAGTCTTTTACCTGGGAAAGCACTTTGCTTTAGCAATATGCCAGGGGACCCATCTCAGGTTTGCCATGCTGCAGGATTTTTCCTCTCTCTCAGCTGGGTCTGTTGGAAGGGGGACAGCATCAAGTAAAGGGACTCTGCTGACTCCAGGGAATAGGATGAGTCACTAGCGTCAAGAACTTTGAACAACGACATACAAGTAGAATGAGAAGAGTCCTGGGAGGACAGAACGAGTAGAATGAGAACCTCTTTCCTTGTTCCACAAGGTTATGGCTTTGGAAGGCTGATTACTAGGCTGCTGTGCTGTTTGTCCTTACGTCCTCGAAGCATGGATTTTGTCTGCTCACATACAGCTTGGTGCTGCATTTTCTGTGGTGTGGCTCAGACGTACTCTCACTAGGCTGGGGGACATGAGGCTCTCCACTGCTCTTACTTACAAACACAGCAGGGATCTTAGGGACAAGTTCCAGGCCTTGTTCAAGGCTGCTGTCTTGCTGCCAGCTTTTCGTTTTTACCTTGTGCCCGGAATAGAGATTCTTCTCCTTGTCACCTCTGGGATTGCCAGCAGATGAGGGAGAGTGTTGAGAACTGCTCGAACTGCTCTTGGAAGGTCTATGAAGGGCTCTGCTCCCATGTCGGGTCTGAGCCACAGGAATCTCATCCATGGACTCGGCAGACTCCGAGTGATAGTCACCAGGGGGTCCCGCTGCTCGGACGGTGCCAATACTGCCAGTAGGAAAAGTGTCTCTCACGGGGAAAGCTGGCACTAAGAGGTGACGGCTGTGGGAAGTGGAAGTGGCACAAGCTGTTGATAGGCTCTCTGAGGATGGAAAGAAATGGAAAAGAAAGTATCAGAAGAGAGGAAAACTTCTCTCAGCCCCATACGGACATCAACAAGTCCAGGAACTTTTAGTGTTAAAGGACTTAGTGTTAAATCAGTCATATTTATGCAAAATTAGATATGAAAAATGTAGAGATTATTGCATTCAGTACTTCAGTCACACATTTTCCCTTGTTAGGCAAACTAACTTCCTCCCTTATGTTTATTTATTCTAATCTTGCCAGGACTGTATTTCCCTCATTTTTAGCCAAGTCCTGGCTATACAACCATGCCAGTTTTGCATTTTGCTTTCTTCTTTTTACTGAGTCAGGAAACTCCTGCCTTCTGTGTTTGTCACGCAGTTGCTGAAGCAGCCCAGTACTGTTTTTTTGAAGATTTAGCTTTCCCTCTCTTCTGAGCAATTTTCCTTTAAAAACTGAAAATGATCCTTGGTAAAGCTAGACCTCACCACAGTAGTTTTTACCACAACCTTCTCCCCAGGAATATGGAACAAGCATCATTGTTTGTGCTGCCACAGTAACACCTTGATCAAACTGCTAAGAGTAAGAACAGCCCTTTTCCTCAGCTATTCTAAGACGAGGAGTTCCAAGAAATAACCATTTCAACTGATTTTAGGTGCACAGGTGCATATATGCTTCCAAAGTGAAATCCATGATATTTCTTAGGTATCCTAGCAAGAGCTTGTGCTCTTTACTTCTTTCTTTCCTCTACTTTTTAAACACATCTTTCTATTTATGCTTTCAAATTTGAGCTAACTGGAACGGCTACGGAACAGAGGAGCTGGCTGCTGCACTCTCACCTGACTGGGGATCTGGGAAAGAGGGCCAAGGTCTAGTGTGCGTTTTAGATCTGCTGTTCTTTGCTGAGGAAGGAGCTTTATGCATCTTCTTCTTTCTTCGTTTTTTCTCTTGCTGTGGAAAAGTCCAGGAGAAGAGAAGTCATTTCATTAGCCCAGAGAAGAGGTTTTTTTTTTAATTGCTCTTTTAACAACAACCTTTTTTTTTTTTTTTTAATATGCCTTAAATACGACCAAAAACCAAGAAGTATTTTGTTGGTTTAAAATTCACCAAGCCACAGAACACTTGGGGTTGGGAGGGACCTTTAGATATCACCAAGCCTATTTCCCTTGCTCAAGTAAAGCAGGCTGTTCAGGACCCTGTCCAGATGACTTCTGAATATCTCCAAGGATGGAGACTCCACAACTTCTCTGGGCAACCTGGTCCAGTGCTCAGTCACCCTCACAGCAGAGAAGTTTTTCCTTAAGTTGAGATGGAATTTCCTGTGCTTCAGTTTGTGTCTGTCACCTCTAGTTCTGTCGCTGGACACTTCTGAGAAGAGTCTGGCCCTGTCTTCTTTACACACTCCCTTCAGATATTTATATGTGTTGACAAGATCCCCCCCTCAGTCTTCTTTTCTACAGGCTAAACGGGCCCAAGTCTGTTGACTATAAAACTCAAACCAGACTGACCAGCTATAGAGCAGTGATAAAAAATAGGTATTTAATGAACACATACATTGTCTGCATACAGAGCATTTGGTGCGTTTGGATTCCTTTAGGCTGTTGTCTCATACATCTGTAATGTTTATGAGATACTGCTTGAAAAATGTATTTGTAGAGTCAAACCAGAAAAGGGTACTAAAAGTCACCTAGCACAGGAAATTCAAGGAGAGAGACTACTCTTCAAAATAGATATATAGCTGAAAGAGGATTTTTCTTACCCTTTAAATGACAAGACTTTCGTTAAGAAGCTTGGAAGAAAGGGAGAGAGTACCAGTACCTGCCATTTGATCAAGGACAGGGGGAAGAAAATGTGGAAATGAACCCCCAGGAAAGCAGAAAACCTGACCTTGGACAGCTGTTTTATGTACTACACACTGTCCTTCCCTGGACAGATGATCTAACCTCCAAATTTGAATGTATAAACTGTTGAGTCTTGCTGTATAGAAGCACACAGCTTGTTATGTCAATGCGGTAGTATCGATGACCTGCACTGGAAGATATTATAGAGGCTTCATGCATTTCGGCTAAGCTGTGATCTTAGAAAGGAACCACATGTAATTGGTGATAAACGAGAGCAAAGACAGGAGAGTCTCTCTTGGATGCAGTGACTGCAGGGAATAACCATATCTGCACAAACACGCTGAGGAATGGAAAGGCACACGTGTGAAGGAGGACAGCCCAAACAGACTGCAGGACAGGGAGCAGGCGCCCATGCAATTCCGTGAACTGGCGGCATTAGAAGTTATGGGATGCAGCATTACCACTTACCTGAGAAAGGACTGCAGACTGGAAGGATGGAAGGTCAGGAGACAAGCTCTGCTTAGGATCTGCTTCATTGTTGGGGACGTAGAGCTTTGAAAAGCTAAAACACATGGCAGTCATTCAAGATGCTTCCCTAAACACTACTTAATAACTCTAATCCCTAATTTTCTTGGCACATACCTAGCTGGTTTTAGGGGATCAATGTTTTTGTGTTTCCTGTCTCTTGATCCCTAAAACCACATGCTTATAATGAGCTCAATATAGAAATTATTGCATGGACCAGCCCAGAAATTTAAGCTGATCAGACACCATCTTTTTTTGTGAAGCAGTGGCTTGCAGGAGCACACTGCATTACCAGTACTCTGTAATGTTACCTGCCTTCCACATGGAGTGGAAACTATTGATTTCGATAGATACATCTTATGACTTGAGAAGAGACATACAGATGTAGGGGTATAAATGCAACATCAGCATGAACTGCACTTGAAGATGTTTCTGAGACCGATTTCTTTCCCCAGATTAAAAATAAAAAAAAAAAGGCTTTTAAGGGACTGTTTTCAATACTAGACTTTTTCCAGAGAAACCATCTGAAAGTGCTGAAGTCTTTAAGGGACAAAAATAATCTATTCAAGAAAAAAATCTAACGGGAATAGAAACAGTTTAAGGTCATATTTTCTGATGCAAAAGCATGCTAGGACATTGTGCTGAGCAGGTGATGTAGCCAGCTAGGAAACTGAGGCATAGTAGAAAAAAAAAGGGAAGGTTTAAGGTAAATTTTAGCTCAACTTTCCTTATATCTTTTATGCTTTTGACTGAATATTAAAACTATTCAAATAGGAGAGTGGGTGATAAATATTTTAAATATCATGCTAGACTTCAACTTTAATTTAGACATGTTGTAAAAATATAGGAACTGTTAAGGATGTACCCAAATGCTACACTTCGTAGACAAGTCTTGAAGAATCCACACAGAGGATCAGGTATGCACCAGCTCTCAAAACTGCTGTGGCTGGGTTTCCCATTTAATTCCAGGGCAATTTCATTGTCACTGCTTATCAGAAGCTCTCTAAGCCTAATCACAAACTTTACAGGCTTTCATATACTCCTTTTTGTTCACAAAGCAGACTCAAAGGTGCTTCAGTGATAAAGCCAGCCATCCTGCCTTTAAGTTGTACCATAGAAGCTTCAACACATGTTTCAGTGCAGCTCCCAGCTCTATGAGAGACAGTCTTGGAGTAAGTTTAAAAAAAACAACAGTCTAGACTTTTCTCTAAAACAGTTTTTTCCAAGGGAGGGGAGGCAAGCACTTCTACAAGCATTTACCCTCCTGAAACTCAGAGACTTGAGCATACCTTGGCCAAAACATCGGAGCTCCTCATCCTCTGAAGTATTTTTGCCTCAGGGGACATCAGTAACTTTGGGGTTAACTTTCTATCCAGCATATATGCTGCTGGGAACCACCTGTCTCTAATTTTACTCACTCTTTTCCTGAAGTTATGGCTGGAGATTCCACCACTTGAAGAGTAGGGTCTGTATAGCCAGGGTTACCTGAAAAAGAGTCTGCTTCCTGAAAAAGAGCAGAGGAATTTTCAGAGTCTTTTCAATTCAAAAGTGAGGTGACAACAAGAAAGGATGCAATATACAGGGGAAAAAAAAAGCAATGTAATTTCTCTTTCTCGTGTGAAGCTTGTATGGCTAATAATATTGTGGTGTGTTCTTCTCAGACAAGAATGCTTCATCTTACTTGTTTTACATAGGTTTACATGAATTCAAAATAATGATGCCCTGAATTTTGAAATTACATACCTTTCTAAGCATATAAGAAGGCTTGATTAGTAAGCCTCCTAAATCCAAGTGTCTGCACTAGAGAAGAGGGCTTCCATTTCTCCCTCCAAGGCAATGCACTCTTAAGGTGGTCTGAGTACCAAATGATGCAGTTTATGAAGCCCAGTTGTAAATAAGAACAAACCATGCCCCAGAGACATAGACTTGCCGGATCATTATGCTTTTCCTAGCTGCTCTTAAACTTGAATAACCAGCAAGAAAATCCTTAAACATTTAGTGTGCAGTGACTATATGTGTGCAAAACACATATAGATTTTGAGGAGTATTTTTTTTTTTTTTTTGGTAAAGACAAGGAGGATTTTAAAATGCAATCGGCAATTTTAGCCTGATAAGCTTAAACAAACTTGGAGACTGATTCTTTAGAGAAGCCTGATCAGCAAGCTTGAGAAAATGAAGTCAAAGTTGGATATCACACAATCAGGCTCCTGAGGGACCCAGGGCCTCTGCAGGTCAACAAAAGCATAAAAGTGGAAAAGGGCAGAACAGTGATATGAAGTCTGCTGCTGATGCTCCCTTATGTAAGACAATAAAAATGAAAGCCAACTGCAAAGAGTTGCAGGAGATTCTTCTTACACTGAATTACAGGGTGATAAAATGGCTGAAAAAAAACTGTATTGCTAAATATAAAGCAATGCACATAGGAAAAGCAACCTAAGCTTTACATAAAAAGCAATGGTCTCTGACTGGAGAAGAATTCCTGGAGGTCATGGTCAGCCACAGACAAAAAATCATTTCAGATAATAGGAATGAGAAGAAAAGGCATAAAAAATACACAAGCAGAAAATAGCTTCATGCCACTGAATAAATTCATAGGCAGCCTGGACACTGAATACTCTGTACAGGCCCAGTCCCATCTCCCACAGAAGACCTGGATAAAGGTTTAGAGAAGACTGACATGACTCCATAACTACAGTTATGGAACAGTTTCTGAGCAAGAAACAGCTCACGGGGCTGGGCTTTTCAGCCAGGAGAGAAAAAGCTTCAGGGCAGGTAGGAGTGGTAGGAGGAAATCAAACAGGCAACCACTGTTTACTGTCTCTCTGCTGCAACATTTAGACATTGTCAAATAAAACAGTCGGGATGTATACTCAAAACAAGCAAAAGGAGGGCTGCATTTTCTCCCCCAACATGTAACTAATCCCCAGCACTTGCTGCCACAGGAGGCTGCAGATGCTAAATGTCACATAGCTTCAAGAAAAAAAAAAAAAACTAGGAATCACTATGGGAGAAACCTGCATGTACAAAGCCATTGGAAGGAGCTCTCCGTTTCAGAAGTCCAGAAGACTACTGCAAAATGCTAGGAGTGTTATGGGGATCATACATATATTCTGCTCCTGCACTCTTCTTCTTAGCATCCGCAATTGGTCAGAAGTCTGGCCTGATCAACTTTGGCCACTCTCCTTTACACACCACAAGAGAAACTTCCCCAATTACTTAGTTATTTCTGAAAACTCTTGACACAAATGTCTGGAGTCTCTTTACTCATTTAATTCTTGATAAGAGAGTTGGCAAACTGAGAAGACTCCGGGCATGTTAATTTTTCTAACTTTGTGGTTGTGCAAATAGGTAAAGAGAGGAAAAAGGGGGGGAAATAGTTTGCAACTAGTTTGCAAATCCTCACATTAGACTTGACAAGAATTGCTTTAGCAGTTTTTAAACACATGGACTTTCCAAGGTTTTAGGTTAGAAAAGTCTGCTGTGTTGGGGTCACTGCTGTAAGTAGGGTTTACTTGAGTGCAGGATTAATAATCCTCACGAATTTACTGCATGCACTTCAAATGTAACTCGTCAGGTCATTGCTCATCACTCACTGAACATGAGGTGTGCGTAAATGTTTGCCTAAGCTCCTTGGAGACCAAATTCTGAGCACTTACATTCAAGCCTCGGGCACAGGGGCTCACAAATGAAGGAGACTGAACATAATCTTGTATTTCCACAATTATATGTAGGTCTTTTCAGAGGAAACTCCACTGTGCCTGAAAGCAGCTGCAGCAGGAGACATCCTCCTTGGACGGTGACCATGAGGGTGCACAGTTAGAGCAAACCAGCAGGACTCAGTGTCTACAGACAGCACTGCAGCCTGACAGTTGAAAGGAAATTAATAAATGATACATCCGGCGAGCTTCATGAGCCACTCTTTCCCATGGGAGAATAAAAGAGCTTTTTAAGATCCACTTCGTCCATTTGAGCTTTGTAAAATATGTGTAAGCAAAGTAACCACATTGAAAAACCAGCAAACTACAAGGGGTAACTGGCAGCAACACATGGATAAGTATAAAATACAATAATCTCTCAGTATTGGAATGGCTGGACTTGCACAGCTACTACACACAGTCCCTGACCCCTTAGGAGCCTATCCAACCTCCTTCACCTGTGAAGATGAAGCTGCCCTTACCAGTTGGGTTGTTAGGATTCAGCTTTTGCTCATACTGCAAATAGGTGGCTCAGTTGTTTGCCAAAATTCATTGCCACCTTAAAGCTCTCCTGGCTATGCTCAGTCTCTCCCTTTTAAAGGCCAATACCAGCTGTGTCTATCTTCCTTCCTAAGCTCTATGGTTACAGCTTTTGGTGAAATGCAGCTCCCTGCCCACAGCAGCTGTGCTTCTCATCACCCATTTCAGTGGCAGAAAGTGCCCTAAAATGCTCTCGAGTTGGAGAAGAGGCAGAATCAACTAGAAAAAAATGTGATTTTTTGGGCCCAGGGAAACAGGCTCTGCTGCGAGTGTTGAGGCTTCAAGTGAAGTTTAGGTGGAATCTGATCAGACATTAGAAGACAGAGCAATATTGAAACTGGGAAGGTAGCACAGTAAAATCTGTTTCGCATTTCAAACCAAATCTCACCGACCTGAAGTCATGTCTGAAGAAAGTCAACAACAATATAATGACCAGGACACCCAACTCTTATGGTGAGGATATTCATAATAAAAAAAAACAGTATCAAAAAGTAAATATTGTTGCAAAGACCATCCTACCAGCACCCCTCACTGAATGTCCCCCAGTGAGGATCTCTAGGACAACGTCTTTCTAAAGACCAAAATAACCACAAAAATACACAACTAACCAACCTGTAGTTCAAAACTGGCTCCACTTGGGTGGACATGCTTTATTATGCTTATTCAAACAGAGAGGGAAGTCAGGATTATGTTCCAGCATCATCTCTGCAGGTTTCAGCCATTTATTGCTTTTAGGTTATTTTCAGGCTTATCTACTGATAATTTTCTAAGATTTTTCTTAATTATCCATTCAAGTTTCAGTAAATTTGGATATTTTTTCAAGAGAATAGATAAATAGTGAGCACCCTTTTATTATTTTTAAAGCATTAAAATGCCTATGAGTTTATTGATACCAGTTTAACGTATGTGTTTCACCATCAAAACAGAAACATCTGTTCCCAATGTTCAAACTGAAGAGCTGTATCCAGGTAAGAAAAAGCTTCTTGCTTCTCATATGGTAATCAACGACTCCTCCAATTATGAAAAAGAAAATATCATGGTATTCGTCTATACGATGTAAACCTTATCTTATAGCCCAAACTATCCACATCCTAGCAGGTTGTCACTCTGAGTGCAGCACAGCATTAAAGCATCATTTCTGGTTTAGTTTATTTTTTTTGGATTATCATGCAATTATCTTCAGAAAGACTCTCACTTGCACACTCTTGCTATTGCTATAGAGGCAAAGAGTGAATTTCTATCTTTTTCTTGCATTTTTATGATATCTGCACCACTTAAGTGGTTCTGCTATAAACTGAGTACTTCTACTTTGTGCATGTTCTGAGAAGCATCTTTATAAATATATAAGAATCCTTTAATGTGAATGTGGATGAAGATTTAACCAACTAAAGTGTAAAACTGAAGCCAAAACCAACACTCAGGATTGAGTGAGGCTCAAATATATATATTAAGTGGAAATTTGTGCTTCTTCTTACTCCCTAAAATGAATGAACAGTGAAGACAAAAGTGGGAACGGCGTAATTTCCATTTTATGCTTGCAACATCTTGGATCAATTACAAAGGATTTTTATGCCCAAGCTAAAAAAGGCTAGTCAACAGTGCTTAGTTCACAAAAGGCAAGTCACTGAGTGTCCTCCTACTCCAATCTATTTGTTTGTGTTTATCTCTGGTTGCTATGTTAGAAACAAGAAAAATCTGATGGGTTAACATTTTTCTTAACAATGTGACCGGGCATCTTCCAGTCTTTATTGTTCCCCAAGGTATTAAATGTATTCCTGAAATACAGAACTGCTTTTCACTCTGCTTCTTTTAGCTTTGCTCCTTCAAATTAACCACATTCATACAGATCTGTGCAAGCCCTGGTGCCAATGGGAGATCATTGCTGAAGTCTCATCTCAAATGTGCACACTCCATCTTTGGGTATATTTTCAGTAGCAATCAAAATTCAGTAACAAAAAAAAAATGATTAGAAGTAAAACTTTACTATGATTTTAGTTTTCATAAGCAAAGCTCTAGGAGACCAAGTGCCAAACATTTTTGTTGTTATGGAAACCTCCATTCAAACTGAAAGTTCAACTTTTCCGAGGAAATAAAAAAAAAAAAAAAAGTATATGAAAAGCTGAGGTCTCCATTCTACACAAAAAGGCAATTCACTCATTTTCCCTTTTCCTCTGATAGTGAAGAACTATTAATGAGTCCACAGATAGTGAGAAATTCCAAATCAGGAGTATTTCTGCATGCAAGAGATAATTATTTTCTTATGAAATATAAAACTGACTGTATAATAGGTAACTATAGAACTAGATGGAATTACAAGGGTTCACAAAATCATAGAATAATTTAGACTAGAAATAACTTTTGGGGGTCCCTAGCTAAGTCTCTTATTCAAGGCCATTACAGTTACAACAGCCAAATTTTGAGAATCCCCAAGGATGAAAATGCCTTTCAGCAAAGTAAGTTACACCAAATATTTCAGTTACTGGAACATATGGCACTGAACAGCATGACAGCAGAAAAGAGCTTGTAAACCTCTCTGACAGAGATACAGATCAACATCACAGATACTTATCACTTCTGCAGAGCTCAGTTCAAAGAAAAGCCAGCCTAGCTAGGTCCTTTCTGAATATATTTTGCCTCCTTCTCTTCTTCCAAGATGGCAAAACAAATTGGTATCAATTGCTCAATAATTCACCCCAGTTTCTCTAGTCTTAGAAGCTGTCTCCCTCTCAGTCATAAGACCACTCACACAAGGCAGCAAAATGTGACAGAATTCCACCAAAACGGATGGGCTTGTCCTTCCCAGCGACAGGAGCCCTCCCACTCTTCAGTCATCTGCTCTCATGGTGACACAAACATTTATGTGACTGTCTGGTGAACCAAACAGCAGGGATCAGCCCAACTATACACTAGCTCTACTCTTTTTTTTTTAAAGTATATCCTCACCCCGATGAGATTCCCCCGCCCTGTGTTCTGCTGTAACAAACAGCTGCACTGGCAGAAGGGAACAGACAGGGCCAGGCCCAAAACACACGGCTGAGACAGAGGCTGGGTGGGACTGATTCTTCTGAAAGTGCTGCTTGCTTCTGTCCAGGCTGCTCTGCAGGCTTGCAGGCTCCTTACATCCTTCTCAACTCTCCCAAAGGACTTCAAAATGTTTAGCCCCAGCAACTGCCTCTAAAATGTGGAGCTTACAGAAGTGAAGCAAACTCGACCAAAAGGACCAGCGAGGCTGGTTTTTTTTTTTTTTTTTTTTTTGAGAACATCTAAGTACCTGACTGAGTTTCAGCTGGGAGGGACAAGACTCCAGCGGTTTGTCCACCTCTTTCACCTCTTGTTGGGGACGCTGCTGCAGAATGTACTCATACGTAGTCAATTTGTTCCACACTGGGTGAAAAGGAAGAGAGATGTCAGTGCATGAAACGCCACTCCTCAATTACATTTACATCTGGAGAACAGTTCAAATAACTATTTGCAATTAAATAGTAATTATAAACATGAAAAGGCAGATACTCTAAGACAAGAATATCTTTGTAGTGTCTATCTAACTATATCCCATATTGTTTTCATCACGACACTTCATCCTTCCAAACTATTCTTCTATAGTTTAATATATTTGATACATTCTTCTAAGCTGTAGCAATTTATTTAGCATATTCCAAAGAGAAGCAAAGCCATTATGTAGGTCAGTATGTTAAAGATCTGTATCATACAGAAAGCTCAGAGAGTTGTCAAAAAATATCTAGTGTAACTGTAGACTCCTGTATTAGAAATTAACTGTAGTCTTCCATTTTGGGGAAAATCAAAAAGCTCCAGCAAGGACTTACACACAGCACACCTCCACACAGCACTGATCCAGCTGGAATCAACTTCAAAGGCTAATAAACCTTAATGTACTGTTATTAATGATTAAATGTTGTTTCCCTGTAATTCATAAATATTTCAATTTGGATCCAAAGAAAACTTAATTTGGGTCAAAAATTATTCTGAAATAGGAAAAAAAAATACCACAAAACAAAACAAAATTAAAAAACAGAGTAACATTGGGATAACACCTGCAAATGCTCTGGATGTGCAAGAGGATGTGCAAGTCCTTACTCAAAAGGAGGGAGCACCCTCTCGTGGCTGTTGTACACAAGGACAAGATTAAGTACAGCCTGCTACTAAACTGCATGATCCTTTCTTTGACATCAAAATGAAATTTTCCTGGCGTGGCCCCAGCATTTTTTTTTGTCTTTCTGCAGTGCCAGACTGATGTTTGAAATGCTCAGGAATCATCGTTACCCGAGTACAGTCAACTTCCAATTGCACAAAGCAGGCAAAATCACAGAGAGCAGAGCAAATTTAAGTTAAGCTCCAAGAGGCTGTAAAAGGAAACCATCCACCAGTGACTCCACTGATTTTAACATTAGCAATGGAAGAGGACTCATCTATCAAATGCTACACTTCACAAGCCTAACTATTTTGCTTTGAAACTGCACTGTGGTGGCAAATCACTGTTGGCTGACAACAGAAAAAATCCACCCATAGTCTGTAACTGGCATTCTCACTCCTCTTCCGTCATGTCCCTTCTCTAATTTTGGCACCAGTGACAATTGCGAGGGTAGAATCTTTTTTCGTCATAACTCATGCAAGGCAGCCAAGTAGCATTGGCTTCCCTGTAGATGATGACTGAAAAAGTAAAGTTTTTGAGGCCCTCCTGTACTTCCGAGCATAAATTTCCCTTTTGGAAGCAGCAACAAATGGGAGATCTAATAGTGATCCCTTCCGCTGACTTCTTCCTCTGAATTCCATGAACCATTTTGTGCAAATATAGTACAATTACTATAAGGAGGTCTTTATCTGCAGGACAGGTCTCCTGCTAGAAAATCAGACCTACGCTTTCTACATTTACGTAAGGTAAAGGAGAAATTGGATCTCTCACATAATCAAAGTACAGTGAAGAAACTATGCAAAGCACCTATGACCCAATTTGAATCTGCCATCACTGAAACTGAGATCAGCTGGTTTATCTCACTTGGCCTCCCTTATGCTTTGACCTCCAAGATAGCACAGCTCAGGCACATGAAAGCACAGACCTAAATTTGGCCCCATTTTGCATGTTCACTGCCTGGTACTGCAGTTGTTGGGGTTTGGGGGTCTGTAGGACATAGCTGACCTTAGGAGGTTGGGATAAGCACAAACCATGTAAGATCCGAGCTAGCTGCAAACCAGTTTGCAAAACTGGAGTTGCAAAGCATGCATGTGTGCACCTTACTCACATCATGTGGTACTTGAGTCAGTAATTCCTCCTGCAACAAGGTGGCTTTATATAGAACCAGCTGGAGTTTTTCTGCAACCCAGATAAAAGTGATCCAAAGAAGCTTCCTGCAAACTACATATAATTGCAAGCATTTTTATATAAAGTCCCACAGTGCTATATTATCAAGAACAAATCTGTTATGAAATTTTATTTATTTCCTCCAACTACTCTTTAGTTCAAGAGGCCCTCCCTTATAATCTTAAGGACTTATTAGCAACCGTCCAATCTTTATCCAAGTTGTTCTGGAAAAGGTTATCAATATCATTCATGGAACTCCAAGTTCAGCTGGATTCTAAATCTTTTGATGATATCTGTGATTCAGCCCTCAATGAAGGAAATGGTTTTGATAGGCGGCAATCCCTGTGATGCTGTCCTGGCTTTATTAGGACTTTCTGATGTAAAAAATTCAAGCTGTTCCTGGGAAATCTGACTAAGGTGGAAAAAAGTTTTTCACTGGATTCATTTCACCCTCTCAAAAGACATCAAAGGCCTCTGGACAGGCCTTCAGGCAGATAGATATATGATTATCCCCAGATAAAGATCAGGCAGGCAGGAGACTTGGTAAACCTAGGCCAAAATGCATGCTGTGGGGTGCAAAAAAAAAAAAAAAAAAGCTATTGAAATCTACATACAGGATTAATCTTAATCTTGAAAACTACAAGAACATTTATCCAAGGTTTTACAGACAAGAAGAAATGGATTCATCCCAAATCAAGCATTTGTAAGGTGCTTTCTCCCAGATGGACTCTAAACTGTATTGTCAAAAAAAAAAATTTGTGAAGGCTGCAGGAATTCAAAAATTCTTCTAAAAATTGGAGAAAATCGAAAATAAGATGCTAAATCCCTAATTTCTACCTCTTCAATATATCTTGCACCATGTATGTATATTTATGACATGTTTTTGTGGCAGCACATGTATGTGACAAATTTGTGTGTATATTGTGCTAAATCTGTGATATGGGTGAACACACAATGAACAGAGAATGAGTAGATGCTACAAGAGAATGAAACGGGATGCAGATGACAGGAACATAATACCTACTAAGATAGATGTGAAAGGTCAAGAGGTGGCCCAGTAGGAACACAGTCATTAGGCTCAGAAGAATGAAAATCCCAGCTGAGACCAAAATGGCAGGTGCCTGAGTCTCAACAGGAGCTGCAGGAAGAAACACAAACCAGACGTCTGTGTGGTTCTTTAGAACTGCAAAAGAAAAACATAACACTGCAATGAAAACCCTAGAATGGCACGAGTTAGGAAGTGAGGCAGCAAGGTGCAAAGCTGTCTCAGGTGAGAAAAAGAAGCCAGGGTGGGTTAGAGAATGAGTACTTAGATTAACGGAGAAGGCAAGCCAAGGAATGAAGGGCATAAACGTACTATGGCAAAGGCACGAAAACAAGAGAAAGAGGCAAGTAGCTTGTCTATGTATTAAATATCACTAAGTACACTTTACAGATGTAAGTATTGTTAACTCTAAAATAGTGGCAGACCCAAGGTTATGCCATTGAGACCTATAAAACCAATCCAAAGATATTCTTGTAGAAATATAGCACTGAAGGAGTAAGGGAGGAGAATTCCTCTTCAGTGGGAGAGCCCACAGACTCCAATTCCATACAGAGCTGGCCCTCAAGATCTGCTGGCTGGTTCTAAAGCTGCTCAGCTGAAGCACTGCTATTACCTTCAAACTGCTGGTCCGAACGAAGCATCGTGGGATTAATGAAGAACTCCACAAAGACGTAGAAAGCTATGAGCAGCAGAAGTCCAAGGCCCAGAATGGCTGACAGCACACTATTCAAAAAGAGCCTGCCAAAAAGGTGATAAACCAAAGTGGCTTCACTGCAAAATACACGTCTAGCACACTGATAATATCACACATACACATTCAAATCCCAAACTCTAATAGTAAAGAGACAAAGATTTATCCCAAATTACTGTGGCATCTTCTTACGCCCATTCTAAATATAGGATAACAGTCTTATTTCTGATTTGTTGTCCTGGGACTGTAAATTGCAACCCCTTAGAGCTTTTGTAGTCAAGTCCAGTATTTCTAGGATGGACAATGAGCTCCCAGCACATTGTCATGACAGTGCAATGCACCACCCAGCATAAGAATTCCCTGTTTTCCTTGTGGTTCTACTGCAGGAAAATAAGCTGAGCAGCAACCATCAGTGACAGCCTTCTTACTCTTTACTTTAGACCCAGGATGGATTGAAGTTCCCATATGTTGCTTTATCTCTTGCCATTTGACAAGTCTCCCAAGAAAGGCAATCTGGATTCAAGTTGTTTCTGGGACAGGAACAACAGCATGATTGTGCTTCAGAAACATTAAGGACACCCAAACCACATCTCATAAGCTTTCCTTAATATCAAATAATTGATTATTCCAAATAATTGATTATTTTACTTGTGGATGTTCACCCACAAAATTCTAAGTGTAGGAGTTTTATCCCTCCCTTAATTTGAATGTCACAGTCAGGCTCGTATCTCCATCTAGCTTCCTCATGACTGATTTTATTCATCTGGGATCTGAAAGCGGTTTGTGTGACAGAGCACAGGCTGGACTGAAACGCAGAAGAGTCCTGGGAGGAGAAAGCGGGTATGTTCCTGTCATGATGCCAGGCCCTTACCAGTAATTCCTCTTCCCCACACAATTGTTGAGCCATTTGCAGTGGTGATCAAAACCACACACACACTTGTTGCAAGTTCCGCAGTGCTTTGACTTGGCACTCCTGCCAAAGAAAGCATGGTATTAGAGGGGTATCACCAACCTGTCACCATAACTTTCCAGTGGAACAAATACAGAGGGGTACAACAGTAGAGAGAGATCCTGGCAGGAGTTAGAAACCCACTGCATCAGGAGTGCTTAAGCACCCCAAACTGTTGGCTGTTCTTGAAGCACAATCACAAATACTGCAAAATCTGCCTTTTCTATGTGCTGCTTGATTTTTGATTTGGAAATCATCCCTTTCTTATTCTTTGAAGCCCTTCAGCAATCCTGCAAAACTTCCTCTTCATATCTGCCCTCCAAACTCTTCCAGCTTTCAAATTAGTGTCTAGTCAAATCTAAGCACACCACACACAGAGAAGCTGCATCTTGTTCTCAGATCAAACAACACCTAAATAACACAGAAGCACTCAGTGCAGTCCTCTCCACACAACGTAACTGATTAAAAACAGCCACACAGATCCATGTCCACGTTCAACAACGGACACCTCCCCAGCCAACTGTCACAGGGTGGACTCCAAACATCACTACAGAATTACAAACTTCAGGGACTCAAATTCAATCTTATAGTCCAATGGTGATGAAGAGAGTTTAACAGAAGGAGAAGATTAGGTACTTACACATCTACATCACAGACATGGCAATGACGATTTTCAATGACATGAGCATGCTGACTACGATTGAAGGTGGCCAGAGGCCCCAAGTACTTTTTTTTGCGCACATTGGTATCCGCAGGATCAATGGAGACTGCAGTAAGATGAACAACTAAATGGTAGATAAAACACACTCCTGGACACTGAAGTACACAGTTAAGGATTGTATGAGCCATTCGACATCTATATATTTATTTTTAGTTCACAAAGCTCACCCAGGTGAGAAGTATATGGCTTGTCATTAGAAACTACCATATAACTGATTGTAGCACATTCATGTGAGCTTCATTAACACTGCCTCTCTGCAGTAAGTAACTTCTGGGTAAACATAAGAAAATCTACAGGCACAACCCTCATTATGTTCTTCTCTGCCTCACAGAAATGTGCTTATTAGCCCAGAAGTTTCTAAAACTTACCTTTTCTTGCCAGAATCTGCCCCTGGGAGCAGACTGTTGGCACAGGTCCACTTCTCTTAGTCCACAGAGAATCCTGGGAAAGGAACATCTAGTTAAGGCCGTGCACACGTCCCCTCACAAGCCAAAATTGAAAGAAAAAAAAAAAAAAGAAGAAGAATAAAAAACACAAATCAAGGAACTGGTTTTGATCACCTTGGTTCCTTTCCCTTAGCCAGAGTCCCCAGCAAGAGCCAATAAAGTAGTATTCTATATAATTTACTGAAAAAAACGCTACCCAGGAATTGTCTTCCTTCCTCTAAAGTTTACCCGTTTCGGTTCTTCTAACTGCAGTAATAAGTCAGAGGAAAAAAAACCCTGGGAGTACTTTTGATCCCACGTCTGACCTGTCAGTACTTGAAATGAATCCTAAGCAGTAGCCTCACATGTCTGGAATACGATAGTGCTATGGAGTTTGCTTCTCAATATCCTGCAATTTAATAACCATCCACCCAAAACTCAATCTTCCAACTTATTGGTTCTACCCTCGGTTGTGTATATATGTACATATTTCAACCATGATAACACAAAGGAATTGGGTAAGATAGATCTAAGGTCTGCTGTTAGTTAATGATATCATTAACACTAAGTCATGTACATGTAACTAAAACAATGACAAAGCAATAGAAAAGAAGTGTCCCAGACATGTCAAAGGCAGTATGGACATACTTAAACCAAACATACAGATTATATAAGCGCATATCCAAATATCAAATCATTAGTACTTTCCCTACAATTCTGTCTTCAGTATTTCTTTTTTATCAATCCTGATAAGGAAGCTGTAAGTATGAAAAGCAAAATGACCTGTTATCAAAGATTTCTCTTGTTTCCAGTTACAGAATGATGTTAAATTTCTCCCTTGCTTTTTGATACACAAAACTGACATATACAGAATAATCTTCACATGAATTGCCAGAGATTAACCTAGTAAAAACAACAAGCACTAACGGGACTGGTTAATTTCATTCTAATTTGGCCTTTGACAACAGGAAGCCCTATGTACATTAAATGTGTGTGCTATGCACATCAAAAATGTACCAGCCTAAATTTGCCTTGGCTTTATATGACATTTCATAAGCAAGATCAGACTTTACAGCTTGAATCTCCCTGATCCACTGCTCTGCCAATTTTATTTTTACCAGGAAAAGATGTTATCAGAGAGAAGACAAAAGCAAATCCTGCAGCACAGCTGTAAAAGACAGCTAGAAAAATCTACTTAATATTCTATCTGAAGTGGATGGACAGATAAGATCTCAAAGTAAGTGTTTTTAATAGAACGGAGAAGAAGATCAGGATTACAGTTATAGTTGAGAAAAACTTCTGGCTTGACTGCTTTTTCCTATGCTTTCTATGCTACCTAATGATTAAAAAAAATCACTATTAATACTTTATTATAGTTACATCCTTTTTTGGACCAAAGGATACAATGTAGCCAGCAGGCAGCCAGTGGAGAGGCAGAAGAGGAACCAGAATCCCAAAGCCAACCAGGGCGAAGAAGAGGTACAACAACCAGGCGATGATCTGGAAGGGATGTGGAGGCCAGCTCCAGCCGTTCCTCCGAGCACGTTGCACCTGGAGCTCAGCAACAGCCTCACCCAAATTCTCTGGAGCTGTCTTGTTAGGAGGTTTGCAGATGTTCATCTATAGACACCAAAAAAGGAGAACAAAAAGGTATGTGAAATGGAAATATTGTGACCGGAGACGTACTCCTCGCAGCTGGACTTAGAGAAACCAAGACAGCGCATCGGATGAGAAAGTCTGTGGAGGGGATTTGTGATCTATAGTAACAAAAGGGGAGAGCAACCACACACTCTAAAAGCAAGTAGGACAACACCACAGATTTTCAGATATGGGAAACTTGTAGGTTTTGTCAGTCTTTTAACAGATCTGCACCTAAGGCAAGTGAAAAGGGCACTGGGGATATTCTGGTGGCAGTCTGGAGATCCAGTGTGATCTGTTTTGAGGATGTGTTCATTTCGGAAAGGTGCTATGGATGATGGCAGAGCAAATGCTTTCACCTGTCTCACATAAGCCATGTACATATAATTTTAGCTAGTGAACAGAACTGCAGGAGAAGGGAAAAAGGGGGTGGTCTCACTGGAGCATGTGGTCTGGAACTGCAACCTTAGCACTACCCAACATCCAAGATAACAAAGAAGCCTTTGTCAGCACCAAGAGAAGTGGAAAGACTAGAAACTAAAAGAAAGAAAAAAAAAAAAAAAAAAAACGAGCTGGTAATTTAACGACAAAAAGGGAGAAAGAAGCAGGAATTATTCTACAACACAACTGTGATGCAAATTGTCTCTAGCAGAACAAAACAGAAAGCTGAACAGGCAAGGCATCCGTGCGGGAAGCAGCTACGCTATTCAGCTGTCCTACCCTGTCTGGATTCTTGGCATGAGAAATTAACAGTGCAGATGAGTTAAGAACCACATCCTGAAAAGTTCTTGGTGGTTATGATTCCTGATCACACAACAGCGACAAGTTCAGAAGGTATTTCTTCTTCTTCTTCTTTTTTTTTTTTTTTTTTTCAATGCGAGTTGGATTTTGTCCTTTTTGTCCTGGATTTGCAACTAAGCCAGGATGAGCTTTCAAGAAAACATTCCTTGAGAGAGAAATACAGTCAGTGCTCCATTCCCTCGGACAACAGAGAGCTGGGATGCTCCACTTCATGGGAAGCTCCGGAGTATAAAACAGGCAGCAGATCAGGGATGCCACTGCATAACTGGCAATGAGAAACCCTGTTGGACCTGAGCTAATCTGAGGCATCTCTGCACCATACTCACCGATCCACAGTTCACAGAAATAAAAATAGCCAGGGCTGGAAGTGAACTCTAGAGATCACCTGATTCAACACCCCACGCTCAAGATTCACCTGCAGCAGACTGCCAAGGACCGGGTCCAGCTTGGTTTTGATGGAGGACGGAGACCATCACATCTCCAGCGACGGAGACTCCACAACCTCTCCAGGCAACCTGGTCCAGTGCTCAGTCACCCTCGCAGTGAAAAATTATTTTCTAGTGTTCATGCAGAATTTCCTGTTGGTGCCCACTGCCTCTTGACCTGTCACTGGGCACTGCTGAGAAGAGTCTGGCCCCATCCTCTTTACATGGACCCTTCAGATATTTATACACATTGGTAAAATAAGTCACACAGCCTGTTCTCCATCTACCAAGCCAGGCCCCTCCTTGTAGAAGGCTATCAGGTTGGTTATGTGTGATTTCCCGTTCCTAAAACCATTCTGAGTACTTACAGCTGCCTTCTTGTCCTTTTCCAGTAACAATACAGGGTGCCATAGAACACTTCAACTAGCTGAATTAACGTGGGCACCACCACTGCAAGAGGACGTGGGGAGGTCTCCAGGTCCCGCATGGGGATTTTGACAAGGCTGCACGTGCGGATGTGCTGAAAGGATCAGGCCTTGACACATGTCCTTGGAGTCAATGGATAGAGAAGAGGGAGGTGACAATATAAGCCAGTATCATTTCTGTTCATCCGCACACGTTCAGAATAAAACTAACTCCAACCCTTGAGAAAGCAGCAGCACCCACTCACAACCCTTTGTAGCTCAGCTGCACAGCCACTGGCTCGCGGGTAACGACGAACTGTAACTAATAAAATGATGGTACGCTTTTCGCCTGGGAGCCGTGCCTGCAGCTGGCGGGAAGGGAGGCAGGGAGGCGGCGGGGGGTTCCGGACGGGATGGGGAGGCCGCGGCGCCCCTGAGCCGCGGCCGGCGGAGGCGGCGGGACGCGCGGCCGCCCGCTC
>VZSV01000154.1:1790974-1802818 GCA_013398735.1 Nothocercus julius
CGCGCGGGGCCGCGCGGGGCGATGACTCCCTTGCGCGGCGGGGACGCGGGCTGGACGTGTGAGTAGCGCCCTCGGGACAGGGGCCCCCGCGCCCGCACCCCTCACGTCGGTTCCTCTCCATCCTTCTGGTGCCCTCCCCGGGAGGAGCTCCCCTGTGCCCACTCTCCCCGTGCCGGCTCCTCGTTACCCTGATGCCTCCTCAGTACCGGTCCCCTCCCGGTGCCACCACCGAACTTGTCCTCCCATCGCGCCTGGACAGCGATGCCCTCCCGGAGCTGCCCAATCCACCCGTGCCGGTTCCCATCAACCCCAGTTCTGGATGCCCCCGCCAGGACAGCGGTGACCTCCCGGGCGTGGGATGGGACACTGGGACACCTGTAACCGCCCCCAGCATGAGCAGTGCGTGGGGAAGGGGTGCCAGGGGCGTCACACGGATGGGCTCACGCTCGAGCCACCGTGGAGCCGTCACCCTGAGGCGGTGCCATCCAGCCGCTCGCCCGGTGCCGCGCGGCTCCCGGGACGGATGCAAGGGGCTGCCCCGCGGAGGGGAGCGCAGGGCGGCCTGGAGGCTCCCAGGAAGGCCACGCGTGGTGGCCGTGCTCGTGCGCTCGCCTCCAAAGACAACCAAGCGGGGAGGCGCGTGTGCCCGGGCGGCCGAAGGACGAAGCGTGAGTGGGTGGCAGGTTGTGCCTCCGCCACCCCGAGGTCCCGGCAAGGGGTTGGCTGGGGAGATCTGAGCTCCCCACGGTCCAGCCTGAAGGGCTGAATTGCCCTTCAGGCTTGCAGGAAGCCGTGGCCGTGCTACCGCTTCGGCAATCCCACGAGGACGCGCCGGAACGGACGTGGACGGGCCTGGAAGTGGGAGCTAGGCGAGAGTGTGCCAAGAACAGGCTGGTCGGAGCAGCACGTTGGAGGAGCAGCGCTTGGGGCCAACGTGCCCTTTGCATCCCCGGGAAGCCTGTGTTAGCACGGGGCTTCTCCAGCTTGGGCACGCGCTGGGGAGCGTGGCACCGAACGCACAGCTCGGTCCTTTGCCCCTCTCGGGGGAATGTGCTGCTTTGGGTCCTCCGGGAGAGCTCCCCAGGCCTTGTCTGTCATTCATGGTGACCTTGGTGTGCCCTTTGGTTGTGAAATGTCACCTCTTGTTGCACCTGGCCGCTGGTATAAGAGGTGCTAGCGTTGCAATGACAGCAGTGGTGTCACGCAGCCCAAAAATCACAGCTCTAAGAGGCTGTGGAGCTGTGACCACCAGCTAGATCCCATTGTAAAGCCATGTCTAAGATCCAGACCCTCCATGCTCATCAGGGCTGGAGGGAGTTGCCTGTCCCAGAGCCCGCCATGCGTTTGTGGCACTGTGACACTCTGGGCAGGTCGGTCATGAAAAGGACTCGTTGGAGGCTCTGGTTGGACAGTGAGATGTTGGCTGCCTGCGGCAGGCCTGTTTCCCCCTGTGTCAGAGCCGGGATGACCACCACGGCCGTGAGATCCTTCTACTCTACGGCTTGGCGCTTAGTTGGGCAAAGCTCCAGTCCTGGCTTGGGTTTCTATGGACCGGCTCCTCTGAGCAGCTCTGGGTTGTGCTCTCTCATGTGCCAACAGAAACCCACTGGCACCTGGGCTCTTTTCTCTCTTCCAAAGGCAAATTGGGAAAAAATTAGTGCTTTGGGCTGGGTTGGCTGCCCCGGTGGGGTTGTGCCCAGCCAACGTGCAGCCCTTGCAGCCATGGCCTGTGCAGAAGGTCTGACTGGGAAGGACTTACAGGGATGGGCACCACGGTGGCAGAGCTGGCCCTGTCTGGTGTGGTCCCACACGCCTGGACCTCTCTGATGAGCTGCGCCAAGAGGAACTCATGCATTTTGGCATCAAAAGACTTGAGAAGCGTAAGTGCTGTTTTGCCAGTGCCGTGGTGTCTGTGGTGTCACCTGTGGGACTGGTGTTTCCCTGAGGACCTGGCTTGCTTTGCTGCAACCAGGCAGCTGAGCTGTGTCTGGGGTGACCCCAGGGAAGGAACTGAACCTCTCCGGCTTGCCTTGAGGCTGCGTGGTCCTTGTAGCCTGTTCCTCAAGGCTCCTGAGAGAGATGGAGTGAGGTCAGGTGCACTCAGAGAGGGAAGGGGCTTCCTCTGAGTCCAAGGAAGATGCGGAGGCCAGATCAGCAAAGGTCTCCTCAACCCCGGATTCTTGGGCTGCAAGCCAGGGCGCTCTTTTCGTTCCTGTCTCCTCGAGCTGGTCACAGTTACGATGGCTAAGGTGGAGTGTGCAAGAGGGAGGACTCAACGTCTGTGCCACCAGCTCCCATCCCAAGGGTCGGAGCGGTTTTGGAGCCCAAAGTGCTTTAGGAGATCAGCTGGTGCTGCACTCCGGGATGCTTTCTCTTCTGCCCACTCCATCTTGTAAGACTTGAGCACTCTCTGTCATGGTTTGGAAAAGAGAATGTAGCTGTAATCCTCCAGAAAAGGAATCAAAACTGATTCCGGTAATTACTTGCTGCCTCACGAGTCCAACTCCAACCTGAATAACGCCATTGGGAAGAAAGCAATGAGCACTGGGAGGGTAAATGTGCCATGAGTAATGTAGAGAGCAGTTTTAATGAGAAAGGCTCTGCCAGAAGAGTTTACATTATTTTTTTTTTTTGGTGGGGGGAGTGGAGGCGGGGTGGGGAATACAAAATTAACTTTATCTACATGTTAGTAAACACTTGCAGCAATGGCTCTCAAACTTGTACTCTTAAAAAATAGATTTGACTGATCTTATGTGTCCTGATAGTTGTCTGTGATCTTAAGCAAAACGTAAAGAAGCCTCTGGAGCTGGGAGGGGAGCACCGGGGCTTGGGGGAGAGGGATCTGGAGAGGATGAGCATTGTGTGAGTGGGCCAGAGTCTATGAAATTCAGCGTAGTTCATGGGAGGTCTGTCAGGAGTTAGTAGATGGTGTTAAAACGAGTGGAATTGCCTAGGAAAGGGAGGAGGGAAACAACGCAGCTGGGATTGCAGGCCACAGGAACCCCAGAGAGCTGGTGGGCAGAGGGTTTGCGGGCTTCTTTCAGAAGCACCTCTTGGTTTTTGGCACCACCATTTAGATGCAGCTTGTCAAGGAGCAAGTGAAACCGTTCCTGAAAAAGGCCACCATAGAGGAGATGTGCCAGATGTGGCAGCCAAGAAGTGGAGTTGCTGGTGAGGTGAATGTCCAGAGACAGCCCTGGCATGGGAGTGAAGGGCCCTGCGGAGCCCCCGCCACATCCCTCCGGAGCAGTGCGGTCATTTTGGACATGTCTGGGCTGTGTGAAACATGGGGTGGAAGGACAGAGCCCAGAAATGAGGATGGGCAGGATCAATTTGGATGACGTGCAGGTGAGGCAGCTGGCTGAGCCGTGAGTTTCAGTGGAGCCTTCAGGTCCGATGTGCCCTTGTGTGAAACTCCAGCTTTTGCCTGGGCCTGGGGGTAGGACACTCCTGCAATCTCCATGCTTGGGAAGGTGCCGACGCTCAGGTGGCAGGAAACCCTTCTGGTGAGTGCTCGGATAGGAGTAGAGCCAGGGGTTTTAGAAGGGGATAAGGTGACTTGCTGGCAAAGCCACCTGCTGCCAAGTATCTCTCTGAGGCAGGGTGGTCCTGACAGGGTGTAAACATCTCTTCTGTGACCCTTCTGGAGCACAAAGCGCCTGGGGTGCTGGGCTTCCCTCCTGCCTCCATCCCACCAGTGCCTGTCAGCGCTGGGCAGTGCTCGCTCGTGTCTTGTCTGGTACAGAGACATTTTTCTCACCAAAAAAAAGGTACAAACTGGGCGTTGGAAGTGCTCATGCAAGACGATTCACCACGGCTGTGAGAGGTGGCTCTGGGGATTCACTACCTTCATCATCAAAAGTGCTTTTTTTGAGTCCCTAACTTGAATATGCTCGACCTTGGCCGCAGCGGCGCTTGGTCCCGTGGGGTTAGCAGGGCTGCTGCAGAGGACGCTCGAAGCAGGTTTGTTGGCCGAGGCAGAAGAGGCTGTACCTGGGCTCTTGCTGCCCCTCTCCAAAAGGCTGCTTTAGCCTAGAGAAAGCTGCAAGTTGCAGTGCAGATGTTTAAACCTTTGGTCTGATACTTAACAGCCAGTCTCGGCAGAGAAAATGGAGGTGCTGTTTGTTGAAATGCCTTGGTGTGCTCAGCGCAGTCTCCTCTGCTGTTTGTAAAATATTTCCAACGCGCGTGCTGCACAAAGGCTGGCGAGCTGGTGAGTCCCATGCCTGCTGCTGCTGCCTTGGGCTCTTTGTGCTGGTGCTTTGGAGCTGGGTGGCTTTGGAGAGGGGTCGGGAACCTCCAACAGTGAGAAGATGCTTGAGGGCCCTTTTGTCCCGTGGGAGGCCGTGTGTGGCAGCTTGTTGGGATTCCCTTTTCTCTTCACCACTTACTCCCCTGCTCTCTCTTCCCTCAGATTTGGACATGGCCAGAGAACCCAAGCCGAGCCGGGCCAGGCTGGGCCAGAAGAGGCAGCACAGCAGCACCCTGTACCAGTGAGTGGCCTCATGTGGGAGGGGGGTTGAGCCAGGAGGCCCTTCTTGGCCGGGGCACTGTCACAAGTGCTGCGCTGCGAGTGGCTTCAAGGTGTTGTGCTCCTCTTCCTCCCCTTGCTCGTCACCTCTCACCTCTCAGACTCTTCTGGTTGCCCGTCCCTGAGCACCTGTCGCGATCCAGGGGATGCCCCATCCCTGTGCAATTCTTGGGACACCTCAAGTCCCCACCATGGCAATGGAGAGGAAGGGACTAGAGTCCTTCCGATGTTCAAGCCCGTGACCACACTGCCAGGCTCTCGGCGTGGCAGAGGGCTTCTTGCTCCATAGCTCAGATGTTTTGTCAGCTTGGTATAAAATATCATGGTAACCCTTCACCTCCTGCAGTGCTGTGTGTGGCCCTGGTGTTTGTTACCGGTGGGATGTATAAAGGTGGGGAATGTATCTCCCTTCCCATCCAAAGCTGTATGGAAGCTTCTCTTCATCCAGTGATGAAAATCCCTGAGAGCTCCACACCTGTTTAGAAATGTAGGCTCGTGTTTGCAGTCCTGGCCTTCAAATGACGTTGCAGGCACGTTTGTCCCCTGAGGAAATGGGCTAGGGGTACAGCGGGGACACTGGGATGGTGGCCAATAGGTGCAGGAAAGCAGACCCTGTCTTTCCACACTTTCAGCTCCCTGGTGCTGCAAGGACCCAGCCACGGTGGCTTTGCGGGTCCTGCTGGCTCTGAACAAAGGCAGAGCAGTCCCAAGGCAGGTGGCAGCGCTGAGACCATTGCGAGGGAGACCTTCCTCCTCCTCAGGAGCCCATGGGGCTGCCGTGAGCCTCCGACAGCGAGCTGAGGGTATCACAGGAGTCTGACCACAGGCTGAGCATCAGCCGAGGGAAGCAGTGTGTAGCAGCCCGAGGGGCACAAGAGCACAGGGTGCTGATGCAGCTGGGAGCTTATGCAGACTTGGAAGGTGCCTGGAGTCCCTCCTGGAGGACAAGCGCCCTCCTGGCCTTGTTGTCTTTGGCCTGGGAGCGCTTGGGGCACGGGCAGGCTCGGCAGCGGGATGCGCCGCGGGGTCGGCTGGAGGCCTGCAGGGCGCATGGGCCCCGCTGGGTGCTGTGCCAGGCGCTGGGGAGGGGGCCAGAGCCGGCACCCGGCTCCATTTTGTTGGAGAGCTTTTGCAAACACCCTGATTGAACTAATTGCTCCGAGCGTTGCCATGGGGACAGCGCAGCGGGCGCCCGGAGGAGGCTCCGTGCGGGAGTGGGGAGTTGAGGCCACGAGAGCTGCAGGACTGGGGACCTCCTGTGTGCGCAGCAGTGCAGTGCTCAGAGCACCCACCAGAGCTGCTGCTACTGCTCTTGGTCTGAAGAGCAAAGAGCGGAGCCAGGAAAGTCCTCGCTCTGGCCCTGGCCTGGAGCTGGATGTGCAAAACACCCCCCCGAGCCATCTGAGCAGCAAGTCTGTCCATGTGCTGCTCTCCCTTTGTCCCATGCACTTTGGTCCCACCTCTGCATTTCTGCACCTGCTGTCCTTGTACCCCGGGGTGCCCATGTTTTCCCTCCATGCTGCTGCTGAGGTGGTGGCGGAGGCTGTGCCACCCTTGAGCAGCCTCCTCTCTTCTCTCTCCCTCAGTACGCTCGTCTCCAGTGGCCCCAGTCCTGGCAGCAGCAACTGGGAAAACTGGAGGCTGTGGGAGCAAAGGCAGAAGCTGCCTCGTGCCCAGGGGATGCAGTGTTGGGGTTACAAAGAGCTCTGTGGTCTGGAGAGCTGATCGAGTCCTTCAGGACTGACATAGGAGGAGATGTGGTGACTTTTTTAAAGGGTAATAAAATGATTTGGCTTCTGGGTTTCCCTGGGTGGAACAACCAGGCAGCAGCAGGATCTTCCTTTTACTGAGCTCGGATCTTGCTGCAGGTTTGTTGGTGCTTGCTCCTCCAGCTGTTAGCGGAGATGTTTCTGGTGGATGGAAAGAGACCTTCGGAGAAAGGTCTGGGACACGTAGAGGTGAAAACTTCCCTTTACCGTGTGTATGTGGGGTCCGCTCCTCTCTCTAGCTGTTTCCCAGGACCCAGGACAGTTTGTTGCCTTCTCTGGGCGATGGGCTCTGCCCTTTGCTGGAGTTGGGGATCGGAAGGACTCGCTGTCCCTGGAACGGAGAGATGGGAGCCGCAGATCACGTTTGATGGAAACTTGGAAGACAGCGGGGCTGAAACAAAAGCTCCCAAAATAACTCCAGGTGCAGACACCAGGGGCAAGGCCTTTCCTGGCACCCACCGCCCCAGGGGCTGCCAGCCCTGCCAGCTGGGCCTGAAGAGGAGGCCCAGCACTGAGGCTGGCTGTGAGTCATCCGCGAACCCCTCAGAAATGTCACGATGGTCCCCAGAGCCACCTTTGTCCTCAGAGGTGGCTCTGGGGTGGGCACAGAGTGGGCTCCTAACCCTGGACGTGGGCAACGCTCTTGGCTTTTACGGTTGTGGAGTGTTTGGCTGTGCCCAGGTGCCAGGAAGCCATAGGGCTGGGGTGAAGGCTGGAGAGCAGCCAGCGCTCGGTCACGTCCCCTCAGGAGATACCCGGGCCAGGCAGCCCCCCTCTGGGTGGGGGACATCAGGATGGGTGTTTGGATGCACCATGCCGGGTGGCAGAGCTCAAAGGGAGTCTCCCTGCCCTGACTAAGCAGAGCTGGGACTTGGGGCTGCTCTTGGCCTGCGTGACGACGGCACGGAGTGCGGGAGGGGGAGCACAAGGACTGGCTGGGCCGGAGGCAGGGGATGAGGTGGGGGCAGAGCTGGCGATGATGAACAGCAGCGCCAGCGCTCTGGCCGAGGGGCTGAACAGCGAGAAGCCCGTAATGCTCCCTGGGGATGGGAACAGGGACGCTCTGCCCTTGGCTTGGTGCTGGCCTGGGAGGCTGTGCGAGCCCCCGCTGGCCAGGTGTCCTGATCTCTTGTGTATTTTAGACTCTTTGCTCCCCCTTCCAGGAATCCCAGCTGGCCAAGCTGGGTGCCGGGGCACAGAAATAGCATCCAGGGCCACGCGAGCGCCACGCGCCATCTCCAGCTGTGTGCGCTCCCGCCAGCGCTGGGGAATCTAACACTCCTCCTGAACCCGGAGCTCCTGAATCTGGAGCTCCAGGGCTGGGTTGTGACCCCAGGACCCGCACAGCCACTTGGGGTGCTCTGCAGCCCCAAGAGCCTCTCCTGAGCATTGCTGGTCACCTTGTCCTTGACTGCCCCTCCAAGCACCCAGCTGGAGGGGCTTCCCGCTCCGAGCAGAGCGGTGGTGCTCCGAGCAGGGCTTCATCTCGCCTGGAGCTTGGGCTTCTGCAGGCGCTGAAACAGCAAAATGAGCTTCAGCGTCTCTCTCCCCCCATCTCCCCCTGGTTCACAGAGCATTGCTTATTGCGAGTGTGTCGGCTGCCTGCATCGGAGGTGATTTGCTGACAGATCGCTTCTTAATTTGGAGCTGAGCGAGCAGACAGCGCATGCATGGAGCCAGGGAGCATGAAATTTAACATCAGAGAGCTCGAAATGCAGATTTCCAGATAGCAAGGCCTGCTCCAGCTGAGGCTCTTCCCACCGCAGGCTCCCAAATATCCTGCTTGGCCACGGGGTGAACAGCAGCAGTCCTGCCTGCCACCCCTGCGCGACACCTCCTGCTCCCAGGGCCGGGGAGGAGGTCGTGCAGGAGGGGCCCTGTCGTGCGGTGCCCGCGCCAGCGCTCGCTGCCACCTCGGTGACGCTCTCCTCTTGCCTCCTGCAGCAGTAACTGCGATCTGGACTACGACCTTTCCCGGGACGACCTCCCGTACCGGTGAGCCTGGGACGTGCTTGCTGCGCGTGGGGCGGCGCGTGGTCACAGCCCGCGGGCTGGGAGCAGCGAGCGCCAGGGTGGCCCAGCCTGGCAGTCCCTGGCATCGCTCCCCCTATTCTAGGAGAAGTTTGGCAGCACTGCCCTCTTCAAGGAGCTCCTGCACCCCAACCTCCTGGGGCTGCGTGCCTTGGGGTTGGAGTAACCGGGGCAGGGCCACGGCACAGGCTGCAACCTGCCTGTGATGCACACGAGCCACTGCCTGGCACAGTCGCTCAGCGCTCTGCTCGGCCTGGAGGAGCAGAACAAGGACTAACCTGTGCCGCTGCCCCGCTCACACTGCTGTGGTTTTGTGCCCTCGCAGGATTTACGAATACCAGAAGATCCCTCCCCTCATTAACCGCCTGCCCGTCAAAGCCCGACGAACTCACCCTGGGGCAGGAAGCAAGAGCAGCCTGAGCCCCCAGCCTGGCACGAGGAGCAGCAGCAGCTCCGCGATGGGGCGGACCAAGTGTGAGTGTTACGTGGCCTGGCTAGAAGGGAAGGAGCAAGGTGGTAGCTCCATCAGGCACCTTGAGGATGCTGGAAGCCCCTTGGTGAGCACAGAGGGGTTTGTTCATGGAGGTAGGGTTGGGATGGGGAGGGAAATGCAGTGACGCAGACCCACAGAGTATCAGTCCCCCTGGAAGATGGGCTTGGGCTATGTTGCTTGGGGGTCGTCTACTGCAGCGGAGAAGCAGCTCCCCGGTGACCGGCTGCCTGGCTGGGGGCTCCCTCCTGAGCCCACTGCCATTGCCCAAAGACCCAACTGCCCCAGGAAGGCTGGAGGAGCCTGGCGGGAGCGTGTCCTGGCACTGTGGATTCCCCTGGCTCTGCCAGGGGCCCTAACGGCTCCTCTGCCCACGCTGCCGCAGTGCGCGCCGAGGAGCTGCACTCCATCAAAGGGGAGCTGAGCCAGATCAAGGCGCGGGTGGACAGTCTGCTGGAGAGCCTGGACCGCATGGACCAGCGCAGAGAGCGTCTCTCAGGTGAGGGGTGTTAAACACGTTATACCTGACCTCGCTGCGCAAGAGTCCCAGCTGGCACCAACGCATCGGTGTGAGCAGGAGCTGCCCCACAGGGTGAGGTTGAGGCGTGGGCACCATCCCTGCGTGCACGGGAGTGAGCTTGGCCTCCAGAGCCTGCTGGAGAATTCCCTGGGCCTCCCCCCTCACCAGGGATGGCTGGGCCCACCACAGACACTTGGCATGATGGTGCTTTACCTGCCCCCCGCCTTGCGAGTATGAGACTCATGCTCTGCTCAGTTTCTGCTCCTGTCCCTGCAGGGTCCAAGGAGAGCGAGAAGAAAAGGGTCAAAGCAGGCGCTGAGTCGCCATCCCCAGCAGGAGGAGGGTCGCGGGAGCCGCAGGGGAAGGAGGGGTCCGGAGCTGAGGGGCACAGTGACCTGCGCGACATCGACAGCGCCGAGGACAGCACGGACACTGAGGAGCCGGTAAGGCCGGCGCCAGCCCCTGCGCTGCGAGGCCGCGTGCGCCGTGGCCCTGGCTGTCTGCTTTGCCGGGGTGACGCATCTGGTCCTGCTGCCAGGGCCAGGCGGCTCCTCACGCTGTTTCCATGCCAGTTCCCTGCTGTTTCTCCTTGCAGATGAAAAATCACACGTCAGATGCCGAGGGGAGTCAATAGATGGACTGGGATACTGTGGCCTTCCTGGGAAGCCAGCAGTTCCTGTCTTGTGTTCACATTTCTTTTGAGGCTTCCGGCACGTGCGATGCGAGGTGCCCACCTGCAGCACTCATGCCCGGCCCGGGCATCCCCTGCCACTGCTGCCAGCAGCCCCATATCTCACCCCAGTGAGACTTCGTCCTGCTGTGCTGGGAGACGCCTTTGTGTTTGTGCTTTTTTTCCCTCCCCATCTCCTGTTTTTAGACTAGGGATAAATAAGTGTGTCTGGAGGGAGGGTTGGAGGGTAGAAGAACCACGTCCCGAAGGAACATCCATGCTGTGCTGCCAGGGGAGCAAGGAGACCTTGGTGCAGCCTGCTCTGCGTCGCAGAACCAGGACCCTTAGCCCTCCCTGTGCCAGGCGCTGCACCGGCCCCATGAGCTTCTGCAGGGGCTGGTGACGAGGAGTTTGGGTCCGATGCAGCAGGGAATCGAGAGCTGATCTTAAAACAAGGCAAAGCTGCAGCCAGCTCTCTCCTGAGAGGTGACAGGTTGGAAATCACCCTCATTGCTTAGGGAAGACCCAGCCATGGGGAACCGCACGCAGAAGGGGCCTTTGCACCCTGTCCCCAGCATGGCTGGGTGCAAACCCAGTCCCTGCTGGTCACCCACTCAAAAATACATCTTCTTTGCTGGTGGGCTGCTCTCCCTGCCACCTTACCACACTGTCAGACTAAATGATCTCTAAAGGTCGCTTCCAACCTCAACCATTCTGTGACTACACGATGGTATCTGCAGTCACCAGGCCTCCTGTGCGCAGCTTTGCTGGCAGTAACGGGAGGTGTTTGCTTTGCCCTTGGGCACATTTCTGCTGTGGAGCCAACGGCAGGAGTGCCCCGAGGCGCCTCTTCAGCCAAGGAACCCGTGGTCCCCTTCATCCTCCGTGTTCTGCAGAGTCGTATCTAGTTTCCGTGTCCCTTGTTTCCACATCGTCCTTCTCTCGCTGGTAGGAACTAGCTCTGTATTTCTAATTTGCTCTGGTAAAAAGAGTGTATTGTGTTGGAAAGAAAAAAAATAATAAAATTTTTATTTCTTTTCTCTGGTTATTTGAATCTGATGCACTTTTTAACCATCTTAAATGCACTATATATACTTACATGTGCAATGGGGCCTGCTGGGGGAAGTGAAGGTTGCTTGAGCTCAAGCTGTCTGGCTAGAGGTAGCTGCAGGATTTATCACCCAGAGGACCAAGCACTGTCGAGCTGCCTTGGGTTGTGGCTGTCCCCTTACGCCGGGCTGCCACCGGCCTCATTCCCCTTCGGCTCTGTCCGCGCGACGCCTGAGCCACAGTGCCCAAAAACAGCTTGAAGTTTGTGGCCCCAGTGTTTCTCTCCCTGTGACAAAGCTGGACCCCGGCACCTCCCTGCCTCCCAGGACAGCTCAGCACAACAGACCCACGACGGTCTTGAATGTGGCTGCTGCTCTTGGTTCTCCAAACCCGGCTTGGGGGTCGTTGGGGGAAAAACAAGAGGGCGCGTGAGGCTGCTGTGCTGCTGGCGGACCCAGCACCCGGCACCTGGTAACAGCAGCCAATTCTCAGGTCTTGCCAGCATGAGGAAGGCCCAGCAGAGCCCACGGTAGAGCCACAGGAAGAGTCTCCAGAAGAGTCTGATTTATTTAAAAAAAGAAAAGGCAAACAAACCAACCAAGCAAAGCGTGTCTCTCCGCCGCCCTGACGCTCTGTCCAGGCACGTGAGTCACTGTCAGTCCAGGCAGGCAGGCTGCAGGGGCTGCTGGAGCGCTCCTCCGCGGCGGCGGCGGGCAGGCAGCACCCGCAGCCCGCGGGCTGTGCCGAGGGGCAGCCTGGCGGACACGGCGCTCCAGCCGGGGC
>VZSV01000154.1:1803993-1829931 GCA_013398735.1 Nothocercus julius
CAGGGAAGCGGGCGGAGCGAGCGCGGAGGGAGGAGCCCGGCCCGTCGCACCGCCCCGCGCAGGAGGCAGCGCGGCCAGGCGCGAGCAGCTTTATTGGAGCGGCCTTTCCTCCTCTCCCCCGCAAAACCGCTGCTGTCCCTCCCCGTTCCCGTCAGTTCTTCAGCTCGCCCAAGCGCAGCCTGGCAAAGTCCGTGGCCAGCTTGAGAGCCTCCTGCAGGCAGCCCACGTTCTTGCCCGTGGCCTGGGCCGACACATCTTTGCCACCACCTTTGCCGTCCATGAGCGCTGACACCTCCTGCACCCACTGGCTGGCCTTGAGGCCCCTCTGCACCGTCTCCTGGAAAAGAGAAGGGGCAAAATGCACGGAGAGACAGGGCAAAGCACCATGGGCACTGTCCAGGGCTAGGGGAGGTGTGGAGGGAACCCCAGGACTCCGGTGTGGAGAAGGGTGTGTGCCCACACCCGCTCCCTGTGTTACCTGGGGTACTTGGCACAGGCAGGTGATTCGGCCAGCCTCATTATCCACGGCGAAGAGCATGGTGGCGGTCTGGGGCGACTGAGCCTTGAACAGCTTCAGGGACTCATTCAGAGCCTGCGGCACAACACGGTTACATCAGCTTGCAGAGAGCCCTGCTCCAGGTGTGGCGAGGAGGGTCCCCTCCAAGCACCCCTTGGATCTGCTCTTAGAGCCCAGGGTTCAGTGAGCTGGGCACAGGATTCAGGGCTCTGCGCCCTGTGGTTTGGAAGTGTAACAGACAGAGGGGAAAACGCTATGCTGGATTCAAGGGAGGAGGGCAGCTGCTCTGGAGAGAGCAAGAAGGCAGGACTCGACTGGAACGTGAAGAAACCACAGGGGTATCAGACTCTCCAATGTGGAGAGGCTATGGAGACTGCCCAGCATCCTCTTAATTTTAAGGAGAATCCTTTGCTCTCGGGGACAGCGCGATGCAGCACAGAGTGCCTGGAGGAGGCTCCCTAGGGAGCAAAGTGCTGCTGACATCGTTGGCTACTGAACGACACCCAGCTGCTCCCTTAGGCTGCCCGCACTGCTGCATACAGGTGTCAGGGAGAGCCCAGACCTTCCCCTACCTTTGCTGAAGCTCCATTTTCCATTTCCATGATGACCAGGGGCTGGTTAGGGTGACTCTCAATGACTTGCTTCGTCTTCTCCAGCACCTGAGAAGAGCAGCACTCAGATGCTGGAGCAGGCACAGGGTATTCGGACACAAGGACAACCCAGGCATAATCTCCCCACAGCTATAGAGGGCCCCCAGGTTCTCCCAACACACCCACGGCCTGGCCACGAGCAGCCCCGCATCGCATAGCCAGGAGCAGAACGTGTTGGCAGGTGCACGTGTGATGTGCAAGGCAGTAACCCTGCTGTACGTGGTGGTGCCTCCAGGAAAACCCAACAAGATCCAGGAAGCACCTAACACCACATACACGCTGCACCCAGGTCCAAGGGCTCCACATCTAGAATAGGAACATCCCACTTTCCAAGAGGTGCTGCAGGTCTGTCATGCCAGGGACCAGCAGCAGATGCAGCTGGGCTCAGGACAGCAGGAGCTCACTGCTGCAGAGCACCCTCATCACTGAAAACGGCTGCAGAGGGTGGGCCAACCTCTGTGCCAAGGAGCAAGAGCAACAGTGAGCCAGGAGAGAGGCTCTCGAGGAGAGAGCAGGGCATCCCCACCGCTCAGCTCCCTGCAGCTCCCTGCATCCACTGCAGTGAAGCTCCCACAAAGGAGCCTGGCACAGCTCCTCCCTCAGACTGCCTCTGATTCCTGCACACAGCTTACTCGCTTCTGGATGTTGGCTTTGCTTGCCCGGTCCAGGTCGTCCATAACCTTCTTGAGCGCTTTAACAGCTTCTCTCAGCTCATCTTTCTGCCACTGTGGGACAACAGCAGTGGCCAGCATCTGCAACACAGGAAAGGGATGAGCCACTACACCGTGGACCACCTCACTCTTGTGAAGCCCAAGCACCTTGACTTCCAGAGCCCAGTAAGTCACCCCTCCCACTGCCCAACGGCTACAGAAAGGAGGTGCTGGCTGTGACATCCACAAGATGCTTCTGCTTTGCTTGCGTTCCACAAGCCCACCAGCCATTACACCCATGGGGATAACTGAGACCAGGCGACCTCAGACACTCTCCAGGGAGACACAGAGGCAGGAACCTGAACTTGAGTCTTGTTACCACCAGCCACTGGTGGCAATCAAGGTCCCGCTCACCTCACTGAGATCTGCAATCTCCTTCTGCACATCCTTGTTGGGAGCTGTCTGGACTTTCACTTTGGCATCCAGGTCAGCCAGCAATTTCTTGAGGATGTCTACTTTCCTGAGGGCCTAGCAGAAGAGAAAACAAGTTACGTTTTGCAGGGAGAATTACCAAGCTGAGCTCTGGTCAGCACCATATGTCACAGGTCCAGGCATGGAGGCTCCCTGCTACTCACACACTCAATGCGGAGCACAGTACCAAGGCTTGAATAAATTCTGCCACCCCCAGGGCCTCTAGATCTGCAGCCCATCTCGCAAACCTACATGAGTTTATCTGGCAGCTACCTCTGGGGACCCACCCTATGCCCAGCTGAGATTCCCCCATCTCTCCTCTGTGTCACAGGCAGCAGCCTTCACTGACAGCAGCGTCCTTTGCCACGACAGGGCTGGTGGAGTTCAAGCGATGAGTCCCTTAGTACCTCATTCTGATACTCCAAGACACCGAGTTATCCCAGTAGGAATACTGGTCAAACTGGCCTGAAAGGATCCTTAGCACGAGGTCACTGCATCCCTGCTGTGCACAGCTGTCACAGCGGATCATCTCCTGCCTCTCCCTCACCTTTCGAGCCTCAGCTCCGGTGACTGCGACTATCCTCCGGATGCCTTTAGCAATTGCTTCTTCTGACACAATCACGAAGGGGCCAGCATGGCCAGAGTTCTGCAAGTGCCTTTTGAAAGAATCCAAACACAAAACCCACAGGAGAGTTAAAAATCACTTTTTTTTTTTTTTTCCTCCCCAGCAGACAGCAGCATAGGAACAAAAAAATACAACCTTGCAAAGAGATGCAGCAAGGGTGGAGACAGGACTCAACTCAACCATCAAAAATGTAAGAGTGAAAAAAAGGCTGTCAAGGACTGTGCTCGTAGCACTGTCACAGACTATATGTGAAGGGAGAGACAGAGTATAGGCAATTTCCCTGCCTGTAAGGACTGATAGGAAGCGTGACTTTGCTCAGAACAGCGTGCTGGGAATGTGGAGACTCATCAACACCTCCAGCTCTACCCTTTCTGCACCCCGCACACGTTAGAGCAGAGCCCAGAACTCAGGCTCCTCTCATCCATCCCGCCTCTCCGGATACTTACGTCCCTCCGCAGAACTCAATAGAAGTGATGGAGCCTGCGGGGCCGGAGGGATCAGCCAGCAGCTCCTCCACAGGGATGCCAATGGAGACCACGCGGACAGGATCGGGGTAGGTCTCGTCAAAAACAGCCCGCAAGCCCTGGATAGCTTTGGCCGCTGCGAGAACGCAGTCCTTGGCGTAAACGGTCTGGAGGGGACAGGAAAAGGAAAGGGGGCACGTAAGAGCTGGTCCTGCCAACTGTGACCAAAGGCCCTGCATTCCCACGGAATCCTGGCTTCTTCTGAAAGATCCCAAACGGGAAAGTTCTGGGCCTCACAGGAGCCGCAGATTGATTAAGAGGTGCCCCTTAGTTCTCAAAACTAACATGACATTAGAGCAGGCAAGGAATTACTGGAGCAATTCAGTTCTGGAGAGGTCTCATAACTGGTGAAGAGAGCAAACTATCACTCAAAACTGTTGAGATGATGGCAATCTGTGCACAATGCTGTATCAGCAGCTCAGCAGATTCCTGGTGGGCCAAACTTCCAGCATCCCAGATCACCCAAAAACTTGATCCACGGCATTTTTTCCTGAGCATGTCCGTATCCAGCCAAACACAAAGACTGACCACAGAGAGCCAGTCCATGTGATCAGTGGGAAATGGTGACCTTAGCAGAACTTATCTGCCACACATCTGCCCACATTACACTGTGCATTGCAGTCACAGGGAGAGGAAAGCACTGAATGAATGCTGCTCACACCAGACTCCCTCTGCAACTGGAGCCCCAGCCATTCCCTGAGGCCAGTTCAGCTGTCATACCAAGCCTGTGCTTGGGTCTGCCAGGAAACCGACAGGAATCTTCCTTCAGCACTGCAGCAGTGAACTGACCGAGTACCTTCCCAGCCCACAAGGCCCTCCTGAAGCTGGTAGCCATACTCACCTTCTCTTCCTCGATCATCTGGTTGGCGATCCCTTCAACTTTCTTGATCTCCTGGGTAGACAAGGCTCCCTTGGCCGTGAAGTCAAACCGCAGCTTGTCGGGTGCAACCAGTGACCCTCTCTGGTCAGCCTCCCCCAGCACTGAGCGCAAGGCGAAGTTGAGGACGTGGGTGGCCGTGTGGTTGCTCATGACTGACCTCCGCCTGGTCTGCAGGAGGAAGGCACCGTTAAATGGGACCTTGCACCGCAGAGCCTCGAGCAGAGGTAACGGAGTTTACTGAACAGCTTCAAGAGAAACCTGAACCAGCTCAAGGTGACCAAAAACAACTCATCACACTTGCTGCCCTGCAGTCTTGGCTTAGGGAGCAGGACAATCCCCAACCGGTTTGGGTGGAGATAGCCAGATGCCACGCAGAAGGGCCAGAAGAGCCAAGCTGCTGCCTGCACCATGTGCTGCAGGGAGGACAGACTCATTGCAGAGCAGCACCAAGGGGACAAAATGAGATAAAACCTTCCTGGGATGAGCAACAAAACCATCTACTACACCGTGTCTTAACTCACCTCATCAATAGACAGATGGACTTGATCTCCTACTTTCAAGCTCCCATAGATAGTTCCCATGTGAAGCACATACCCGCCTCGGACTTGCACGTTCTTCACCGTGAACTCTGTTTTCTGTAGAAAGAGGGAAATGCACTCAGTGAGCAGTGTGAAACAGGCCAAGGCAGGGGACAGGTCGTCCAGCCAGAGGCCTCGACTGCAGCTGGAAAAGCCTCAGCTGAGGGAGAGCTGGACTGGTGTGTGCAATAGGAGCAAGCTAAGCACTCCCAGGCAGAGCATGCAGGGCTGCAAAGCAGAGAGCTGAAGGGAGAGCAAGATGGGGAACATCTTAGTTAGGAGGTGCAGCAGAGCTGAATGAGCTCCCCACCTGACGGTGCAAAAGCACCATCCTGCAGCACAGCTGTCCCAGCAGCCCTGATGCAGGCACCACATCCTGCAGCACAAAAAGCTGCAGGACAAAAAGCTGCAGCACAATGTTCAGCAAAGCCTCTGAAGAAGAAGGGGAGCAAACCCCAGCACACTGTGCCATGCCGCATGTCCAGGGACACTGGTGCAATGCCTGCTGCCTGCCACGGATGTGGAATGGCTCAAGCTTACTTGACACCTTCCTCCTCCCTGCATGCACCCGCCCAGGCCCTGGCTCAGCTGAGCCTGCTGATAAGGATCTTGAGCCCACTCACGTCCTCCCCGCTGGCGTCGTCCTTGACCATGTAGCCCTCGTCATAGATCTGCCCACCCTGCTCAGCGTAGAAGCAAGTGCGGTCCAGTACTAGCCCACACTCCTGGCCAGTGGATACTTCCTCCACAAACTTCTTCTCCCTGCGGATGGCTTTCACTGTGGCCACGAGACTCCCAAAATCTGTCACCGGGAGGACAGGCAGTGTCAGTAGAATCAGAAAACCTTGTAGACACTGTGTAGAAGCAGAACTTCAAAGCAAAGGCTCCTCAAGGCAGCTAAACACGTAACAGGTGTAAAGAGGAAGAACTAGGGCAATATTTAGCTGGGGAAGAGGGAATCCGATTCGGTCCTCTCCGAGGCAGGGAATGACACTTCTTTCCCCACTTCTGCAGGACAAGCCAGCCACACGTGTGGCTAAGAGCCTGGGGCTTCCTGGCTCTCCAGCAAATTAAAGAACTAGCAGCAAGAGCCAAAACCAGCAAGTGGGTCAACGGCACTAAGAGACTGAGGAGCATCTGCAAAGTTGCGTGGCACTGGCAAGGGGCATGTGGAAATGAAGAGACTGGAGTGTGCAGAGAAGAAGCTGCAGGGAAGAGGAGTGCCCTCAAGTCTCTCTGATCAGCTTGTCAGGAACTGATGTGAACAGTTCCTAGAGCAGCCCTTAAGCAGTCTGCACTTCTCTTCCTCTGCTTGATTAACTACAAATGTGCTGTTCACATGCACACACTTCTCCCACTTCCATGTCTCAAGGAAGGTGAACCCCGAGGGGCCCGTGCTGAGGTCCATGCCAGGAAAACCTGACAAAGCAGCTCCTGCCCGTGAGAGGTGTAAGAAAAGATCTGAGAGCAAATGGTGGTTCTGAGAAGGCTTTATCATACCATAGGCACCACTTGGATCCGAAACATAGCTGTATTTTGGCGAGTCATCAGTCACCTCCAGCCCTCGGGCCCTTAGCTCTTCGATGGCATAAATGTCCAGCATGAGGAGGTCCTCCCCTCCAGCACCTTTGCCTTGGGATTTGAGCTGCAAGTGAAAAACACCAAAGTTTGAGAGAACCCACTTCAGCACTGGCTTGCGCACATCAGCCTGGACACGCCCCTGCGTCAGAGCTATGACCTGGGCAAACACCTGTCACCAGCCGGAGAGCTCCCACCTCTTCTGGCTTCAGAGCAGGCTGCTCCTGCACTGTCAGCATGCAACCAAAGCAAGTCTGAGCCCAGCACAGGCCAGCTCAGCCATGTCACTCTCTGTTGCTGTATGTGTCAGGAAACACATCCAAGCTACAGGCCTGATGGGACACTGCTCCTCAGACAGGAAGGCCCAGGACTTCCACGGGGACAAAGGGAGTCATTCCCAGGACCTCATTAATTCTGTCTGCAGACTGAGCTCTAGGCCTCACAATATTAGTGCACAAACATAGCCCCAGCTGCACAGAAAAGGCACGTCCTGGAGTCTAGTGTTGTGCTCTGGAGCCTCCAGACGACACCTGGGGTGTGAGTGCACACATAGGAACGGAGCAGACTCATGACCACAAGCTTAGAGGAAGGGGCTCCTGCCAGTCTCCTCTCGGACCAGCTCCCCAGAGCTGTTGGCTACCTGCGCGTTTTTCCGCTCTTCTTCAAAGCCCTCCATATCCACGACAAGGCCCTTCTCCTCAGCGATGAGGCCAGTGAGATCCACAGGAAATCCATAGGTGTCATAGAGCAGCCAGGCAGTGTCACCTGCAGAGGAAAAGCAGAGCAGTTAGCACTCCTGTACCAGGAGCCATCACTCCTCTCCCTGTTAACTGGCTGGCCCACCCAACTAGCTCTGTGCTACGTCAGTCAGCAGTTGGCAGGGTAGAAAATACGTCTCTGGTGAACACGGACACCTGACAGGCTCTTCACTGGCAGGATCGGGGGGCAGAGATCACACTGCCATGTTGCCTGGGCAGCTGCAGATCTGAGGAAATGAACACAGAGTGGAGAATATGGGGTGGCCCTCCTCTGAGCAACAGGCTCTTGACTCCAGCTTTCTCCCTCCACCAGCTCCCAGTCCAGCTGGGCCTTGACTCAGTCCCAAAGCATAAGCACTTCTTGGCACATCTGGAAAGGAGAAGTCGCAGCCTTACCAGGGATGCTTTTACTGTCTCCCAAGCTCTGAATTTTCCTGTCCAGGATGCGACGACCTCTGCTGAGCGTTTTCAGGAACTGATCCTCTTCTTCGTTGATGATGTCCTTCACCATATCTGGGTCCTTCTTCAGCTCAGGGAAGGCATCCCCCTGCAGACCCAAGGGCATTAGTCCTTCAGCAAGGTGCTCTGCACATGCTGGCAAATGCAACAGAGTGGGAGAAAAACTCACCAGTGACTGCACCACCACATCAACCAGAGTAGCAAAGAAGCCCTTGGGGGCATTGAGTTTCTCATGGGAGTAGCGCACAGCCCGTCGGAGAATCCGTCTCAGCACATACCTAGGGGAGAGCAGAGCCCCTCATGCAAACATTTGTGCCTGTAATTCATTCCCACCAGATCCCTCAGGACCCACCTACCAGCATACCCTCCCAGGAGCAAGAATGCAGGGTCCTTCCCTCTCTCTTCACATTTCCTCTTGAGTAACTCCTCACAGCAGCAGCAAGCCAAAGGTGAAGGTGAATGGGGCAGCCCCGTTCCTCAGAAACACTAGGTGCCCACTGCACCCTAGCCCAAACATCGCTGCTTTTTCGACAGCAGCACTGCTGCAAACAGCACTTTGTATCTACTTGTCCACAATGATCCTTCCTGGGAGTTGATATGGTGGGAGTGGTACTCACTGTAGCACTCAGGCTGCAGGGTCTTCATCTTTTAGGGGACTCTGCTGAAGGGTTTTTAACAGTGTCAAACACAGTGTGGTAAACACCCCTTTGCCTACTGCTTCAGCAATGCTTTCAAAGGCATTTCAAGGACACACGAGAGCCTAACTTCTGCGAGCAGGAAAACATGTTGAACAGACCGCAGGTAGCACAGGCTCCTTTCTTACCCTCGGCCGGTGTTGTCAGGTCTGCCCCCATCAGACAGGGCGAGCGTGATGGTCCGCGCGTGGTCAGCAAGCACACGGTAGGCCATGTCTATGCCGTCTGCATCGTCAGCGCCAACCTGCCCCATGTAGGGCCTGGCACCAGTGCCCTGTGCAGGGAGAAGGCAATTAGCCTGGGAGGATCAGTGACGTGGCAGAACTGCAGGGGAAGTAGCTCCCAGGCCACCCTCATGCCCCTTTCCCAGGGCACTGGAATAGCGTGCGCCTCTTGGAAGGTGAGCTGATGTACCCAGGGAAGATGGAGAGCGTTGGCCTCTGCACGGTGCCAGGATGACCTGGGCAAGAGGGAGATAGAGTCAATTTATCACAAGAGTGCATGACCAGGACAGCTCACAGGAAATATCTGGGAAAGCTGCGCTCTCATATGGCTCATTCTCCTCTGGAAACATGCCCCAAGGCAGCAATCAGTGGTCCAGCCTGAGTTTCTACCTTCAGCAAAATACAAATCTGCAAAGCTCACTATAGCTAGGAGAACAGAGATCTGCAGACACTATCCCTGGCCAACCAGCCCCATGAATCTCCCAGAGAGTCCAGGAAAAAGGGGAACAGATGCAGCTGGGCCACGCTTCAAGGCCAGACTCCCTCTTCATACCTTTTGGATGGCTTCAAAGTAAGGAATGAAAAGGTCAGTGTCGTAGTTGGACATCTTGTCCTGCAACACAGAAACCAGCCTCTCCAGACCCATCCCAGTATCAATACTCTTCTTGGGAAGAGGTTTCAGACTCCCATCAGTTTCCCTGCCAAAGCCAAAAAGGAAGACAAGTCATTATGGATGGGGGAAGTGCAGAGACTTGCCCATCGCTCTTCTCATTTCCATGTTATTCTGTAAGATTTATGGGACGGGCCAATATGCAATTCCCACACAGGGGAACTTTGATAAAATCTACGGAAAAAGACCCTCAGCAGCAACCTTGACCCAGATCAGGATGGCATCTCTTTCCTACTTAATCCCCACCAGTGAGCCAAGGAAACATTCTGGATTTACCCCCCAAACCAGGTGTGAGCAACCTCTTCTGTTCAGGTTGGCTGCAGGATAGAACACTGCAAATCACACAGTTCCTGGACAAAGAGGAATGGTTAATAATCCCAATGCTGTTGACCTCAAGGACCTCATGGGAGTCAGGAAGACACTGAAAAGTGACCCCGAAGGACTGAAGAGCAAGGCTCCTATGGGTGCCCCAGGGTCAGTGACAGTGTGTCCAGCCTTCAAATAACCCAATTGCTCTCACTTCTCTGTGGTGCAACAACCGAGATCAGAAGTTTGTACAACATCTAAAGCATTGGGAGATGTTCTTAGGTATAGGAATGAGGCCATAGCAAAGTGCAAAGCAGTACAGAAACACCTGTGTCAGAGGGCTGAGAGTGCCATACTGCTAAGCTGGGTGAATGATAACAAGAGAAGAGGCTAGTGGTAATGGCACTTTACACATCTAATGAGGAGCAGCACGGATAAACGCAGGATGCACAATTCAACTGCACTCCCCAGTCAGCAGCTCAGAAGAAGTATGGGCATGAGAAATTGTGCTGGGAACTGTTACTAACTGCACAGCCTAAGCAACTTCTCACGCAAAGCCAGAGGTGCCTGGAGATGCAGGTCTCACCCACCTGTTGAACTGTATGAACACCAGGTTCCAGATCTCCAAGACATTGGGGTCATCCTGATTGACCAAGTGTGAGGCATCTCTGTCCCCGATCCGGTCATAGTGGATCTCGCTGCAAGGGCCGCAGGGGCCTGTGTCTCCCATTTCCCAGAAGTTATCCTTCATATTGCCAGGCAGAATCCTGCTCTCAGCCAGCCTGTAATGGCAAACTTTTGTTGAAGAGGGTCATGGCAAGGCAGGAATCCCCTGAAGGCTATACTAAGAAAATCTCAGTTCAGCAAGTCCCTGAGCGGGTAGAAGAGCAGGCAGGGTCCTGAGACAGACCCATTCAAGACCCCAACTCCCAGGTTCCTACCACCTACTCACCTCCCTGCTGAGGAGAACCAGGCTAGCAGCAGCAGCTGGCTCCTGCCTCTGCTGCAGGCAGAGGCCTGCAGAACTTCTCAGCGAAGCCCCAGTCAGGAGCACAAGTGTATATCTGGCTTTAAAACATGCCAGGCAGGTTGGCCCCACAGTCTAGATCTGTGTCACTGGGTCCATAGCACATTTCAGAGAGGTCAACAGCCACAAGAGCAAAGGCATTTCATTGCTACATCAAACATTGGCAGGCCCACAGCTTGACTGCTACATGCAGTTCTGCTTTCCACAGCTCAAGGAGGATGAGGCAGAAGTAGAGAAATAACAGAGGAAGAAACTAAAACTACCTAGTGGTGGAATGTTTGCTTTACAAAGGGAAGCTAGAAATTCTAAAAGCCTTCAGTCTGGAGGGGAGACAGCTGAGGGCAGACTATGCTTGAAAGTTAAAAAATCCAACAGGCTCAAAACAGGAGGATCAGGAACACTCCCCATGCAGCTGGGAGCACAAGTTCCTTATTAAATCTACCCCGTTTAACCCCTGACAACCCTGAAAGCTGACCACAACCAGGCCTCCTTCTCTCCTTGATCAGCATCTCCTCCTGCTGTCAGAGGCAGCACATGGCATTGAAAAGCTTGGCCTGACCTAGAGGGATACTTCTTATGTTCCTAAGCTTATTCAAGAGATTTTGAAATGAAAGATCTAGGGCACAGGTCTTAGCCTCTTCCATCTAATACCAGTGCTTCCCTTTGGCTTGGCAGCTCTACCACCCTGCGAACACGCCAACTCTGCTCAAACTTCCTGTTACAAGCACTCTGCCTCATAAGGCATGTCACCTTTCCCTGAATAAAGGTAGACAGCGGAATAAGCTGTAAAAAATTAGAGATTTTTTGATGGGAGAAAGTGCCTGTCACGAAAAAAAAATGGCCCTTTGAGTGTCTAAATGCAACTCCCAGATGCCTCCCTTGGTTTAGATGTCTTCTTAGTCAAAACACACCTTCCTCAATAGTTTAGACCTCCTGCACATGATGGCTAAGTTGGACAGAGCTGCCAGCACTCAGATGTCCACTCGTGCTGGGGACAAGCAGACCCAGAGACGTGTGGTCCTCTCAAGCCACAAAAGTAGCCTCCAGCAGTGCCCAGCTGATACCTTCCCTATTGCTCACCAAAACACACAGCCTCCTTGCTTGAAGGACCTTACCCCAGATCCAGCCAGATCTGCTTGCACTCCAGGTCTGGTTGCAGTCCTGCGGCTTCATTTCCACCAAAGTAAGTCACATAGAGTCTTTCAATAGGGATGCCAAACTCCTTGGTGAGAAGGTCCAGAGCCAATTTACAAGCAAGTTCCTGCAGAAGGAGAGATGAGGTGAGCAAGTGAAAGCAAACAGAGCTTTGCCTCAACACTCAGTACCCGCCACCCATGTGCATTGCTGCACTCACTAGCTCAGTATGATCTAGCCAGGGAGTCTTTCAGACATGCAGAAACTTTCCATGCCTGACTTGGGGCCATTCAGAAAATCAGGAAACCAGCCTCCACTCAACTATTCAGCCAAGTGACTCCAGAAGTCTCCCTGTGCTAGCAGGTCTAGCAGATGAGAACCGGACTAGAGCAGCTCTCTACAAAGGAAACACTCAAGAACTCGACAAGTTGTTATGAGAAATATGCAGTGCACAAGGAATATCTCCTTTGACTTCCAGATGCAGCCAAATTAGCCCCTAGTAGGTTTTCTGTCCAGAAGAGTCCAAGACCTCTCAAATCCGCTACTACTCTGTATTCTTAACAACCCCTTTATGAAGCTGAATCCTTCTCTAGCAGGAAGCTTGCAAGGACTTTACTGTGTTGTCACTGCTCCTGTTTGAGGTCCATCACAGTCACAGCATACGCAGCTTCTCACAGCTTCAGGGCTGCCACTAAAACCTCTACCTGAAAACTCCCAAACTAGCAGTGATTTTATAATCAGCTTTGCATCACTAAGTAATTAATCTAAAAACGTCCTACAGGGTGGAGTTTTTCCTCCATGCTTGTTTATTCCAAAGGAGTCCATTGTGCCTTAGGAGTCTTTGGAACCACTCCAAATCGAGATTATTTTCATTCCTCTTGGCCCATTTGTATGACAAACACTCTGCCAAATTTGTGAAGAGAAGCAATTTTGTGCAAAAAATTCAGAGTTGCCAGTTTTACCTTGAAATAATCCCCGAAGGACCAGGACCCCAACATCTCGAAGAAGGTGTGGTGGTAGACATCCTTTCCCACGTCATCCAGGTCATTGTGCTTGCCTCCAGCTCGGATGCACTTCTGAGTGTTGGTAGCTCTGTTCAGTTTGGCAAGCGGGTGTGAGGGGTCAATGGTATTGAGGAAAATTGGTTTGAACTGCAAGGAAACAGGGGAGAGAAAGCTAAGCCAAGGAAGACATTGTAAGCTCATTTTCCAATGTTGCAAGCTACAGCAAGGCAGTGGGTATTATCCATCTCATAATACGTCACTAGCCTGGACATAGCTGAGCCCATTCAGAAACACCAAGCCTGCTGTCTCCTGCACGGGAGAAGGTGCATGATTGCCTGTAACCCTGCACAGACACATGTTTCTGGAGCTCACCAAGTCCCAAAAGGGACTTCCAAAGGGGTGGGAAGTAGCCAGATTCCCAGCTGACAATAAAATCAGTGCTGACCTCCTGCGAAGCATATTCAGCAGACCAGGCCCAACCACTCATTTTAAAAGTTATTAGTCATCTGTGCCAGGATTCCTGATGCATCTATTTGCAGCACTAGCTGTGGTCCAAAGGGTCAAGGGAGAGATGCTGGCAGTGCTCCCATGGCTGCACAGTTGACCTAGTGGACAAGGGAAGCTCTCCCTGCGCTTTTGCCAACTCCGCAATAGCGCAGAAGACTCCAGCAGTTGCACCAGCCACCTCTTTATGGTAGGCATGGGTATCAATGCTTTTCCAACAGCTTGCAGAAGAGATTGCTAGTTTGTTTGAAAACTCTGTCAAAGGGACAAATCTTAACCTCGCTATAAAGCAAAACTGGAGCAACGCACACAAGCTCAGCCCAGCCACTGGAAGGTGGAGAAAAAACAGGGTTCCCTGCAAGCTGAAGCGTTTACAGACCCAGCCACACCTGGTGAGGGGACGCCTAACCAAGAGGAGAAAGGCAAAGGCAAACAGAGTGGGAATCCTACCTGATTCATGCCGGCGTTGGCAAAGAGCAGCGTGGGGTCATCCAGGGGGATGGTGGAGGAAGAGTGCACGTAGGTGTGCTGGTTCTCCTGGAAGAAGGCAATGAAGCGCCGCCGGATCTCGCTGGCTGTCAATGGACCTGCCATCTTGGCGCTGCCGGGAGCAGGCGGGAGGGCCGCAGCCGGGCCTCGCTGCAGTCTGAGGGCAGAGCAAGGGACAAGGCTGTGACACCAATGCGTCAGGGTAGCGATATCAGGCCCGCCACTCTGCCCCACGTTTGCGGCATCCCTAAATCCGCTCCCAAACCAACCCGCACGGTGCTGGTGGCTGGAGGGCGCCGGGCTCCCCGCCCGCCTCACAGGGAAGGTCCCTCCCCACGCGCCGCAGTCCCCACGTTACCGCCGCGGCCCCTCGCTCTGCGCCACCGGCCTCGCCGCAGCGACCGCCCCGCCCTCGGCGCCGGATTCCGCTCTCCGTTTGGCTGTCGCAGCCGTCACTCGGGAGAGGCTCCGCTCCTCGATTGGCTGCTGCCGCCGTCGCTCGTGAGAGGCGCTGCTCCCTCCCCTCCCCAGCTGGCTGATGCAATGGCGGGACACGCGGGCACGTGACGCGGCCGGGCAGAAGCCGGGTAGGGCGCCGCCATTTGAGGCACGACGGGCAGCGCCAGCCCTGACGTGGTGTCCACTGGGGGCCGCGAGTGCTGGAAAGACTGGGGCCAAGAAGGGAATGTTGGATAATTTGTCCCATCTCGTCCCCACAGCAACCATTTTGGCCCCTTTTGAAGTCTCACGGCCTTCAAGCTGTGTTTTCAGAGCCCTGGCACATCTGCGCTGCACTCTGCTTTGGCCATGGTGGCCACTGCCTTGGCCAACAGTTGGCCCTTTCCAAAGGTCATTTGCTACTTGGCCTCCTCAGCTCTGTAATTGCAGCCGTTCCCACCAGTTCTGGTCCTCTGATGTCCTTTCTCCTGTGTCTGTTTTCACCTTCCCAAGGAGCCCGGAAAGGCAAAGTGGAAACTCCAGCCACTTTGGTTCCTAATGGGACCTCCGCTCCAGGAGCTGTTTTGCAGGAAGAGAGCAGCTGGAATGGGCAAGTCTGCACAGGGCAGTCGCTTGCGTGGCAGGTTCCGCCCACAGGAGACACCTCCTGCCGTGCACCAGGGTCTAACGCCAGCCATTCTCCCCAAAACACACCCAGCACAGCTACTGTCGTGGAGGCCGTCATCTACGCACCAAGATGGAAGGAAGCATTGCTGCTTCTTCCCATGCTCTCAGCCACCTGAAAGTACTTTTTTTTTTTTTTTTTTTCCAAGTGTTGCTGCTTCTCCACCATTTATCAGCTACTGGCTGAAGCCAGGGTATTTCTCTGGTGAGTGCCAGGTCCGAAATTACGGAGATCCCCAAGAATTAGCCAGCTCCGTGTCCTCTGACCGGCTGAGCACGGCCCTCCAGCAGATGTGCTTTTGGACACATCCGGATGTGACAGACCCATCCCCACTGCTCTTCTTATTTGCTCCTCAGTCTTAAGCTCAAGGTTCTCCAAACCTTGGGCTAAATACTGTCAACTCTGTTGAGACTTTTTATGTGGCTTCTTTAAGCATGTTACTCACTTTTCCCTCCCTCAAATCCGTGCCTCCGAGCCGGTTTTGGCTCTGGGAGCCTTGGCTTAGCAGGGCTGTGTTGGTCTGATAGCCTCCCTGCTTTGTGCCCCGGCAGTGAGAAGGGTGGTAGCCACAGGCTTGGGGTGCTGACCGCCGGGGACCAGCTCTGCTGCCTCCTGGGTGCTCCGAGGGAGATCGTTTGTAAAAGTTGAGACGGGTTTCAGGCCTGTTTAGGTCTCCTTTGGTTTCTGGTTGCCTTTTAAAGAGTTCTTCCGAGCACTGAATGGAGGTGACTCTTCAGTGGCTACAGGGGTTTGGGGCACTGGGGTTGTAGGGAAGGAATCAAGTCTTGGGAAAGTGGGTAATGCTGCCTGGTCCTTGCTCACTGTGTAGAGCTGCTGGGGATCTCCCGGCCCACCAGCTCTCCATGGGGCAGGCGAGGGGCCAGGGCTGCCACCGTCACTGTCACCATCCCCATGGGAGCCCAGGCCACACCCTGGGCTGTTCCCAGGCTCCGGTTGGCGCAGAGCAGGCAGAAATTTCGCTGGGCGCAGCCAGTTTGTCACCAGTCTGTTCGCAGAGTAGATGGCAGCGCTGGCTCAGAGCGTCCTGGTGACGGGCTCCAACCGAGGCATCGGGCTGGAGCTGGTGAGGCAGCTCGCCGCGAGCCCCCAGCCGCCCTCGCACATCTTTGCCACCTGCCGCCAACCCGATGGACTGAGCGGGAAGGTCAGTGTTGGGAGCAGGGCATGGGGACGGCCCCAAGTGGGGCGAGCAAGGGGGAATTCGCGGATCCTGGGCTGGGACAGATGCGCGGTCCTGCATCTGGGTGACCTGGCCGTGCCATCGGTCTCCAAGGCCGTCTAACCCCGGCTCCATCACTTCATTTCCAGGCCCTGAGAGAACTGGCTGCCCAGCACCCCAGCATCAAACTGGTCCAGCTAGGTATGGAGCAATCTTCAGCTGGGCGCTGTCTCTAGCCCTCTGTTTTCCTTGGAGCTTGGGGACGACTTTGCTAGACACGTTGCCTTCACACTGGCAGCCAGACAGCTCCAACGCTGCCAGGCAGGGAGGAATCCGTGAATATCGGGGCCCACTCCCCAACTCCCCAAGCAGCGCTGTCCTCTGGGAGCAACCAAACCAGCTTCAGAGGCAGGTGGAGGTGGGTCCAGACAGCTCGACCAAGCAAATTTTATGGGACAGGTACGACATCAGTCCCCAAAAGTGCTGAATACGGTGCCTGAGCACCATAGCTTTTTGGGTCATGACACATAGGTTCACAAACCAAAGCAAGGCAGGGTGCAGCATTGAACATTACCGGGCAGCAGAAGGATTGTTTGGAAGTGATCATGATCATCCTTTCCTTTGCTGCTGGCAAAAAGAGGGAGAAATAGGCTAAAAGGATGCATGCGGGAAATCTGTCCCTGTGTTGGTAGCACAGGTTGATGCGCAGTGCAAAGGCACAGCTGGGTGTGGGTTGTTTGCAGGGTTGAACCCAGAAGGTTTCCTGTCCCTTTGGAAGTTGGCCAGATTTGGCGACCTTTGTCAGCAGAGCTGGGGGGGCAGCAGGAGAAGGCAGCAGACAGACCTGGACAACACAAGGGCGTACAGTAAAAAACGGAGAGAAGACAGAACAGCACTTTGAAGATCCAAAGATAAGCTAGTTATCCACTTAACCTCCCATACTGCCAGGCAGGATGTAAGGTGCAGCATTAAATAAGCAGCAGATGCTGCAGTGTGGTTTCCAGGCAGTGTGGCAGGGGAGTCTTGGGGAGGCAGACAATAGTGTCTAGAAGAGCGAGGTCTGCTCAAAAGGTGTATTTTTTTTAAAGAAATTGTATTAAATAAATAGAAACAGGCAGCTAAGGGAGAACTTGCAATACAGTTTTCACCCCTGTAATAACAGAAATGAGAAGCAGCCAGAGCTTGTTCCCACAGTACTTCCTTTGGGTGAATAATGAGGAAACTGAATCAAGGAAAAGCAAATAGAATATCAGTTTCTGCCTACCTATTTATATGTTAAAATACAAACCACCTCAAAAGTAAATGTGCATAATTTCTTAAGAAATTTCTGAAATCAGTCTTTACTAGAAACAGGCAGTGATTTTTTTTTCTTTCATAATACTAGAAATAAAATGCCTTCTTCATAATTAAGTCATCTTTAAAATGACCTGAAATCGCCAGCCAGTCGTTTATGATGCAAAAAGCAAACTTACCTTGCTCACCAAAGCCTGGCCAGCCTAAAAGGGACATCTCAGGTGGCCACTGAATTCAAAGCCTTTGCTAAAGCATGTGCAGAAGAGAGCCAAGTCCCAGAATAAACTAAACACTGATGAAAAAACTATCATGTAACAACAAAATATATTCAAAAAGAGAAGCTGCTCCAAGTGTTCTTTCTCCCTGCTAATAAAATATCATTTCAAGCCAGAAAGAGAAATATGCTTTTCAAAAATGGGTGCTAGAAATCACCTTTAAAAATGCCTAAGACCTGTCTCTTTTCATTCTGTTTCTTTTTCCCCCCTTTCTTATCCTTTTTATTTCTTCCACCGCAGCAAAGTTGAGACTTGTGGGTGTTAACTTGGCTTGTAGGCAGCCGGTCAGCCATGGGAAGTTGAGTTGGCTGGTTCAGCAAAAGAAACCAGCTCTTCCCACACACCTGGCTCTGGTCGCCCTTGCCCTTTGTGCCCTGGGCACGTGGGAAGGCAAGCATGTGCTGGGCTATGCAAGTGCTCTGGGTCTCAAAGTGGCACCAAAATAAGAGTACCATGGCTTTTCCTTGTTGCAATGACTCAGCTACTCTGGAGAAATTAATTATTCACCAAAGATCCCTCATGGTGGAGTGACAGAGCCTGCGCCTCAGTTAACTCGTTATCCCCCTCAAAAAAAGTCTCTGAGGAAAGAGCTTTGAAATGCCCTTGAATCTGAAGGTGAGGCTACATGTCCAACATGCTGCGCACGCCAGAGATGCTGATGCTGCATAGGGGGTGCCTGCATGAGCCATCTGGAGAAAGGATTTGGGCTTCCAGCAAAATCAATGCTAACTGAGCAGCACATGGGTGTGCCCAAGGTCTCCCACTGGCTCCAAATACCTCCATGCAAACCTAGTTCAAAATCCCAAACCACAAACAACGTAATGTTGTTTAGGGGAGAAATAGCCACTGATTTTATAAGGCAACAATAATCTTATAAGGACTTCTGCTGCCCTATGGGTACTTAATTTGCATAGGGCAGCCCCAAAACAAATTCCCTCATCCAATTCTCCCAAACTGTTTTAATGATGCCTTTATGTAGGAGGCAGGAGACGAGGGCATACAGGTGCCAGGCCACTGGCTTATCTGCCAGCTCCAAATCCTAAAGCAACAATCCAAATCCAATGAAACGAAAGAAAAAAAAAGTCAGAAATGAAAGGATTTGCAAGCGTTTTAAGAGCTGACAACTGCAAAATTGTAGGAAATAGTTTTGGGGAAGATCAATCTAAGCACAGATTGCTAAAAAGAAAAAAAAAAAAAAAAGTTGTCAACCAGATCTGTATCTTCATGTAATTCAAAGATAAACTGAATCTCTCCGCCTGAAGTTGGCAGCCCCTATAGCTGCTGTGCAGTATGGAAGGACCCTAGAGCACAGATATATTGTGTCCCAAAAGGTCATGTCTGTCACTGAAATATGTACATTCAACTGGGGTTAGTTTCTAATGGCAATGAAATATGAAATAAATCTGGGAGTCACCCTGTGTAAGGACCGAGAATCTGTTGTAAAAGAAGCCCAGAGCAGCCAGAAATTCATTGGATATGTAAAGCAGATGTAGTTAAGCTCCTCTTAAGAGTAGTCTCATGCATCATTAAAAAAGGTGCTGGGTGGCAGTTTGAAGTGCTGGATAGGAAAGAATGAACTGTTTCTTTTTTTTTTTTTTTAAGTTTTACTTTAAAAATTATCATACTTGAATTGAAAATATGCCTTGTCAAGGCATCCAAGCAGTAAGGATCTACCCAGAAGCTCAGCTGGGCGTCCTCCCAAGGGAGTCCTCCCAAGGGACTCATTGTAAACGCTAATCCAGCCAAGCCGGTGGAGCCCAGGCTTCTGGATGAACCCAAAAAGCAAGGACAAGCTGCCACCCATGCTTAGCACCCTGATCTGCTCCAACCAATGCTGCCTTTTTGGATAACGCTTGTTTAAGAAGAGCAACTCCAGCCGCAGCACATTTTTCTGACGGCACATGAGGAAGGGATGGGGAATTCGGGATTATCCAGCTGCTGCGAATCGGAGGTGGGAAGAAGCCATGGGAGCTGTCAGAGCCCTCCTACATGTCCCTTCTTTTTCACCCTGGCAGACACAGTGAGCTTGCGCAGCGTGCAAGGAGCGGTGCAGGCGGTGACGTCCCACCTGAAGGGCCAGGGCCTCAACCTGCTCATCAACAACGCAGGCGTCAGCTCGCACGCCACGCTGCGCACCGTGGATTCGCACGAGATGCTCGCCGCCTTCGCCACCAATGTGATCGGACCCCTCCAGGTCACCAAGGTATATGTGATCTTTCGGGGTTTCTCCTGCCATGGCGAGGCAGGGGGTGTTTGCAGTGTCATTTGCAGGTGGCACGCAAGACCCTCAGCAAATGCAAGACCCTCAGCAGGGAAGGGCCTCACGCTCCAGTCTGAGCTGCAATGATGGATGGGCAGCAAAACCACGGGCCTGAGGACTCCCCTGCCCCTTCCTCCGAGGAGGGAGGCAGAGAGGCAGCTCAGCCCAGCCCCAGCACTGGCCATGCTTCTTCACTTCTTCAGGACCTTCAGGACCATTCAGGGTTCGTCATGTATTAATGGAGCATGGGTATCTTTGTGACAGGAGTTCCTGCCTCTCTTGGAGAAGGCGGCAAAAGGCCCAGGGAAGGAGGGCCTGAGCTGCAGCAGGGCCGCGATCATCAACATGTCCACTAAAGTGAGCTCCATCGGCCTGTGCCTCGGCGTGCTGGACGCCCCCATGTACCCATACCGTGCCAGCAAGGTGAGGTGCCAAGGGATGTGCTGGGGCTGTGCCTTGGGGTCCTCGAGGCCCCCCTCTACCACATCATGTCAGCAACAAGATGAGGCGCCAAAAGATATGCAGGGCTCCTCTGCTGGCCCCGTGCACAGCGCCCATGGGGCAGAGCCCGTGGGACCCCCACACACCCCTGCCCCAGGACATCCAGCCTCTGCCTGGTCCTCCCAGTGCGAGCACCGAGGCTGCCAGCCCTGGCATCAGCAGCATCTGGGAGGGAGCCCTTTGGACTGCTTGGGCCAACGCTTTCCTGCAGGGTAAAGTGCCATTTCCCAGCCCCACACACAGCTCCCGGCTTGCAAATCCCTCCACTCCTGCCTCCGGGCCCCCCAGCATCCATCCACTGCCCCAAGTGGTGCTGGCCGGTGATGCCTCTTCCAGGCTGCACAGAACATGGTGACAAGGTGCATGGCTGCGGAGCTCCAAGGCAAGGGGATCTTGTGCACGGCCATCCATCCTGGCTGGGTGAAGACTGACATGGGGACAGAGAAGGTACCGTGCTGTACGGAGACGGGGCAGCAGGAATGGGTCCTGCTCCTTGCTCTAAGCCCACCTCGCAGTGGCCCTCACGTCCTTAAGCCCTAGGGACAGCTCTGAGGTCTGCGTCTCGGTGCAGTCCATGCTGGTCTTGGTCCACGGCAGTGATGCCGGCCCTTGTCCCCTTCTGCAGGCCCCTCTGACAGTGGAGCGCAGCGTCCAGGGCATCCTTGCTGTGCTGGCCAGCCTCTCGCAGGATACCACTGGAGCCTTCCTCGACTGGGAAGGAAACAGTGTGCCCTGGTGATGGCTGGGAGCTGGGAGCTGCAGCAGCACCACAGCCCCGTGCCCGTGGCCCCTGCCATCTTCCCATTTTGATGGCTTTCCACACTCTGCTGCTCATTTTTTGCTGCACCTGGGCTGCGAGGGACGTGGGAAGGGCATGGAAAACACCTTCTCCCTCCCTTTTTCCCACCCCATGCGTGAAGTGCCCTTGTACCCTGACTCAGTAAACCAGAGGTGTTGACACTTCTGTCCTCCGACTCTGCATCCCGAGCCTTTGGCCAGGATGGGGCTGGAGCTAGGTGGTCTGTGGCTGGGATTACGCGGCTTCCAGCTCCTGTCCCCCTTGGTGGCAGCCTGGCTTGGGTCCCCCTCGCTGCTGTGCTCCTGCTCCCCATCCCAGCTGCTGTGCTGCCACAAGGCCCTGCTACAGTGGCCCTCCTGGCCTGGGGCAGGGTGTCCCCCTGTCACCTCTGGCTCCAGGCCCTATCCTGGCAGCAATGCCTGTGAAGTGCCTGTACCCAACCAGACCCCAGCACTCAGCCCCAGGCTGTCACCACCAGGCCTTGTCAGCCCTGGGCTGTCACCCTGGGCCATGGGCCATGCTGGCTGTGCGCTATCACCATGGGGTCAGGCCCAGCTGGCCCTGGGCTGTCACAGTGAAGCTGGACTCACTGGCCCCAAGGCAAGTGTGAGGACCCAGCTGAGCTGTCACCTCCCCACACAGCCACAGCCCAAACAGCTGGTGCCCCCTTAGCCCAGGAGTTCCCTGTGGGCTCCAGCCCCATGGCAGAGGATGTGGGAGGGGACCCCCATCTGGGCCCCATTGCCCCCTGAGGGTGACCCAGCTCCTCAGAGATGGGTACCAGGCTGGGACACCGGCCCCTGGCTGTGTTATCTGTCCGTAGCTCCCTTGCCGCCCAGAGAGGATGTTCCAGAACCTCCTTACGCTCCCCTGAGACCCACAGGCTGTCATGGGGGTCCCCATGCACAGCCCTCCATCAGGAGAGATGGCTTGCGGGCAGGGGTACGTGCAAGGATAAGGACTGGGTCCATCACAGGAAGACGCCTGCCCTCTGCAAGTGGACACCCGACACACAGCATCTTGCTGTCACAAGTGACCCAGCAGCACAGCTGTTTAAGGACATGAATTTACTGAGGTTGTGGGCACAGCTCAGTGCAGCAGCAAAGAGACCCACTGTCAGCATCCCGACATGACGCTGGTCTGGGGTCTCACCAGGGCAATACTTGCCCTTCCCAGTCCAGCAAAGTCCCGTTGTCCTTCTCAGAAAGTGTGGAGAGCACTTCCAGCATGCTCTTCACACTCATATCCACTGTCAGGGGAGGCTGTAAAGGGAAGGGGGAAATGCAGCTGTGTGTCTAAGACCTGGCGTAGGTCTGCCCTGGAGCCCGTGCCAGAGGAAGGAAGCAGCTCAGCAGGATGTGGAAAGCAGAGAGCCCAAAGAAGAAGGACTGAGCAGGAAAGCAAAGTGACACGGGACACCAGGCACCCAGGGCTGGCAGTCACTGCAGAGTTCGGGGGTAGGCTGCAGAGGTGATGGAGCCAGCAAGGAGGTCTTGCCCGTCAGAAGGTAGGTCAAGAAGGACGGGAAGGGCCTAGGTAACAACTACTTCCCCCAGGAAGCCAGCACAGGGGCTTCAGTGAAACTCCTACCGTTTGTCCAGGTGTCCCTGAGGTCCCCATGTCCGTTTGCACCCAGCCAGGGTGGAGAGCAGCACAGAGGATGCCGTGTTGCCGGTACCCCAAGGACTGGCACTTGGTGAGCATGTTCAGAGAAGCCTGCAGAGAGACACCGTAAGGGGAGGAGGAAGGTCCCATCCTGCAGGGAACATGTGCAGATCCCAAAACAGGGCTAAAGGAGGACAATGAGCCTGTGCCCTGTGTGCCAGTACCTTGCTGCAGCGGTAGGAGACAACTTGAATCATATCCCAACCAGCGGCAGAAGCAATAGAGCCAGCAATGCTGGACATGTTGATGATGGCTGCCCTGCTGCAGCTCAGCTCTGAACTCGAGCTCCCCTGGGCAGCCTTCTTCAGCAAGGGCAGGAACGCCTGCAAGGAGAGGAAAGAAGGGCCTGCATGAAGGCAGTTCAGGAGAGAGGACCTGCTCCCTCTGCTGTGCATTGCGTAAGCACTAAGTCAGCAGATTGCTCTCTGCTCCCTCTGCTTCAGACTACCAGGTTCTTCCTCCTCACAGCACGCCTGCACTCTGTGCACTCATCTGAACTGGAGGTTATCAGGCCCTTCATCAGGGTGAGAGCCCATTAGAAACCCAGAGAGAGACTAGGTCCTTCTTTGGACCCCTTCCACCTGGCTGGGACTTGCCGGCTCTGGGAGCAGGCTGGGGCAAGGGAGATTTTGTGGATCTGAGTTATGGTGCTGCAGCTGTGGGTCCTCACCTGGCTCACCAGCAGGGGCCCAATCGTGTTGGTGGCATACACCTGGGACATGTCCTCCCGCGTCTCAGTATCAAGTGAGTTCAACTTTGCAATCCCAGCGTTGTTGATGAGGAGGTTGAGGCCAGCGCCCTTCAAGTGCTCTGTGACGCTGGCTGCAGCTGCCTGGATGCTGGCAGGGTTGGTGACTTCTGCAGAGCCAACACAGCAGGAGGTCAGTGCCCCATTCCCCTCTGTAACTCCCACCACCATCAATGACAGGGGACAAGAACCCTGTCTGCCCCCAACCTTGGAGCACAGCCAGGAGCACCTACCAAGTTGAATGATGACCAGGCTGGGGTGCTTGGAGGCCAAATGCTGCAACTCCTGCAAGAGAGGGGACAACAGAGAGGCAGGGACACGTGCGCAGAGGGCTCTCTCAGCCTGCCCCATGCACAGACCCTGGCACTGCTGCTCTGCCCCTGCACTCCCCATGCCCAGCGCCCTCCCTGCATGTCCTGCTGCAGTCGGGCAGGGCTCCGTGCCTCCCACACGCACCACGTGCCACTGCTTCACCCACTGCCTGCCTCCTGCAGACACCAGCCCTTCCCTGTAGCCCTTGAGGAGACGGCTGCTGTGCCAGGAGCTCCCTTGCTGTCCTCGAGGAGCCCTGGCCCCTCCGCACACCCCGTGCACAGCTCGTCCCGTGGCCGTGCTAGCCCGGCTGCCCTGTGTCCTGGCAGCTGCGGCGCAGGGTTGTAGCTTCCCATCTGAGCCCTCTCAAACCTTCTCCTGCCCCCAAGACGATGCCCTGGCAGCGCCTGCTGCCCTGCACTTCCACCCCCTGCAAAGACAGCCCTGCGGAGCCTCACCTGCGCTTGCTCTCCCTTGGGGTCCCGGCAGGCTGCAAAGACCCTCTCGGGAGGGTTTGGCATCTGCAGGAGCTGCCTGACAAGTCCCAGGCCAATCCCTCGATTGGCCCCGGTCACCAGAGCGGAGCGGACGCAGAGCCCTGCCATGCTGCTCCTCCTGCCTCTGCACTGTTATCACTGCACTGACTGTGCAGGTGCCCTTTGCAACTCAGAATATCTCGTATTTTCCCGCGAGGGCTTGCATCAACCCTTGCTTCTAGGAAATAGTCTGCAATCTTTTGGCTATGCTCCATGACCAAGATCCACCTTTTCCTGAAGCTGAGGACTGAGACAAAGGCAACTGAGGATCCCTTGTAGGCAGCAGTGCCTTGGGCTGGAAATTTGTATGGTTGGCGTTCACTATCAAGGGCATTGCACACTGTCCTCTGCCCTTGTCCCTGACAGGTCGTCTGCAGGGAAGCAGTTTTTGCTCCTGACGGTGCAGCAGAACAAGGGACAACAGAGTGAGGCTGCAGGCACTGGGCTGGTGGCGCTTTGCGGCTGCCTTCCCTTCATCCCTTCCCCTTCTGCAGGCCACCAAAACTGCGTCACTTATTTGGGAGGGCAGAACTATCCCCACTCCTGAATAAAGATACCCCATCGCACCTCCACCCTCTGATCTCTGTCCTCCTTTCTTGAGATAAAGCAGGTGGTGACAGGCTCTCTGAGCCCATGCGGTGCAAGCTGCTGGCCTTAACTTGTGCGATATGAGGGCCAGAGGGCAGGAATGAGCAACTGGGACACAAAAATGGCCCTCATCAACTGCAACACTCTGGAAACCCTCCAGAGACCCTCCACAGATTCCATTAAGAAAACTCTTCCCACGGGTCTGCTGCAACAAGAGTTTTGAAATGGAAGCTCCAAGTGTGACAGATGAAATCCAAGCCTGCCCCACAGCTGTGTCTGTGGTGGTGTGGTGGCTGTTGGAGCTGCGCAAGTCGTGGTCACCCCTTCCCATGGTGGCCAAGCTGCTCCCCAGCTCACTCCTGCAGTGGCTGGACATGGCACAACTTGAGTGGTGACTGTGGGGCTGATGGTGGGACATTTGCAGAAGAAAACCTTGCAGTTGATGTTAGAGGAGCTTCAGGACAGGCCTGCAGACCTCCCCAGGGGGTACTGTTGTGCCTAAGGACCATCCGTGGTCACGTGGGAAATGATCTGAGGGGATGACCTGTCGGGATGACCCAGGGGGTGACCTGGGAGGATGATTTGGGGGGACAATCTGGGAGGTGACCTTGGAGGATAAGTGGGAGGGATGATCTGGGCAATGATCTAGAGAATGCCTTGGGGGCATGATCTGGGAAATGACATGGGGCATAACCAAGGGGACGACCTGGGGGAAGACTCGGGGGATGACCAAGGAGATGAGCTGGGGAAAGATGTAGGAGGATGATCTAGGAGATGTCGTGGGAGGATGACCTGTGGAATGACGAAGGAGATGACCTGAGGGATGACCTGGGGAGTGACCTGAGGAGATGATGGGGAAGAGGATTTGGGGGATGACCTGGGAGGACGACCCGGGGGGATGATCTGGGGAATGAT
>VZSV01000154.1:1830336-1900372 GCA_013398735.1 Nothocercus julius
CGCTCAGAGCCGCCGCTGCCGGCCCGCAGGGTCGCGCTGGAGAGCAGGGCCATGGCGCCCTCGCGGCTCTACGTGCTGCAGCCCTGGATCGCCGCCCTGCTGCGGAGCTACGAGCAGCCCGACGGCAGCGAGCCCCTGCTGGCCGGGCAGGTGCTGCGGGTACGTGCCCCGCTGCGACGGCGCTTCCCAGAGGGGCCGGCGGAACCGGCTCCGGGGGCGCCCAGGGCGCCTCTCCCTCCCCGCGGCCTCCGAGGCCTGTCTTTCCTGCGCGCTTGCCGCCCTCCTGCTGCCTTGCCCGTGTCCCAGCGTTGGGGTGGGGTGTTGTGCGGGATGAAATGGCCTCTAGGTGCGCCAGGGGAGGTTCAGGTTGGATATCAGGAAGAATTCCTATGCGGAAAGAGTGGTGAGGCCCTGGAACAGGCCATCCAGGGAAGTGGTGGAGTCCCCGTCCCAGTTAGTGTTCAAGAAACCTGTAGATGAGGTGCTTAGGGACACGGTTTAGCAGGGTGGTGGTGATGGGTTTATGGCTGGACTCAATGATCTTGAAGAGCTTTTCCAACCATTACGATTCTATGATTCCACAACAGGGCCTGTCAGTGGGTGGCCTGAGGCGGAGGTGGGACGTGCTGAGAAAAGGGGTGTTCTGGGGGTAACCATAGAGGCTCGGCCTGGAAGGGGCCTGTGGAGAGCAGCTAGTCCAGCCCCCCTGCTCAGGCAGGGTCACCTGCAGCAGCCAGGACCATGTGAGAGGCCCTGCGGATACCTGCACGGATGTACAGTGGGACCCGGATGGGGGGTATTCTGCATGCTGGCCGATTCCCAAGATCCTCTTGCTTTACAATTCAGGGCATGAGGCTCTGGGTGCTGAATCCTGCGCCTGCTTAGCTCTTCTGGACAGTGACCTGTGCAGCGTGGCAGAAGGGAGCTGTAGTAAGGGAACTGCTGCCTGCTTGAAGTCCAATGCTTAGGAATAACGGAGGAAGGAATAAAACAGTGGAGCCGAGACAGCCGTGCTGCTGTGCTCACCAACTCCTTCCACGCAGTGTTGGGAGCTGTGGCACTCTCTTCTAGTCCCTTTGGCTCTTTGCAACTCACGAGCAGCTTCTCTATCTCGGAGCAAGCTTTGTGGAGGACTGAGTGTTAGCAGTAGGCTAATTATTAAGATAATTACATAAGCGTAAAATATCTAAGTCAGTTATATGAGTGTATTTATAACTGAATTATTAACTGGTGTCTTGTAATGCTTCACGGTCCCTTTTGTGAGAGGGTCAGGTGAAGATGCTCTGGGACAACTGGGTGCACAAGTGGATATGAGACACAGCAAGGGTAGGACATGCAGCTTCTCTCTTGTGCTTGGTTGTACTTTTGACCTGGATACTGGAGATATCCAGCTCCAGTGCTCTGTATTGTGGGTCTCTCTGAGAGCTGGGAAACTTGCAGCAAGATCCTGCTGTGGAAGGTATTGTTTTCAGCAGTTTTTCCAGGTCAGTCTTCTACTGTCCATTGCGGAAACTGAGGTTCTTGAGGCAACTCAGATGGCTTCTTTTTAGCAGAAGGGAAAAAGGAGAAAGATCTGTGATGTGAAGAGAGGAAGAGCAGAGATGGGGAGATAAAATGCTAGTTGGAGACCCACAACTCCTGGCCTGCTTATTTATTTGTTTTTCTTCTCAATCTTTTGATAGGTTTTGAGTGACCCAAATGCTCCAGGGCAAAACGGGGTGCTGCAAGATGCCGTCCTGCAAGTCTCAGACGGATCCTACTACATCCGGGTGGTCCTTACATCAGAAGCTCTGCAGGCCGAAGAAAAGTGGGTTCCTTACACAGCATTAAACAGTCCTCTCCTAAAGGGGTTGTTGTTTGTAGAGGAGGAAGAGCAGTAGAAGGGGTCCCAGGGATAAGAGAGGATACGCTGTCCTGAACCGGGAAACGTGAGCTTCGTGGCATTTTCTCCAGTTGCAGGGTTTTGTGTTCTGCCTCTGGTATTGCCGCCTGGAGCAGTGACTGGTTCTGGCTCTTGCTGGCTATGGAGTGCAGGGTGGTGCCTTGCTGCTCTTTCTGCATGCCATTTTGTGTGGTTGGGGTTAAGTCTAGAGATGCCAAAACAGGTATTGAAGCTAGCAGAGAGGCTTAATTGTGGCTCAGCCTCTGGCTCCTTCAGTGCTAGCAGCTTGTCTCAGTTTCCCTATTTGGACATAACCTCCCGGTTTTCCAGCTGGCAGGAGTGACTGGCTAGTTGCTGGTTCTGAGCCAGGGATAAAAAGCAGCTCTGAGCATTGTGCTGTGTTCAGTCCCTCACGCTCATTCTGAGACATGTTCCAGCCTGTCCTCGGTGGTTGGAGTAGCCGAAAGGGGAGCTGCGCTGCGGGTCTGGGTGACTCCTTCATCTCTCCAAGATGATCCTGCTCTGCTCTTTCCCTAGTTCCCATGTGCAGCTCAAGTTTTCCAGCCTTATTTGCAGAATCATCGTCTTGCAGAAGTATACAGTGTGTTTCCGGGAGGAGGCCAGGCTGGTATGACACTCTTGTTGTCTGATGTGTGACAGTGACTTGTTCCCTAACCTTCCTGCATGCTTTTACGCTTGAGGCACTGATGGGGCTGTGTCAGTGGCCCAGAGTCAAATGAGGGCTGGTTTAGCTCCTCTCATGCTGCTGGAAACCTTTTCACCCAACAGACTTTAGGTCTTCAGCTCCTGGAGGGGTCTGTGGCAGTAGAAAGCCTGGGTGCTAGATGACACGGACATGGTGCAACAGAAACCTCGTCTCCCTGGGCATCCGGCTGATGCTTCTTGCTGCTCTGTGGCTGCCAGCTGCATGCCCAGAGGAAGCATGTGCCACCTATTCGTGCCACTGGTCTCCGCTTGCTCGTGTCCAGGGTACACTCTTGGCCTCAGGCTGGCTGCTTGTTGGAACTGGGTCCTAGTCCTTGGTCTGCTCCTGTTTGCTGTCCATGAGTGCTGTGTTCAGACTTTGTACTGCTGGGGTAGCCAGAGCAGCAGACTAACCATTCTTGACAGTAAAAGGGCTGTGAAGTGACCAGGAGGGGGTCCAAAACCTCCTCTTGAAGGGGAGGGGATGGCCTCTTCCTTGTGGCTGTCCCTCACTGAGGCTGGAGGGTTGCTCAGCACCCCTGAGTGTGGGGGGGGCTCACTCCCCTGTGCCTCATGGGCTCCGTTTGCCCTGCAGGAGGACTGCGAGTTCTTTATCACTGTCCAGCGGTTCATTGTGCTGCCCATGGAAAGGCAGAGGTTGGAGTCGTCGGATGGGTATGTCCCCTGGTATGGGTTGGGGTCTCTGGTTCGCGGGGCTCTCTCCTTTCCTTGGAGATTTGCTGGCAGAATCTGCCCCATGGTGCTGAGGCTGGGAGCCCTCAGCACGATACTGGGTGCTGGCAGTGCCAGGTTGGAAACTCTGCCAGTATGACCTGGTTGTGGTGGAGACCTCCCACCCTTTGGAAGAGAACTGGAGGAAATGCTGGAGCAGTAACTGGACCCTCTGTTATTTCAGGAACCGGGAGCCCTCAGTGCTACAGAAGATAAAGGAGCTGTGGCTGTAAGTACAGCCAGGGAATATATCCAGACACCATCCGGCTACCGGATCTGATGCAGGCTCTTTTCGTGGCTACCACTGGCTAAGGAGGGTGGCCACATACTGTGGCAGCTCCAGGTTAATCTGTGCAGCTCCTTGCCCTAGGATAAGCCGAGCTTAGTGGGAAGTGCAAAGCCAATGCGCTTAGCTGGGTGAGGCTGAGCAAAAGCCCTGCATAGCTTGTCCTTTACTCTGGCATTTCCTAAGGAACCCCAGCACTAGAGAGCTGGAAGGCTCCCATAGGCCTTTCTCCAGGAACAAGGCTCCCTAAGGGGTGATACTGTGACGCTGAACCTGGTGGCTAGGTCTGGATCCCAGTGAGGAATCCACTAGTTCCTCAGGCTGCTGCTTGCAGGGCAGGGTGGTGGTTTGTGAAGCTCTGTAGAGCTTCACAAGGCATGTGTCTTGGTGCTAACTCCACTTTCTCTCCTCAATGATCATTACAGGAGGAGTCTGTCCCTGAAGAGTGACCCCAGCTCAGGTAAAGGGTCGTGGAGGGGCGTATAAAACTCTGTCTGCCTGGGGGTGAGCAGAGTGGGGGACTCATGGCTCTTCTGAGCTGTGTCTGTTTTAGGCAGGTGCAGCACAAATAGCTCTGAGTGGCCCCTTTCACAGGTGAGCTGAGTGACGGCGTCCTGAAGCTGGATGGGGTGCCATGCCTGACGCATCCTGCCCCCATCCCTCTCCCCTCCTGCTTCTGGGAGAAGCCCCAAGCCTGTTCTCACCACAGAGATCAGGGAGGATGTCCCCAGTCACCACCATGGTGGGGAACAGCAACATGTCTGTTGCTTGTTGGGAGCCAGACTAAATCTGATCCAAGCTAGGCCCTTGGCCTGCAGCTTGAAGGGCTTCATGGGTTCCTTGATACCCCTGGTCCTGCTTAGGATGCTACCTCTCTGCTGGATTGTTCCGAGCTTTGGACGTGACCTTTACTTTCCTTGGTTCTGGTAGGGCAATTTCTGCTGTAGTGGTGATGTTCCTTTTTCCCCATCTTATTGCATGTCCTTCTGAAATGGCTGCACGTTTGTGACAGAGTAACCCTTGTAATGTGTCTGGAAGATGTGTGAGGATGTTGCGTGGCTGGGAAGAAAAAGAAGAGAGTTCCTGGATGAAGAGGAAATGCTGAGTTTTGTGCCTTTCCCTGGGTTTCAATGCACGTGGCAGTCATGGACATCTGCAAATGGGGCTGCTTAGGGTGTGTGCCTGAATGAAGGTGGTTTTTGTGCTAACATTCATGTCTTTTTGTTCCAGAGCCATCCATCTCTCAGCTGATTGACGCAATAGGGCAGAACAAGCTTGAGGTTTTGAAGCAAAATGCTGAGGAATGCTTGGATTTACAGATGCCCAAAGAGCTGTCAGCAGCAGAGAAGGAGCTTCTTGTGACCCAGTGGGAGGCAGAGCGCAAGAAAGAGGTCAGTCTGGGCTGCTGTGATCGGGTGTGTGATCTGGAGCTGTCCCTGACTGAGACAGGACTGTGTCACCTTGTGGGGAGAGGCTGCTCTGGGGGGCAGGTGGGAGAAGAAAGGGGAAGAACAGTGGGCAGAAAGATGCATTTTCAGCTGTCAGCTTTTGGTGGGCTCTTGCTGCTGGGGTGGGACTACACAGCAGAATACAAGTAGTGCTCCTCATTTCAGCCACGCGAGGATGTCTTCATGGTCCCAGCTAACATCCTGGTGATCCCCCCTGAAGAGGAGGCAGCTTGTGATGCCTCCAATGCAGGTCAGTGCTTGGGCTTCACCTGGCAAGTCACAGATGGGCAGTTCAGAGCCCAAACTTGTGAAACAGGGACTTTAATACCCTATTATTTGGACACCTAGACACATTTGGACACATAGAAGTTGAAACTTCTATGTTGAAACAATTGCAGGCCCTCAAATTGCAGAGCGTCTCGAGGGGTTTGTTTGCTCTGCAGGGTGGGTAGGTCATGAGTCTGCCTAGCATGTCTCTCTTCTTGGCATCTTAGTTCTGTGCTTCTGAGCTGCTGGAATTCCTTGGGGCTGCCTGGGCCTCTCTGGGAGGGGGAGAGGGCTTCATTTGTTCCAGCTGTGCAGCGTGCTGTGACCTGTGGTGCCCCCCTCGTTGCAGATGCATGTGAAATGACTCCTGGGAAGAGCAGTGATGATCGGGTGGTGCCACTTGACCAGAGTGCTATATCCCAAATCAGCCGTGAGTAGCAAGACCTGCAGTTTCAGCGCACGCTCCTAGTATTTCTTTCTCTGAAGTTAATTCAACCCATTTTCTTCTTGCATTAAGCAGAGAAGGAAGTACCAGCAGAGCTGAGTCTCTGGGAGACCAGGACTTGTAGCTGTGTCCACCAAGAAAGGCACACTTGTTGTGGCAAGTCTGCCCATGCCTGTCCCTTTTGAGGACCAGGTTTGCAGGGCAGCTTCTAGGGGGTTTCTGGTGTGCCAGAGAGCAGGAGGCTGGCAGTTCTCTTCACCTAGTTGGTGTTATGGGCTCTGTGAACCTGATGCAGTGGTGTCCCAGTGTAGCCAGCTGGCTCTGCCTGCTTCAGCAATGAGATGAGACTCTCTGGTAGTCCCACCAAAAAAAAGGACGCAGAGGGAAGTCCTTGTCCTGTCTCACCAAAGCCTTGGAAGGAGCCTGGCTGAAATGAGGCAGATGGCAATGGGCAACCCAGGGCAGTGCAAAGCTTTAGCACCCAGTTTTGACTGGAGAGGAGTTTCGTAGCCCACCTCGAGCCCTGTCTCTCTGAGACCCAGCACGCAGTTCTCTGTAGCCGTCTCAAGGTTGGAAGTGGATAGCAGCTTTCTTAGCTCTGCACTTCACCAGAATCAGGTCCCTGGCTTGTTTTTGCAGCTGTGGAGTCAACAGCATTGTCGCAGAACTCGGAAGCATCTCTGGACAACCCCTGGGACAGGCTTCCTCCCATTTCCTTGACTCTGAACTCCTCTGAAGGTGAGTCCCTGTGCTGTGCAGTGTGTCTCATTGGATGAATGCAGAGGTCCTCTTTGATGCTAGACTTCTTTGGCCAGGAAATAGTCCTGTGCCCGCCTTCAATCTGCAGCATTAGGTTCTCTGTCCCTGCTCTGTGTCAGCTCTGATGGCCTTCTCCCCAGTCTCATGTGTTAGGACAGGGTGTGTTGCCCCATGGTAGCGAGAGCACCTCCTTTTCCCTCTTGCATAGCGTGACGGTGTTTTCTCTCTTAGCAGAGAAGTCCTTTCAGTCTGGTTCTCCACATGCTCCAGAGGCTCAACTGAACATGGCTGCTGACAGCAACACCCCTGACTTGCTGGAGTCGTCTAGCCAGGACGTGCTGCAGGACGCCCCGGTGGAGACGTCGTCCCCCTCGCTGCTCGGCTCGTACAGCAATACCGACGCTGCAGAGGCGGGCACGTCTCGAGCAATGTCAGCTGCAGAGGCAACCGTCAGAGGCCCCTGTGCTGCTCAAGGCCCACAGGTGTCAGGATGCTCCCAGCCTGAAAAGTTGTCTCTCTCTCCAGCTTTTCCTGTCCTGCCCAGCAGCCACTTGGCATCCGAAGCTGAAGGGGCACCTCACAGAGAGCAGGCGGACTCTAGTGGCACGGCTTTCCCTCCGCATACGGCAAAGGTTGGCCTGTCTCATGCTAGGACCAAGTGGGGAGAAGCCCCCTGTGGCAGCAGACAGTCTGTGGCTGCCAAGAGGAAGCTGTTGGTGGGAGACAGCCAAACGTTGCCTGACATTCGTAGGTCCCTGCGGGGACAGCAGCACAAGCAGCATTCCAGGGGTGCCCTCTCGGGCAGTGAGAGTGACACAAGCAGGGATCAGGGAGCAAAGAAGAGCAGAAAAGAAAAGACCAGGCTGCAGCGTGAAGAGGAACCTCCTGAGGAGGAAGCTGAGCAGGCATCCTCAGCGAGTGGTCTGGACTGCAAGCGAGAGCAACGTGAAACTCTGCAGCCGGTAAAGATGAAGTGGCCAGTGGCCTCTCCTTGTCCCTGCGTAACAGGGCCTGGCTCTGGTGGGGTTGTGCAGTTGAAAGTAGGTGGAGACTGGGTGGCTGCTGCAGAGCCAGCCCTCCTTGTCTTTCAAAGAGCTGTAGCAGAGCCATGACACAGAGGGGGCAAAAAGGCTCTGTGGCAGGGGGGTGCTGGATGAGGATGTGGTCATGCTGGGGCGGGAGCACGTGGCCTAGCTGGGTGGAAATCGGCACTTGGAGCCTCTGCCACATCTCCAGGTAAAGTAAGATCAGAAAACCTGGGCCTGAGTGAGGGAAAGACCCCTGACTCTCTCTGCTTACCAAGGTCTTGGGATGTGTGGAGATGCAGTGTCACTTTTGTGGCTGATTGCCCAGGGAAACGCGAGGCAAGCTCCAGATTCACTGTTCCCTTCCCTTCTGCAGTACGTGAAGGAGAAGACGGTCCAGTACAAATACGACCCTCCATCACCTGAGCTCTGCGAGCAAATAAGATCTGTCAGGTCAGTGCAACGATGGATGTGTTCAAGCCAGCTGTGCCTGTTCTGCAGGCACATGTAGCTCCTGTACTGCTAGCCCTAGGGCTGCTGGCCCTGGGCATCTGGACCCTGCCCTTTGCGCCCTTAGGGACCCCTGCATTGGGTCCCTGCATCTTTGCTGGGCCTTGAATGCTGACTTACCCCTCGCAGCATGACAGAGACCCGCTGTGTCCCATGCCCAGGCAGATACCTGTGTGCCTGGGCAGGCAAATTCATGTACCCCCTCAGTCTTCGTTCCCTGGCACAACGTTGCTAACTGGGTCCCCTCTCACCTTGGCTCCCCTTTTGGTTTTGCAGGATTTCGAAGGCCATGCTGAAGTGGGCCTGCTGGATCCTCACCGACAGGGACACGGAGTCCTGAACCAAGACCTCGCGGAGCCCGAGTGCGCTGTGAGGGTCCTCTTGTCTTACTTGTTTACTGGTTCACCTAAGGAACCTCTATTTAGAGCAGGGGAAGTAGGGACACAGCTTGAGCCCTTATCCCTAAGGGGACAGCTGAATGGTGCTGACCTTGCTTTGGAGACCCTGGCTGCAGAGGTGCTGGGGACATGACCTGTTAGTAGTCAGCACCGTCCTGCTGAGCGAGGGAAGGGCTCTGTGCAGCCGTGCTGCTGCTGAGTGACCCAGCACAGGGCCTGTTTGTGAGTTAGCCTCCTTTTCTCCACCTCCTTGGCATGCTCTTGCTTTGCGGAAGCATCACTGCCTAGGACAAATGATCAGGCCTGGCCAGCAGAAAGGGGACTTCTTCTGGTCCCACTGTAGTAGAGGCAGTGGTGAGGACAGAGATGTAGCCTAGAGGCCCTGCAAGCTGATCCCCCTTCTGAAGTCAGTGCAGTAGTTTGGAGATTTATTCATGGGCTTGGGTAGGGTCCTGTGCTGTTCATTACAAAATATCCTTCAGGATTATGCTGTGGAAATTAAAAATAAAAAGCATATATTTTTTAAATACACAGCTCTTGTATAAAAGAAAGAAAAAAAAAAACACAAAAAAAGGTGGTGGTGGTGGTGGAGCAGGGGGGAAGCAAGCGTCTTTCTTCTTGTGGTAAACATTGGTGTAAATAATGCGATTGGTCCAGAGGTGGAGGTGATCTCGCAGTTGGCACAGGAGAAAGCCGTGTGATTTCAGGGGTGATGCTGGTGACGGCTGGAGAGCTGCAGGGCTGGCGAGGCAGACGTGGCTGCGCGGTCCGGACAGCTGCATCGCTCAGAGTAGTGGCCACAGAGCTGCGGTTTGAAATGCGACAGTTCCTCTGATATTCATCTGGGTTTTGGGGTGATGGAGAAAGTGGCAACCCCTGTGAGCCGAGGGGCAGCAGGTAGCCTGGGAGCCGGTACGCCGCGTTACCGAAGCCTCGGCTGCTTTGCACAGCTGGGTTGTTGGCACCTGCGCTGCCTTCGGGTGGGCTCCAGCTTGGCCCCGTGCTGGGGAAACTGCCCTGGACAGTGGGCAGGAGAAGCAACTGCAAGTCTGTGCCCTGCTAGGAAGCGTTCGGGGCCTGGCCCTCGCTTCAGCTGGACCAGCAGCCCCAGCCCTTCTGCGGTGAGGCCCCCAAACAGGCTGTCCCTGCAGTGAAAGGTGGCCGTGTTTTCTTTGTAACAGTTCTTCCTCCAGCAAGACGAGGCTGGCTGGGCCCCTCGGCTGCATGCCCACCAACCTGGCATGGAAGCGAGGTGGGGAGCAGGCCAGGGCTGCTCTTGCGCCCCGTCCCGGCTCTCTGCGCCCAAGTGTCGTCGCTCCTCGCCCTGCCGCTGTGCGCTTGCTTGTGGAGGGCTGTTGGAGACGGTGCGGCGACATGCAGGGCTCACGGTCCGAAGGTGGGCTCCCCCCTGCCTGCCCCTGGGCTTCTTTGGTCTAGGGTCGAGTCTTGTGCATTTGCAACAGTTTGTGCCGCGGCTTCAGGCTCTGCTCCTTTTGCTTCCACGCCAGGCGGTGGCTCCTCCGGTGTGTCCCCAGCGCTCACGTCTGGAAAGCCATCAATGCTGCCGTTAGCGGGGTGCTGCCATGGTGCTCGATTTAGGAAGGGGCAGGTGAGCGCGGGGTCTCCGGCTGCCCAGCCTTACCCGTGGTGTCCGAGGATGGGCCGGACTCGTTGGGCGCCTCGGGCTCCGCAAGGGAGTTGCGTTTGTTCCTCCGTTTCAGCACGGGGGAGCGCCGCAGGCGAAGGGGGATCATCACGTCTGGAGGGAAGGAGAAAAAACAGTGCAGGGCGTTTGGTAAGATAGTTGTGTTGGGGCAGACAGGCTTGAGCTCAGAGGGGAAGCGGGGAGAAGATGAGGAGAGCTCGAGCAGGAGGGGAGAGGGGCTCTGGAGCAGGTGCCGCTGCACAGCGCCCGTGGGCACAGATGTGCTGCTCTTGGATCACCTGCACCCGGACACATGCTTGGAGGGGACAAGGGCTTGTGCTGCCAGAGTGAAGCAGCGCCCTTGCTGCCGTTATCTTCCCAACCATCCCACCGTGAGCCGGGGCTGGGGGGCTGCGTCGCTGCCTCTGCCCATCCCACTGAGCAGCCCTTGACTGCTGAGGATCTTCATCTAAGATGTCATCCTGCATCATCTCAGGTGTCATCTCCACGCCGAGACAGCCCCTGCTGGGCTGCCTGTGCCCTTCAGCTTGTGTCCCCCAGGCCCCGGGTCTGCTGCTTGGGCCCCCACTTACTCTCCAGCTCCGTCAGGCTCCCTGGCTCCCTGAGCTGGTCCTCGTGGATGGAGACAGCTCGGCGGCTCGTCCCGCTCAGCGCAGCCAGCCGGGGCGTCAGGTGCACGTCTGGAAAAGCCAGGAGGACACGGTCCCTGCCACAGCGCCCCGAGAGCCTCAGCCAAACCGGGCCAAGAATCAACCCAGCACTTCACATTTCGGCAGCCTTTCCTCCCCGGAACAGGGCCGGCTCGCGGCTCCGCATTCGCCCGCCCTTCGTTCGCAAGCAGCCCCTACCTTCAGCGTCGGGGGGTGCTGGCGGACCCGGGGCGCTGCTGCCGGGGGCCGTCTCCCCCGTGCCGTGGCCCAGGCGGTGTGGCGGCGCGGTGGGCGCGCTCCTGCCTGGGCGCGGGAGGCTGCCGCCCCAGGCCTCGCGGCCCGCGGCCTCCGCGCTCGCCTCTGCGCCGGGCAGCGAGCGCCGCGCCGCCTCCGCGCTCTTCCCCCTCAGCTCCACGTTCAGCTGCTTCCCCAGAGCCTTCCAGGCTGGCCTGGCAGCGCCCACGCTGGGCTCCGACGGGGCGGCCGGGCTGCTCCGTAAGGAGGTGTCTGGCGGGGAAAGGCAGAGCCCGTGGACATCCTGCGTGTGGGGAATCCCCCACGCACCCCCAATCTGGCTCTGAGGACGGCCAAGGAGGTCTGGGGCGCCGGGTCGGCACCCGCCCTCGGGACAGAGCATGGCTGAGCTTTGGTCCCCAGGGCCAGCAGCGGGGCAGACAGCGTGGGCTCGTGTTCCCATGCACGTATGCAAGTGGCTGGATCGCCCTCTGCTAGGGCCTGCTCAAGGCAGGCACCCATGGTTGCACGGCACCCACCTCGAGGGGGACCCCGGGCAGGGTGGCTGCGCCCACGGCTCAGTGCAGTGGTGGGTGTTGACTCCCATACTCCAGCTCCCAGGATGGTGCTAATAGTGGGGAAAGCCTCAGCTGCCCCCTCACGCCCACGCTGTGCCCCGGGGCCGCTGGTGGGCCCGCTGACCTACCTGTGGACACGGAGTGCGTGCGCGCCTTCAGCGAGGGGGGCGGCGAGTCTGCGGAGCTGTCCACAATGTCCCCTGCAAGCACAGGTCAGCATCAGCGTGCGGAGCAGGTCTGCAGCACCCACGGCAGCGACGGGACTGCACGGGGAAGCAACCCTGCGTGGGAGGGGTGATGCTCGGCCAGGCTCCTGCTAGCTGCAGGATACAGGACATGGCCAGGGGACAGGCCTGGCTGTGGTCTGCGTATGTGGGAGCCCAAGGGGCCCTACGGATGTCCAGCTGTGGGTCAGGGCTGAGGGGAGCAGGGGGGCAGGACGCAGCACCTCACCATCGGAGCCAGCTTTCTTGATCTCGCTGTCCTTGTTCTGCAAGAGAAAGACGTGGCGTGAGCTGGAGCTGTGGCCACCATCTCCCCCTCCCTGGGTCCCTGAAGAAGAGCTGATCCCACCTGCTGCTTCTTGCCCTCAGTGGCCAGGCCCTTTGTGACCCCCATGCGGTGCAGCATGAGGTGCACGCGCTGCTCGAAGGAGTTGGGCAGCTCCCCGTCGCTCTTCTCCAGGTGCCTCTTCTGCAGGGAAGACCAGGACGGGGAGTGAGGGAGGCAGCACCTTCCCAACGGCCTCCCGCATGTGCAGCCCCTCCGAGGCCCTGGCAGGGTCTGTGCCGATGTCAGGCTCCCTGGGCATTGCGCAAGGAGCCCCATGTCCCTGCAGTGTTCCCACTCGCTCTCCTCTCCCTCTCAGCCATGGATGGACTGCAGCCCCGTGCCCTGCTCCTGATGGCATCACCGTCATCACAGGTGGCAGCAGCCACCCAGTGACAGAATCACTTACCTTGTCGTGCCTGACCCCGAGTGCATCCTCATCCTCCCCGGGCAGCAAAATGAGTGACTGGGACTTGCCCTCCCGTGAGTACTTGGGCCTGATCCTGCGGGCAGAGTCGGGAGTCTGGCTGTGCTCGGACTCTGCCCGGGGCTCGGCAGCGAGGGCCCCTTCCTCGGACTTGCTCAGCGCCTCTCCTGCCTTGCTGGGGGCCCGCAAAATGTCACTGAGCATCGACCGGCGGCTTTTGGGGGCCGTGACGCCCTCGGGCTCCTTCTCACACCTTGAGCCCCGGCTGGACTTGGGCTTCTTGAATGCAAAAAAGTTCCCAATTTTCTTTTTGAGTGTGCGAGAGCTGGAGGATGCCGGAAGGGTTGATCCAGGGCAGGTCTCCAGTGCCGTGGGGCTGGGGAGAGATGAGGCATTGGGAAATGTTAGGCCAGGGCCATATTTGACCCAGGGACCCTCTGCCAGCCCTGAGCCTCTCACATCACTGTCCATCCAGACCTGATGGCTCATTCCCACCATAAAAGCTCATGGGGACAGGGCCCTTCCAGCACCCCCGGCCCTCCTTTGCTTACGGCAGTTCCTCTGTGATGAGCTTCTTGGTGAAGAAGTCCTCCAGGCCCTCGTCCACACGCGTGATGCTCCTGTCCTCGCTGTTCTCACAGGCCACAGGCTGCACCTGCAAGCAAGGGGGGCATCATCCAGGCCCAGGGCTGAGCATCTCTCCTCTACCTGCCACCTCCCAGGAGGCCACGTGGGCAGGCAAAAACACACCCATGGATAAATACACACCATACATTCACATGCACACATGCTTCATGTGCTGGTACAGCCTGTCCCACGCATGTGCCCATCCTTGTAGGTGCCAGCACAGGAAAGGGCCTGGAAACCCTTTGGGCTGGAAGGGCTGTCGCCCCCATGGACCAGGACATCTCCTTCCCCACATCCATCCTTAAAGCCAAATCCAGGTGTTATCATGCTGTGACCCAGCCAGGATCCCACGATGACTTGGCACGTTGTCATCCTCGCAGGAGCCCTCCATCTCCCCAGCTTCTTGAGCGCGTTTCACCTGGCCTGAGCAGCCGCTGCAATTCCCCTGCTGTGGCCTGCTTGCCTTGGCATTGCCCTCCGCCGCTGCATCGTCAGGACCCCTGCCCCGTGCTGGCTGCTCCTGCTCAGCACTCAGCAGGAGGTCTGGTGCCCTCTGTGGTGCCAATGTGTTGCTGGACGTCCATGTGGCTCCATAGCATGTCTCCAACCCTCCCTCGGGACACACTGTGGCAAATCCTACCTCCGCTGACCTTGTGGGCACCGAGCATCATCAAGGACAGCCCCGGCCTGATGTCAGAACCAACACTTTCAAATACTCTCCTACAGCTGGGTCACTCCTTGGATCTCGCTGTCCTAGGTTCTTGGGCCATGTGGAGAGGAAGACTATGGCAGGGATATTTCCTTGCTTTGAGAACTGAGGAATGGACACTTAGGTTCCCTGCTCCTGATGGAGCGGGAGGCTGGAGGTCTAGGAAGGAATTATCCCTCGAGGCAGCGCAGGCTCCATCCATCCATCCACCCACCCACCCACCCCTGTGCACAGGCCAGGACACGCTGCTCCTTGGACGAGGTTGGCCGGGCTTTGGGGGAGAAGCTGAGCTCTTCTCCTGTGCACCACCCAACTCAAAGCACTGCTACAGTCCAGTGAAGGGGCAACCACTCCGCGCCCGGCAGCAAAATGCTCCCTGCCGCGGCCAGGCCTTCCCTTGGACTCATGGCACCCACCAGGCCTTGGCACCGGCTGCGGGGGGAGTGGTGGCTCCCGACTGACAAGAGGAAGGCCCGTCTCTGTCGGTGGCATTTCAATCCATAATGACTTTTCATTACAGCTGGATTTATGCCTCTCAGGATCCATTCCAGCTGCGCAATATCTGCTTTACCTGTCACATCGCATCCATCAAAGCCTGCCCTTGCCAAACACGCCGACAGCATTCGGCAGCCCATGCACCTATCCAGAGCGCCCTGATGGAGCGGGCAGGGGTCTGTCTTGGCCTTTGGGTTCTCCTTTGAGAGCAGCGGTGTTATGTCATAGTGGGACAGTGCTATGTCCTGGCCAACACGCGGTCTCCCAGGTGCAGAGTTGTGCCAAGGTGACACGGCCTGTTCCAGCCTTGCCGGCCTGTGCCCAGGTAAGGCAACACTTGCTGCTTCTGCAGCCTCACCAGCCCCAAGGGGCTCTGACCACAGGCCTCAAACGGGGCAAGCATCACCGTGGACGTGCACACCAGACCCTTCTGGCAGGGCCCAGAGGAGGGACAAACCAGCGTCCCCAGTGGTTGGGTTCTCCAGAACATCCCACCCCATCGACCCGAGCATGGGGAGGCGCCTCCTCCCTCCAGGCCCTTCCAAAGGTGGGTAAAGGAGCACGGATGGCTCAGAGAGCAGCCAAAGGCCGCCAGTCTCTGCAAAGCCCCCACCAGGGCACGTGCTGTGCCCCTCCGGCCTCTGCCTCTCCCAGCCCTGGTCTCCTCTCCACACCCTGGTCCGACTGCATCCCAAAGTTACTTTTGGCTTCCAAAGCACATCCAGCAGGTTAGCAGCATCTCTGCCTCCGCACTCATATTCCAGCCATGGAAAAGAGCTGGGATTAAATCCAGCCCTGCCCAGGCCAGCAGAGCCCAGGAGCCATTGCTGCCCTGACCTGCACAGCTCAGTCAAGCGCCACGATAGCAGCCGCATTCACTCTTGGCTGCCGGTGCTTCAGGCAGGGGAGCTGAGACGACAAAGGATTTTTGAACCTTGGGAGAAAATTCAGCAATGGACAGCGGGAGATGGAGACATTCACAGGCAGCTCAGCCCTCTGCACACAAACTCTGTGTTTTTTTCCTGCCTAGATCTCACATCCCCCAGCTCTGCAGTACATCAAATCCATGAGGAAGCAAAAGGAAGGACCCCTGAGACCCCCCCAAACGGCTGCCGGCTCCCCCCAGCTCCAAGATGCGCCCAGCAGCAGCCGGAGCGGCGCAAACCAGCGGCACTCTGCACATCTCCCACTGCTGCCTCTCAGCAAATGCTGACTAAGAGAATTCAACCCCTTGGAGCGGTGCAGGGGACAGAAGAAAAACAGGCAAACACACACAAAACCAACCCCTCGAGCCGGGAAAAAACAAAAACAACCAGAAAAACAAAACGAGTCTTACATTCGGCTTGCTCGGCGGCTGCTTGTGCCTGCGGTTGGGCCGGGGCCTGGCCTTGGTGCAGTGCTCCAGCTTGTCGCCGTGGGTCGGCAGGTCCATAAGGGCTGCGGCGTCGGGGGGCTGCGGGCGCCAGCCGCTCGCCGGCTCCGCATCCTTTGTGGCGGCGGGGCGTGCCGGCGGCGCGCTCAGTGCCGGCGGCGCCCGGTGCGCTCGCAGCCCGCTCGCCTCCCCGCTCGCTTGCAGCTCCAGCTCCGAGAGACCTGCGGGAAAGCCCGGGCTGCGAAGGGCGAAGCGAAGGCGGCCGCGGGGGGACACGACGCCCCCGAGCCCGGCGCGCAGCCGCCTTCGCTGCGGAGCTTGCGCTGCGCCAGGCGGAGGGGGGGCCAGGCGGCTGCTCCACTGCCGCGCCAGGGAGAGCTCGCGCGTCAGCCCCAGGCAACTGCTTTGCGGCTCGCGCGGGGCCACAGCCTGCGACGCTGCGAGGGCTCCGCGAGGGTGTATTTTTCTTTTTGCGATGGGGGGGCGGGCAGGGTGACGCAGGCGGCGCCCTGCAGCCCGGCCCAAGACGCGCCCCGACCCCGTGCAGGCGGCGCCGAGGTGGCCGGCGCGGCTCACAAGGCCCGCGAGCCTCCGGGTGAGTGCTGGGTTTTCTGCCACCCCCAGCGCGGCAGAGCCCCGATGCACCGGACGGAAGGCGACCGTGGGCACCTGGGGAGGATGGATGAGCGCGCAGCCAAGGAGCTGGTCTGGGGCCGTCCCCAGCTGGTGGCTTCTTGGGCCATGCGGTTACACGGATTACACGTAACCTGGGCAGGGGGTGAGGACATGGTTGGGCTCAGCATGTCAGGGCACCCAGGGCAGGCACCAGGTACCTGGAGGGGACGCGCTTGGGTCTGGGGGGACCTCGGCTTCTGCTGAAGCCTGGGAGCCCAAGGCCAAACACGCAAGGTGGTGCCCAGCACTGGGCCTGCTGGCGCTGGGAGCTCTGGGCCACGTGCAGCAGTCCCTGGTGACCAGCACGTGCCCCTGGTCCTAGGTGTGACCCCCTGGCACCGTGACGCCCCACTGGCAAGGAAACGGCCTCCGAGCACCCTTGCTGCTGCAGGCTGCAAAGGATGTGCGTGGCAGCAGGGCACAGGGGCCGGGAAGGCTGTGCAGCCACCTTACTTCTCATAGTTGGCGTGGGCCGGATGCTCCTGAAATGTTTGTTTTTCCTCCGCAGGGCCATCTTGTACTGCAAGGAGAGGAGGGGAAAGCCCGTTCGCAAAGCCAGCAGCGCTCTCACTGCCTGGTCACCGACAGCACGGAGGCAGACGGAGGCCACCATGGGGGACCCCTGCCCAGGAGCCTCCTCCAGCCTTGAGGCTGCCACAAGTAGTGTCCTCTGTGACTGCCTGATCCAGCCATCCCTGGTCCTGCACCTATTGCAGCCCCTTCTGCCACCCTCAATACCCAACGCTGGGCCCCCTCTTCTTGCTCCCGCTCATCTTCAGTGCCCAACTAAAGCATCCTAGGCACTGACCCTGCCTGAACTGGGTGGCTTTCCAGCCATTTGCCCAATGCTGCATGTGGGATGCAAGATCTGGGGGGCAAAATCTGTTTTGGAAGGCTGCTGTATGGCCCTGAGATAGTGCCAGAGCCAGAAAGAGCTGGTGGCACCACGGCTGAAACCGTTTCTTGGCCAGGCTAATTGCCTCAGCTTTGACCTGGCCTTAAGATGGCAGAGGCACCTGGGGGAGCCGCTCAAGCGCAGAGACACTGGTCTCTGAGGACGGCGCTCTAATTTCAGCCAGTAAGGAGGATAAAAGCCCTTATGTGTGGGCATCATGTAGCAGCAGGCTTGGGTGCTCTGGCCACCACCGCCTGCCATCAGGCCTGATGCCTCCTGGTGTCACCAAGCCCTCAGGTAGCAGGGACACTGACACAGCACAGCCAAGCAGGGAGCCGAGCCCTACCTCTTCCGCGGCAAAGCCCTTCTCGGCGCTATCCAGAGGATTTCTGCCCCTCATCGGCGCGGTGGCATCATCTTCAGTGGTCTCCAGCTGCAAGGATGGCAGGTCCAGCCCATGCTTGAGGAGGCTCTCCACCTAAAACCGTGAGGAAGCACTCGAATCATTCCCTTGGCTGGGGTGTGCTCGGACGCCCCGTGTGCGCCGTGCTGCTCTGCTCCCTTCCAGTGCCCGAGATTTGCGAGCGGATTTAGGCCCGATTAGCCAGCTGCCGGTCCTGGCTGTGCCCTGGCGTGCCCGCCCTGCTCCAGCCTCATCCAGGAGAGCTCTGGTGCATGGGTGGCCGCTGCCCAGCTTCCTCCTGACACCAGCCCCCTGCAACATGCCCTGTCATGGGGCAGCTCCCAGACCTCAGCTGGGCTGACGAGGAGCCGTAGGGGGTTAATCCTGCTGTGACGGCCGTGGGAGAGGATTACCTGGGAGTGGAAATCTTGCTGCTTTCCGGACAGCCAATCTGCAATCCCTGCGTTGGCTGGTGCCTGGGCAATGCCAGAACCCCCACCCTGCATCCCCATGGGGACCCACAAGGGCTGGCACCCCCTGGCACTCACCAGCTTGCACTGGGCAGCGCTCAGGTCCCCCAGCACGGCATCCACAATGCAGTCGGCCACGGCCGCTGTGACAGACAGCTTGATTTCACTGGGAGCGGAGAGAGGGGTGTCAGAGCCACCACGGATAAAGCAGCCCTGACAGCCCAGCCTGCGGGATGGCCACCAGAGGTGTCTCCATGTTCAACAGGACACGTGTAGGTAAGGAGAGATTGAACTGCATGGCCATAGCAGCCCCAAGCAGAAAGGGGAGAAGTCACGTCACTCACTTCAGCTTGCTGAAGACATCGGTGACCATCTGGTCCAGGACAGAACTGAGGTGGAGATGATCCTGCAGGTAGATGCGCTCGGACATGGCGTTGACCAGCTGGTCCCTGACTCCTCTCTTCTGTACCATGTCTGGGCACAGGTTGTGCGCTATGTCCAGCACTGCCTGCATGATCGCCTGTGGCAGACCCAGAAGTTTGGGGATGAAAAGAGTATTTTCTGCATCTTTTCTATCAGGATTCTAACGTTTTCCTAATTTATCTCAGGAGATGTTGGGTACAGGGGGAACCTGGGCAAAGGATGTGATAGAAAGAGCACTGCTGAAGCGCACCCTGTGTCAGGCTGGAATTCCTTTGGCAGGACAGTCCCTACATCTAGGACTTCATCACCCCTTGGGTTGAAGCTGATGAGTGCCCCGTGCCGCTGGGGGCTCCCAGCAGGCACCCACCTGGATTTCCCGTCCGCAGGCCTGGGACACTTCCTCCATGAGACACTCCATCTTATGCTGCAGCTTGCTGTTCTGGTACGGGGTGTTTCCTGCTTCATACAGCAGAGGCAAAATCTGCAGGGGGAGGAGACAAGGTGTGGATCAGCACACAGCAAGTTGCCTTTGCTCTGCTTGCCACGCATGGCGAGTCCTGGTCTACGGCTGCCCCATGGCAAAGCACTCCCTGCATTAGTTCGGGAGACCCAAGCATCTGGGCTGGGGTTGGGCTCCCCGGCCTTGCTGCACTCTACTCCTCGGCCTGTTAAATCTCATGAGAGGCCTTTTCTAACGCAGGAAGCTGATGAGCAACCTCATTCTCACCCTGTTGCAGGGATGCACGCTCACCATGCACAACCATCTGTCCCCAAGATTTGGAGAACAGCACCAGGTCCCTGCAGAGCATCTTCACTGGGGCAAAGCCACCAGATGCCACCAGGACACATGGCAGTGAGTGGTGAGAGGCCCTCCCCTCCTTGTCTGCAGGAGCATCTCCCACCCTGCAAGGTCCCACTTGCTGTATGTTGTGAAGTAAGTGCCAGGCCTGTGCAAGCACACTGCTGTGATGGTCTGTGCCTGAAGCAGTTCTGTCCCAACCAGGGCACCATGGCTCTTGGCCTCACCAGCTCACGTAGAGACGTTTGGACAGCTCCAAAGCCACAGCATTCATAGCTCTCAAAGGACGCTGGTGCAAGCAGGGGAATCTCCTTCCTGAGGAAGGGATTCACTTCAGGATGAACCCACAGTTCTCAGGGAGGTTGTGTGCGTGTGAACTAGAACATTTGGGGATTTTTTTTAATAGAAGCTGTTTTTGAACAATTTGCAAAAGTTTAGCAGTGCAAAGTATATCTGTAGCACTGATAACGTTAATCTCAAAAATTCACTGCTTGTTATTTACATGTCATCAATAAACCAACATAATGCTTTGATCTTGGGTTGAAACCCTGTGAGCAGGGTGCTTTTTTTTTTCCCCTGTGATGCCAAGGGAAGGCAGCCCTGAAGTTTTCTTGGGGTGCAGCAGACTTACGCTGACAGACAGGTTGGCGTTCCTGATGGCTTCCTCTGCGAAGAGGATGTCGGTCTCCACCTCCCTGCCCAGGCAGGAGCTGAGGACGTCAACGTGCTTCTGTACGCTGAGGCAGATTTCGTTCACCATCTGGAGCACAGAGGAGATGCTGTCAGACCCGACGTCTGAGCAGCACTGGAAGGCTCTGTCCTCTCTGCGATATCCCAGGAGGAGGAGGACGCATGGGTGCTGCCCCATCGGGAGCCCATGCAGGTAACTCTCCTCAAGGAGTTCTCTGCCTACTGACCAAGGACGCTGGACAGCAGGGATTTTTTCGCATGTCTTGAGCACATTAAGACAGCAAAACACTGTGCAGAAGGGGGACAGGCAGTGAGATGCCGCAGCACTGAATTCGCTGCAGCACAACGATGAAGCCAGGATAGCTCCATGGGTATCTCAGCCCCATTCCCTCCTGCCCAGCCCTGCTCTCTTCTCCATGTCCCTCTCTGTCCTGGGCTCAGAAGCAGCAAAGAAGTCTGTGCTGCTTGCAGGGGTCGATGTGAGCTGGCCCGATGTCTGCTTTGACATCCTGCACTACCGAGATCCTTCGCGCTGGAGCAGAGCGGCTGTCGGTGCAGCCGGAGGTGGCGCTTCGTGTGCTCACCTGCTCAGAGGAGGTGGTCAGGATGCCCTGCTGCAGCCGGAAGGTTTGGGTGGGCAGTGTGCGCCGCATTTGGTTCCTTGTCAAGCAGGACTGGATCTGCAGCACATAAACAGAGCCATGAGGAGGGGGCTTTAGCACCCCAGCCCTGCTCCCCTGGGCCCCCAGTCCCACCTTGTGCACTGCCTCCTCCGTTTTCTCAGGGTTGCTCCGATACGCCTGCACCACATCATTCATGGGCAGGGGCATGGACTTGAGGGTGTAGTTCCTGCGAGGCAACGGCACAGGTGAGCGGTGAGACAGTGGCACTGCCAGCCCCTTTGCTGCAGACAGACAGCTCGTGGCATCTCCTGCCTTGCAGTGGCAGATACCCGGGCACATCAGTCCCGTGGTTTTATCCTCACGTGAAACATGTGCACGGGGAAAGCATTTCCCTGCTGACATAATCTAGCTTTTGGAGCTTTTGGGGATGGCTGAGCTCAAGCAGATGATCAAACTCCCATGGGGTCTTAATAGGTGAACAGTTTTTTCCATCTTTCGCAGACAGAAGGGAGTGGAGGGCCCAGTCCTCACAAAAAGCATCGCTGTGGGATGACTTTAGTGAGGTTCAGAGTGAGGAAACTCTATGCTGGGTTGGGATACAGACCCCTGGCACCCCTGGCACAGCCTCTCAGCTCCTGTAGGTACCACAGCTCAGGGGCAACAGTTTCCCCTCTGGCTAAAACTTGACCCTACATCCTCTTAAGTGTTGCTGGAAGGGGGAAATGTGGCCATAGCCAGCCCTGTGAGATGCACTTGCTGCATTTGCGGCGGGGGGGCGCTGGGTGTGGTGATGTCCTGCTGCTGGGATCTCTTGTGCATGGTGGTACCAGGTTAGGACAGCCAAGCTGCCCCTTTCTCTACCTCTCCAAGGCTTGTGCCACCTCCAGGAGTCCGTGGCCAGTTGTGTTGTTCCTGTCCCAAACCACGGTCCTGCAAAGGGGACAACAGTGAGCTCTCGCCAGACCAACACAGCAGCCTAAGTCAGCTCACGAATGGGACACCAGCTGGCTCCCTAGGCAGGGACTGACAGCGACACTTGGCTGCCAGGAGCTGAGGGGACCATGCCAAGCTGTGCCAATCCCACGGGACAGCAGGAAGTCTCAGCCAAGCTGAACCCACACACCAGAAGGCAGGGAAACAGGGCTAAAAATCTTAACCTCATGATTCAAAACCTATAAACTTGCCCCAAGCAGAGGGCTGCAGAGTAGCTGGATATCTGGAGGGAGTGTAGGTAGGATGGCCCTTCTACAACAGGCATCACTACCAGCAGGGGAAGAGGTTCCATGGAGGGACATCTCCAGCTGAGACACCTTTCTCAACTCCTTGTCCCCTACAGAAACCTCTGCCTTTCCTTTTCAGGCAGGATTTGGTAAAAATAAATAAATAAATAAAAAGACATTTAAGGGATTGGAAACATCTCTCTGCCAGGGCCTGGGGCAGTGATGCCAAAGTATGGATGAGCAGTGACCACAAGGCCCCAGCTCTAGCATCCTGGGCTCATGGGAGGCTGGAAAAGAGCTGTCAAATCCTGGTGTGGAGCTGCCAAGATATTGTCGCAGCACCCAGCTGCTTCTTGGGAATGGCCAGGGTAGCAACTGTGGTCACAATGAGCCACAATAAACCTTCTTCAATGACATCAGCTTTACAATGAGGACTGTCGTGTTGAGACTACTGGGCACAATGTGGACAGGATGTCCACCGGGAGAGGGGCTTGTGGCCACTGCTACCTGAGCTTCGTGTTGATTTGCAGGGCTTTGGCCAGCATTTTGGCACCGGTGTCTCCCATAGCATTGCCGCTGATGTCCAGCGCAACGAGGCTGGTGTTACTGCCCAGCGCGCTGAGCAGGACGTTGGTTCCCAGCTTGAGGCGCGACTCAGCCACCGACAGCGACTGGAGAGCCTGGAAGGGGGGAAAGGAGGGAGATGTGTCTGTCATGCCAAGCTGGACAGCGTCCCTTGAGCACAGTCTGCACAGAGACATGGTGGTTGATGAGAGGCAGTGCATGGGTGGGGTGGCTGGAGCAGATAAGGCCCTGGGGACAGCAGGAGGTACTTACACAGTCATCTTCTTGGGTGATCTGGACAATGCGGTGCAGGACATCCACCAGCCCATCTCTGGAGAAGAGGCAGATAGCTACACATACATCCCAGTACCATGTACCCCCAGAAGATCATGGACAGCTGCCAAAGCACAACCCTCCTGCCTTTGCCGAAGGCACCAGACATGTCAGCCTCCTGTCTGCCTCCTGCCCACATTTCAAGAGGCTGCAGCCTGTGCCTGTGGTGCCTGCACTGCAGCAAGCACTGGGTGAGGAGTCAGTCCCTTCATGGGCGGCTGATACAATAGAGCAGGCAAGCTTCTGGGAAAAGACAAGGCAATCCCTGACATTCCCGACCGGCCCAGGGCTCAGGTGGAGAGAGAGAAGTGAGGTGGACACATGGTGCTAGGAGCTGGGGACAAAGTGCCACAGGTTGCACTTACTTGGATTTGATGTTGAAGTTTTTCCCCAAAGAGACATGCCTAATGGACTTGCTTCTGCCAATGGACAGCACCAGCGTCACCATATCGGAATCAAAACCTGTGAGAGATGAGCGCAGTAGTGAGACACCCAGTAGGGTGCTCTGAGTGATCCAGATGATGAAGGGCTGGAGAGAGGTTTACAGCCCTGCTGCTGCACAGGGACCTCTCACCCCGCTACTCCACTGTCCCAGGGCAAGAGACACCCAAGACCTGCTGGGCAAAGCCCAGCAGGACATAACTCCGAGAGGAATTTTCTTCCAGGCCACCACCACAGATTTGTCTTTGACTGCCTCTGCACACACATAGAGATGAAGCTGTCCCTGGCATCCTCCTCCTCCATGCAACCAGCAGTCTCCAGCTCACCAGAGAAACAGATGGTGTGCGAAAATACCACAAAAGCAGCTTGATCTCTGCAAAACTGGTAGTGCACTGGCCAATGTTTTAGCAGTATATGACTTTCCTTCTCTTTCTCTCTCCTTTTTTTTTTTTTTTTTTAAACTTTTAACTGGAATCCAGTGGAGCAAATGGCTGCTCTCATTAAGTGATGCTGAAAAATCTGCAGTGCTGGAGGTCTACTGCATGACATACAGCTCCTATGCATTCCCTGTCCCTCCAGCACAGAGTTGATGTCTGGGAAAAAGCAAAATAAAATTATGTTTTGGAAAAGGTTGGCCAGAGAGTTGGAAGGCAGAAAGCTTTTGGGGCATTTGTGAGCCAGGGAAAACATTAGCTGATTTTATAGGACCCTGCTATTTAGAAGATGGTACCTCAAGATCATGATCAGTTAAGTGTCACCAAACAATGTGGGCAGCATCTCACACACTTTCCTCATTATCCCCTCCTTACCAGTATATCATCTCGATATTGATATATGCGTGTATCATCACCCTAGGGTGGGTGCACTCTGAGCCTTGTTGTACAGCCATAGCCAGGCAAGGGAAACAGGTCAGCAACGGTGCAAGAGTGCCAAGACTCTCTGACAGACTAGTGTGACCCTACTCATCTCTCCAAAGCTGCTCCATCTCCCTCGGGGCTCCTACAAGCTCCGGAGATGCTGGGTCTGAGTCAATCTCTGCTGAACACCCTGAGGCAGCCATGCCTGTGGATGAAGGAGATTGCACTGCCAGGTGAGGAAAAAAATGACCTACCGTTGTCGGACAAATCTAGGTCACTGACAGAATTGGCATCAGAGATGAGATCTTGGATGACTTGGGCCCCCGCCGATCTCAGCTTGGAAGAGAGAAACATGTCAGCACAAGAGAAGGCACCGAGCCCTGCAATGGGAGCAGGTGGACAGGGGATGGACCTTCCCATGTCTCCTGCCATGGCCTCTCCACCTCAGGGATGAACATCCCTAGGGAGGCTGGATGGTGCCCTGGCAGGAGACTGCGCCTCCAGCGCTGCTGGGCTCGTGCAGCTCACGGGTGCTCACTGTGCACAAGCTGCCCCTCACCTCGCAGCTGCTAAGATCCAGGTGCAGGTCATTGATGCAGCTGTTGTACGCCAGCCCTTGCAGTAAAGCCCTGGAAAAGTCACCAAAGGTATTGGCTAGAGTAATATGGGGACCACCAGCCTCTGCAGGCTGCAGCATGGGACAAGGGGGATAGGGAAAGGGTTGCTTCCCAGGAGGCAACCCCTTCTAATGCAAAGCCCTAAGCCAGGTGCTGCTGGACAGCACTTGCCCATAATCTGCCCCCATCGCTGGCAGGGCCTCTCCATCACCCTGCTGAGCCATCACAGGGATAACAGGGGTGGCTCAGGCCCTAGAGCTGGACTCCGCATAGCTGGGTGTCTTGCCAACGTGCTGCTCCCACCTTACCTTACAGCATCTGGAGGCAGCTTGGTACCTGCCAAGGAGATATGTCTGAGGGCACAGGCCTTGCTGAAAAATTGCTTGATGGCAGGAGAGACATCTTTTACCCTCCTGCAAGGAAAGAAACAAAAGAGCATCATCTCCTGTGCGTGCCTGAAGCCAGCCCTGGCTGCCACTGCCTCAGGAGATGCCAGGCAGTCACCGCTGACCGGGACATGACAAGACATGGCCAGGAGTCCCTTGATTTCATGCGCTGAGCTTACTTGTGTGAATACACATTTTTGGAGAGATCCAGATGGACAAGGTTGGTGCAGCATCCATGGGCCAGTGCTCCAAAGAGCTGCAGGAGGTGGTAAGTTGAGACACGTTAAGTAACACCATGACACCTCAAGCACCCCAGACCTAAAAAGGGACAGTGATGATGGTGGAGGAGACCCTAAGGCAGGGATCTGTCATAGCAGGGCTACTGGGTCCCACCACTGCAACATGCTCCCTTCTGTCTCTTGCCACAGCAGGTGCCTCCCAGACCATCCAGGCCACGGGATGCAGAACAGTGCATTGCTGAGCTGGCTGCCATCATATCCCTGTCCCTGGGCAGCCCCGTGTCACACAGGATGCAAGTAGGAGACTGAGAACACATGCTAGGCTGTGGCAGCTTCTGCAGCTGGTCACCAGCCACTGTCTGGTGTCCCTTTGTTTGAGTACTCACAGTGTCTAAAGAACAGTCAGTGCCGGACAGGCTGAGGTGGGAGAGGGAGCCGCAGCAGCAGAGCAGGCTCTGCAAACTCTGTGGGGAGAGAGGGCTCAGCAGCCTGCCCAGGACCCCTGGTATCCACCCTGGGGCATCCCAGCCACCCTGGCCAGCCTCCTTCCTTCTGACTGGGAAAGAGAAGTGAAGATGGTGATGAAATCACACAGTGACCCACATCCCATGCACAGGCCATTTGGTCCCAGGGTGTCTCTTGGCTCAAGATGGATGGACCAAGGCCAGCCCTGCCTGTCCTCCGATCGAAGCAGCAAGGCCACCAGAGGAAGGAGGGTGTGCCCACGTGTGCAGAGGACAGTCTATCCCACAAGGTCAGAGCACTGACCCTCGGCCCAGCGCACTCACGCTAGTGTCATCCACAGCCAGGGTGCCGGGGTTTCCGGAGAGGTCCAGGTGCCGAAGGGAAGAGCCGAAGACTTCGTTAGCTGCTAGGGCCTGGCACAACGTGCTCATTCCTGCTCAAGGGGAGGCCAAAGAGACAGATGCCCACGGGTCTTGGACAGAGCCCATCCCTGTACTGTGAAGAGCCACATAGCAGGGAAAGAGACAATTTCCTATGTCCAGGGCAGCAGGACATTGTGTCCTCACATATGTCCCACTCAAGGCATCCCTGAGGGACTGCTCCTTCTCCTCACCCCTCATCACCCTGTGCACCCAGAGTGCCATGCCCAGCCAGGCATTGCAACATCATTTTGAGACATTTCTCTTAGAGCCAGTGGCGACACTCTTTCTGGCCAGAGCGTGTCACCCTCTGAAATGCCTCGTGGGGTGACGCAGCCCCCAGCCCACCCATGCCATCACCTCTGGGAGTTTCTTTGGTGCCAGCCTGGCGCCTCCAAGCCATGACTGCTGCGGATGGAGTCTCTGTGCCTGGTCTCCCACCCGGGACCCGAAGCGTGGTCTCAGGGCTGTACCTTTAGCAGTGAGTGATGTCCTGGCCAGGTTGAGGCTCTGCAGGCCCTTGGGTCTCTTCTCCAAGTGCCGGCTGAAGGCAATTATCCCTGATGAAACAGAAAGCCCTGAGCTGCCATGACAGCAAAGACGGGTGTCCGCTCCACCCTTAACTATCGTCCCACAGTGCAGGGCAGCTCTCTGAGCTGCTTGCTGCAGGCACAGTAACACGGATGAATGGCTTGAGCTGCTGGAAAGCTCAAGGGCCAGGAGCTGTGGAAGGGGGCTGTAGGCTGCTCCACACGCTTCCCATCAGCCCACACAGGGAATTAAGGGTCGAGAGCAGAGCCAGCCATTCCTGCTGCTGCTCCCCACTGGTGCTTCTAGGAAGGGGACACAGATGTGGGGAAAGAGATAAAGGGAAGTCCCAGGGCAGGAGAATAAACAATTTATATTAGCTTAAAACCATCCTGGCACGGTGGGAGAATGGGATACCTCTGTCTTCCAGCTGGTTGCCAGCAAGATTGATGGTGTGTAGCACTGAGTCAGGATGTCTGCTGAGTGCTTGGGCCATCCTCTGAGCAAAGTCGCTGAAGAGAGAAGGGCATATGGATAAGCTGGGCTACATTGCACTTTGCATGCAGAGACACCTATAGATTCAGAACTGATAAAAACTTTTGCTGTTTTAACATTTTGGGGACATAATCAGCTAACCAGCTGGAGGAAAGATTAAGGAAGCTCCCCGTGCTGGCAGTTATCTAGTGCTGTCCAGGATGCATCAACAGGACAGAATACGCTCAGAAAAGCAACATGTTGCCTTACGCTTTTAGCCCACTGTTTTCCAGCACCAGCTCCTCCAGTTTCACCGATTTGCTCAGCATATACAGGAGTTGCTCCGAAATCTCCAGGTTCTGCAGATAAAGAAAGCCCTTCTGAGAGCCTGGCCATCCCCAGGGGCACAGCTCCAGCAGGACCCGAGCCGCACGTTGGGCACTCACCAGTCTGAAGTCCTTGCAGTAGAGTCTTGTGAACCACAGGTTGAAGGACAAGGCAGCAACGCTCAGTGCCACATCCCTGCAGGGTGACAAGGACAAGGCAATCAGGGGCCAGGCTGAGGGTGGCTGCCCGCAGCCACCCCTGGGTGCAGAAGGGGTCACCCTGAAGCCTGCAAACCCAGCTGGTTCACAAACACAACAGCTTTGGCATGCACTGCCACCACCGCTCCAGGCCGTACACCACAATGGTGCACAAACACAGTGTCCACCAGAGCAGGACTAAGCAGCCAAGGCATTTTTTGGAGAAGGCCTGTAAGTTTAGAGCATCTCAAGAAGAGAGCTCCTCTTTTTCCTGCCAGGGAACAGAAAAATCAATCTAGAATGTGAATCAGGATGTCGGGATGTCCGTTTTTGTTTTGAACTTACCTTCATTTCAAGAACACCACATGTGCTTGACTGAACGGAAAATTGCTTTGTGACTTTCTGGTCCAAAGAAATATCCAAAAATGTCCCCATTCAGGTGGTCCTAACACAGATGCCCTGTTCCCCTCCGCAAAAAAAAGCCCAGACTTTCGATTTACTCTTTTCCCAGCTGGCAGATGAGAGCCTGGACAGTTGCCCTACCCTTCAGACAAAACTTCATTCCTTCTTGCTAAGACCACATCTCTGGATGTGTCTATATCTGTCTAGATATGTCTAAATATGTAAGTATGGATTGGAGGCCTCAGATAGTGGGAAGAGCTGCTAGGGCAACCTGAGCATAAGGTTCTGGGCACAACCTGCACTCATCGCCAGGTTAGGAGGCTAAAGCCCCATAGCAGCTCTCTGGGGCATTAGCAGGGCTGCAGCCTGGAGGGGAGGCAGAGAAATGTAAATTTTTTGCAGCTGTTAGCAGAGCTAGCTGCTTTGCATAGGGAAACACCTGACAGACACAAGCTGTGACCGACATGGCCTTCAGTTTTCACCTGCTTAACTGGTTCTCGGGGTTACAAAAGTGTTAAAAAGAGATAAGGAAGTCTCCCTGGCCTGCAGCCAGCAGGGCATGAACCTACCATCCTTGAAGTAAAGAGATAAAAACTCCAGTAAGAGAATAGAAAAGCACGGTGCCATGCACAAGCTCCTGCCATGGACAGCAAGGAAGGGGACAAGGGCTGGGGTGTGCAGGGCAGCAGGGCCAGGGTGCCTGGCGTGCTCCTGCCTTGGTGACGCCTGTGGTGGGGCTGAATGACTCACCGGCTCTCCAGGTGGCTGAAATCCAGTAGGTTGAACTCCCGGCAGTCTTGGCTGTGGTAGATGTTGTCCACATCCTGACAGACAGATTAGATACTCAGGCGGAGTTCAGTGCCAGGTCTGGAGAAGGACTTCAGCACCTGCTGCCATGCCTGGCAAGCCGGGCTGTCAGTGGAAGGAGCTACGTTTTGCCCAGAGGCCGATTCCCTGAGGACCCTCACACATGTACCCATTTCCCATAGCCCAGACAGATGCTGGGAACCTCATGTCTAAATGCACGGTCCAAAATCTTCCTAGGGACAGAGGCAGCAATGCATGTGTCCCATACTGGTACAACTCTTCCCCAGGCTGTTGCGGCTCCTTGACCCCTTCCCTGTGAACTGGCCAGTAGAAGCCAACAAAACCCCTCTGTGGTGGGGACAAGGGCCTGGAAGGATGTGGGTTCAAGTCAGCTGATGTCCCACAGGAGAAGGAGGAGAAATTGCCCTGCTGGGGCTGCAGAGCTTATACGTCAGCCTGGGAAGCTTCCTAGACCAAGGGACCTCATCCTCCCTTGCACTTCATTCCAACCCAAAGAGAAGGGAGCACTCAAGGATGTAAAAGGATGTAAAATTGTTGTTCCCATCCCTGGGATGCTCCCATCAGTCCAGTCCCCAAGATACTCCCAGCGCCCCGGATGCCTCTGCTGCCTGGGATAGCTGTGCTGAGGCGGCGTGGAGGCACCCGTGAGCATCCTGATTCCCTGCCCTCCCCACAGCCTGCTGCCCTGCTCTCCCTTCTGCGGGGCGCAGCTGCTTACCCACTGGATCTCCTCGCGGAAGGTAAAGCCGTTGTAGTCGCACAGAGCAGCATATGTCTCTGAAAACCCACCTGCAAAAAGAAGGCAGTAGCAATGGCCGAGTGAGCAGACCTCCCCAGGGGAGCACAGAGGAGACTGCTAGGGGAGGCAGAAATCAAAAAGGGGAAGGCAGAGGCTCTGCCTCTGCTCAAAGGGGCTACAGGGTCCCTTGTGGTCCATTGCCATGCCAAACGAACTGCACAACGCAGGGAGCTGAGGCAGCATTTCCCCTCCCGTCACCTGATCCATGCAGGAGATCCTGGCTCCTTTTGTCTGTTCTCTCTCATCACCCTTTCACTAAGGGTATTTTTTTCTATACAGACCCAGTGGTTACAGCCACAGTAGCCCTTCCCAGTGCATCGCTGTGGCCTCCTCATGCTCCTCCTGATTTGTTGGACTGGGGCACCGTCTGCCTGTCCAGTGCATCCATCAGCATCTCAGCTCCAGGCCTGTGCCACCACCCCACAAGACCCAGGATCCAGTTTCCATGGCATAACATCATCTCCCCAGATTCAAAAATAAGATACCAGGCAAGCTGTGTTTCCATGGTGATGGCAGAGATATGCCAGGATTGTGTCTTTTTAGCAACCACCCCTCTTTCCAGCTTATGTTGGCCTAACTCTGGTCTAAGTAATAGCACCCAGGCTTGGTGCTGTATATAGAAGCATCTGTGGCTGTGGACCCTCATGGGCAGATGCATCCTGATGGTGCATCCTCACCAAACAGCTGCCCACTTCCTCTCTGGGAAGCAGCAACCCCTCCAGCCTGCCAGATGGGCTCCTTACGCACCTTGCACCTCATTCCTGCTCCATGAGATGGGGCGCACCGGTGATGACTGTGCAGCTGGAAATGGTGGATGTTGGGCTGTGACAGATCTCTGAGGTGCTCCAACCCTCCTGCCCCAGTCTGGTGTGTGTGCAGGGAGAGTGGCACTTACCGCAGGGCCCTTGGTTGCTCTGCAGCATTTCCTCCAGGGAGTCTGTGATCCTCCGGATCCTCTCATACACGTCGGGCGGTGAGTTCTTGAGCAGCGTTCTGGGGGAAGGATCAGGGAGCAGGCTGGGAGGAAATCATCCCCGTCCCAATATATGCCTAGCTATAACCCCTGTGCTAGGCCCAGAAATATTCTTCCCAATGTGATCAGAGAATAAGGAGCATCTGGCCTCCATCAGCATGGTTTCCTCTTGCTGAAACCCCAACCTATTTTTTGGCTCTCTCTGAGCAAAGAATGGTTCCTCCAAGGCGACACGAGCCCTCCGGTTCCTACATGACAATCTCTGAGGACTAGGGGACCCTTACCCAGGGGATGAGTCTGGAAAGACCTTCTTAAGTGACATGGTGACGTGGATGACAACTTGCTCCAAATCATCAAATGACATAAGCCGGAAGGCGTAAGAAGATGTATCTGTTTCTATGGCAACCTGCAGAGGCCAGAGGATGGGAGACATCTGAGAAAGCTGGCAACATGCAGCATCCCCAAACCTGCAGTCACGACACCGACAGCAAATGGCCAAACGCCACCAGGGCCGCACTCTTGCTGCAGGAGTCCAACTTCTGCAGCTGTAACTTCAGCCAGAGTGCTGGAAGCGCAGGTAAGGCAGAGAGCAACAGGAATTTAGGACAAAATACAGTAAAGATATTGTGGTGTGCCAGAATAAAGCATTAACACCCCCCCCCCCCGCCTCCACCCCCACAGAATTAAATAATGTAACACAAAAGCAGCCCCAACCAGGCAGGGGGAGAAGAGCCTCTGCCTGCAGCAGCCACAGCAACAACTATAGGATGATGCCAGCTTAAAGCTCATGGTCTCCTGGTGATTAGCTCTCAGAGACACAGTAGAATTGCTAGCGGCCTGTCCTTTTCTTGCCAAGAGCTTTAGGGATTGAAATGACCAAGATAGACCCAGTTTGGCAATGACTGCGGTGCCTGAACCCGCTCATCCTCAACAAAATCCCCCTCCACCCTCAGAACTGCCTCCAGATCAGTTCTGTCCCTGGCTGTCCTGGCACAGAAAACCTTTTACTCTTGCAAAACTGGAAAACTTGGACGCAGTTGAGGAGATGGTAGAGCAGAAGTGCCTGGTGGGTCTGTGGATGCATCCCTAGTGCAAGCAGTGGGCAGGCACAGCGTACAGAAGCAGCTGGCTTGCTGTGTCTGCTGTGCCCAGCGAAGCCCGAGCCATTGCTGTGTTACACAGCCCCCATGGAGGTTTCCTCCCTGAACTCATCCCATTAGGTTTTGAGGCTTTCTTAGCTCTTGGCTCCTACAAAAATCCCATGGCAACACATCCTCCAATTTAATTACACGCTGATTGAGATGTAGGAGGGATATGACAGTTATCTGCATAAAGACGCAGCTTCTTTTTGGAGCCGGGGCACCACGTGCGACTGCAGGACCCATCTCTGCCTGCCCCAGCCTGGCAGGTGAAGAACCCCTAGAGCTCTCCTAAAGCCTCAGGGCTCTGTGCCCAGTCAGATGGTCTCAGAGGGAAGCCAATGATATGAACTTAGTCCATTTTCCAGCTCCTCGTAAGTGCCCAGGTGACACTGTCCCACCCCGGATATCACTCAGCCCTGCTCGCAGCCTCAGAGCCCTCCTGCTCAGGATGCTCCTCTGCTCCTGGCACCCCTTCGCAGGATGGGCAGGTGCTGGCTCTCCCTCTCTGTAGCCCACAACCTGCCAGCCCACCCCAGGCATTCCCACCCTGGATACTCTGCTGTCTGGAGGCTCCCAGCTTCCCCTCCCGCTCTCCCTGCCTTTCTCCTCTTTAACCCTGCACTCCTGCCTGCTCTGAGCAAAGCGCAGCTCAGAGACACAGCCTGTTCCTAAGAGGATTGTGTCTCTAACGTCAAGCAGCAGCAGCCCTAGTTACGAGTCAGGGCTATCACTGGTGATGGTGCTTTAATGAGCAAAAGCAAGAGGCTAACGGAGCCTGCAGCCTTGACTGCAGCTGACACCTCCAATTTGGGACACTCCATTCCTCTCCTCCATGGCTTGCTACCCCTGCCATGCATGCATACCTTGCTGTTAAGAGGATTACGGGGGTTTAAAACACCTTCCTGCTAAATTTGGCTTTGCCTGGGTAAGCCAGGCGCGGTTGGTCACCTCGTCCCTGCCGAGCGGGAGGTGCCCCCCGAGTGCTGAGGAAGGCAGGCGCTGCCGCCAGCGCGGGGAGCGGCGCTGCAGAGCGCGCGGCTGCTGGAGGAACGCGGGTGCAGACCCTGCGTTCCTCACTCTGCACCCCGAGTGCCTCCCTTATCTCTGGGCAACAGCATGGGCAAAGTCCTAAGAGGATTTCTTTGGAGGTGGCAAAAGGACAAACACGCTGGGAAGCTCCCGAAGCTCCACGGTGGTGACCCCCAGAGTCAGATCAGTGGCAATGACGCCCCCGGCCCTGCAGCAGGCTCCAGGCCAGGGTTTGCAATGGGGAGGGATGGGCAGGACATGCCTTGGCACTCCAGGTGCCGACATGCCACACGTGGGAACTGCTCGGAGTGTGGGCTTTCCCAATGGGTGCCACTCACCAGGCTGGGCTCTTGCGCCGTCATCTCCCGCACCTCCAGGAAGCTGAAACTGCTGTGCACCTGGTGGCAGAGAAGGGCTGGATCAGCCACAGCGCGGGCGTGTGCTCTGTCCCATGACCACCCAAGGGCAGTGCTTGGCCACAGCTTCTCCCTGCGCTTGGTCAGAGCCCTCCAGGCCCAAACCCTTAGCCCGAGTGCCAGTGACCTCATCTGAGCCTTCTGTCCCCATCTGCAGCCACTGATGTTGCTGCATGCTGAGGACAAACCCCAAGGACAAGTCCTGCTCCCAGGTGCTCTCCAGACCTCTTGTCCCACTGTGCAGGGCACTTTGGCTTTGCACTGGTGCCTCAAGGCAGTGAGCAGGGCCCTCGCGGGAACAGTAGGGCTCTGCTGTGGAGCACAGGGACTCCAACACTTACCCTCACTGGCAGCATCACCAGCAGCACGTAGGCTCGCCAGGAAGTCAGCACCTAGGCAGGAGAAACCAGGGTGACAGGAGACCGGGTGCCACAGGAGCTGCCATCCTGTTCAGACTGGTCCCCCCAGGCAACAGCTGAACAGGATGGCAGATCCTGTGTCACCCAGTGCCCTGGCAGTTCAGAGAGGTAGACGCTATGTCCTCTGTGCACTGGGGGTTTGGGACCCTGAGCAAGCTCAGGCTAACAGCAAAGGGAGTGACGGACCCTGCACGTACCAAGATGTAGTCGTCGTACTTGGATTTCACCTGCAGTTGGACTGTCTTGACCAGGAGGATCTTCTTCGTGCCCAGGAAGGCAGCAATGCCCTCTGAAAAGAGTGAGGTCCCGTGTGACTCCTCTGTCTGAAGCTAGGAGTCACACTTCGTCCTTCTACTGCATGCTTGTGATCTGTTGCCCAGGAGGGTACATGGCACGGCATGCCCAAGATGATCCCCCTGTTACCCCAAGCACATCCAGAACTCCCCACTCCCATGCCAAGAGGGAGGACTCAGGGCTAAGGGGAGTGGGATGAGATCTGGCCATGCATATCCCTCTGTGGAGAAGGTCCACATGTGGCCCCAGCTCTGCTAAATCACAGCAGTGGTCTCAGCAATCCTATGACACAACATAAACCTCCTCCTTGCCAAGGGTGGGCATCCCCAGGCAGCAGGGATCTGCCACCAAGCTGTAGTTGACCAAACGCCCAAAGCCCTCACCCAGCCTATCTCTGGTGGGACACGGAGACTGGTCCTCATCACATCTGAGCCAAGAACAGTTTTCCCCCATGATGTGCCAGTGACAGGCACTTCCATATGGCACCAGCTCCATGACCTGTGCACCCCAGCTCTGTCCTGTGTTCACAGTGACATGCCCATGCATGAGGCCATCTGGACATGCCCAGCACCAGGCACAAGTTCTTTACAATGAATTCCAGTCTGTCCATTCATTCCTTTTCAGGGAGAGACTCTTTACTTTGTGGTCTTGCAGAAAGGAAGCAGTTGGCTTTGGTGTTACGTTCTTCCTCACAGACGCAAATCAATCTGGCCCCACATCCCATGCAAGAATTGCTTCTTCTCTAGCTACCTCTGCAGGTAGACACAGGTGGCACCACTTGCTCTCTCCATAATTCTGCGGCAATGAGGGAGGCATCAGATTGAACCTTTGGTGCCTAAGGGCTTTTCCGACAAGCTGTGCGCTTCCTCACAGACCTGATTTGCATCCTCGTAGCTGCTCTGGTGGTACCTTCACCTGCCCATTGGCAGGTGGAGCCCTGGCTACAGCTGCAACCAAGGGCACTGGTTCAGCGGCACCCACTCTCCACAGACATGCTGCTTGCCCTCCTTGGGTGGCATCCTTCAGGACTTCTCCCTGGGTTCATTTAGGGTTTTTTTAGGGTGTCTGGCATTTGATTTCAACGTTACATACATCTGCCTTCCCATGCTGGGGTTACACTGCCCACATTTGGAATAGCCTCACTCATGGGGACCTGGCACTGTAGGACGGCTTGTTTCTCTTCCTTTCTTTCTCCACTTGGCCATAGGGCCACATGTACCCTCCCACCCCAAGCTCCTCAGTGCCCCAGATGAGTGCTGCCCTCTTCATGGTGCATCCAGGGATGTACGTATCTTTTCCTCGGGGGAAATTGCCTTGGCCATGACATGCAGTGGTAGCCACATGTGCTGGCCACACCACGTTGGCAGTGTTGCTACTATCCCATGGTTGTTGTGGGCAAGCCCAAGGCCAAGTCCCACTGCCGTCTGCTGTGTCTCATCCTTAGCTTTGCCTCACCTCTCTGTCTAGCTGCTCCTCTCTTCCTCATGATTCATTCCCTTTGCTCAGAACAGGCTGTTGTGACTGGAACTGTAACCGCCTGTCTCCTTGCAAAGCAGACCAAGTTTTCACAATGACACCGTTCACTCCGTCCCTCACTGAAGCTGCCGGTAGCCCTGTTAGCTCCTCTGCTGGCAGCAGGGACTTGTTAACTCATATCCCTCCTACATCAAGAGTTCTCCTGGCAAAACTCCTGCCTAGCTTTCTGCATACCAAGACAACACTATCCAACCTCTTTTCTGTGCACCTATCCCACCTAGAGGATTTTCTTTGCAGGTTTGTGTCCCGGAGGGTCTGCTGCTTTGGTCAACAGCAAAGAGAACCAAGGTGGGTGAAGGCAGAGCACACAGGTCCCACGGCCCGGGCCACTGCGTACCTGGGGACGCACCAGGTAGAGGTGGTCATCAGGTCTGTGGCAACAACGTGGCCCAGGCCTCCCCACCCCACCGCGAGCAGCAGCAGGGCTGGTGAAGCGAGGGCCCCTCGTCCTCCTGCGGTCATTTGGGTTTTTGGCGAGATCGCGGAGGTCTGGGGATTTCCGCGAAGCCTCAGCGGTGGCTGGCCACAGCACTTCACACACCCCTCCTGCCGCCCGAGAGCCGCGGCGGCGCCGCCGGCCCGGCCTCTGTGCGAGCACGGTGCCAGCCAGGGAACTACTGGAGACCCCCCAGCTGGCACAGGGGTCCCAAACCCGCTCCTGTGGCGGCCCCATGCTGCACCTGCAACCCCTGCTGTCTGAGCCTCACAAAACCACATCTCTGATGGTCCAACCTGCTATTAGGGCACATTTTTGGTCTAAGCAGCACCCTCAAGGGAGCCAGGGTTGCAGCCCCCTGTCCTAGGCCCTGCTCAGATGCCCCAAGCTGGGCTTGATAAGGAACCCACTGGCAGCCCCACCAGCCCCAGGCAGCCACGAGGGCATCAGAGCAGGCCCCGTTCAGCAAGCTCCATGTGTTATCCCCAAAGCACGCAGACGGGCAAGTCTTACCTTGCAGCTCGGCAGGGATCCCTCCGGACGACACAGCCATCGCTGGGACCACGGCGACCACCTGGGGCAGCGCACAGAGGGATCAGGGCAGCATCCTCCAGCACAGCCACTGCTTGGAGCAAAAGACACCTTACTTGAAGGAAGCGCTGAGGTTACAACCGGCAGTGCCGCTGCCTCGGCACCTCCTCCCCCTTCCAGTGCTCGGTGCCTCTTCCTGCCCCGTCAGGCAAGATTTACTGAGCCAGCAAGAGAAGAGAAATGAAAGCGACAGAGCGGGCAGCCCACGCAGCCCCGCTGAGCCCGAGCTGCCGGGCTCCGAACTGGCTCGCTCAGGCGGGCCCGGCCAGGAGCGAGGCCGAAGGCATCCCTGGCAGGAGGGCACTTTGCTCCTCTCTCTCTCCGCTTCGGCCCTTCTTCTGCCACGTGGGATAAAGCTCTTGTTTTACATGGGCTCCTCCGTGTTGGGAGCAGTATCTTCTCCCCTTGGCTCCAGACTTCAAGCTTTAGGGGTGCTGATTTATTCTTACCCTGTGTCCCTTGTTGGGAAGTTTATGGGTGCCCATTGCCATCTCAAAGGCGGCTGGGAAGTGTGAGGAGAGCAGCTTTGCTCCTATGCAGAACACTGGACGAGGGGGCTGCCCCAGGCCCTGAACGTGGCACTGGGCAGCTGACAGGCTCCGGTGACAGGGCACCGCAGACATGTCCACTTGAGCAGAAAGGCCCCAGGTGTCAGGTCAAAGAGTCCTCGGTGAGCACCGCTGTGGCACGACCACTGACCCAAAACGAGCAGGAGAGGCAGAGATGAGGATGGAATAACCTGGGACAGGCTGGTCCCTGGGTGACGCTGGGACCAAGTAGACAACGAGGCGTTTTCAGAACATCCTTTAACGCAAAAGCAAGGCAGGAAGTGATGTCTCCGCAGACGCTGCTGTCTCCACAGAGCCTGACCACAACGTGCCTTGACTTGCCAGTTCAGGGAAGGCAGCTGGGGAGAGCACAGCTGAGGGCAGGGATGGCCTTCAGCTGAGACAGTGTCTTGGGTAGGAACAGAGCAGTGGCAGCAGCCTTCCTATGAGCATTAGAGCCAGGCCAACAGGCAGATAAACATCAGTAAGAGGCAGGGTGTCCACTGCACAGTGCAGGCAGCTCCCCCAGTGACAGCACTCCGTGGATCTATGGCTCCTCCAGGATGACAGGAGACCATGCCGTTGCTACCCGAACATCTCAGAAAGGACACCAGAACCCAGCTTTGTCATGGCTTTAGCAAGGAGATTCAGGACATGGAGAGAATTGTTGTGGTACAATCGGTACGGCAATTGAGGAGCAGGGGCTCATGAGCTTACTCTTCATCAGGTCCTGTTTCTTCTAATTCCATCCAGTCCATATCTGCATGCTTCACCAGTCTACTTGCATTTATGGCAGGTTCCATGGCTCCTTCTGGGGCTGAGCTGCTAGTCTGCGTGTCTGCTCCTTCAGCTCAGCCTTCAGTCTGCTTGCTCAGGGCTCCTTCCACTCCGTTATATTCCCCTTCAGGGTTGTACTCACTGCAGCTGCGGGCTCATTTTCCACATGACCTTCACCTGCTACAGCTACAGAGAACAACCATCCCCTTGCACCCAGCAGGCAATGGCTCCTATCAAAGCTTTGAGGCACTAAAAGAAGCCCTAAACTAGTGTCTCCAACCTTTGGGAGCTCTCAGGTGCTTCAAGCCAAGGGTGCTTCAGCAGTCAACTCGGAGACAACACCAGCCTCCCTGTGCCTGCCTTCCAGTGCTGCTGCTGCCATTCTCCAGCGCACATTCTGAGGACAGCAGCCGAGGTCCGGCAGTCAGGCAAAGCAGATCTGGAGGCCACAAGAAAGACCAAAGGGCTCTGCAGCACTTGTTGAGGCTGCACGACCACCCTTCACTCAACAGGACTTGCTCACAGACTTTTATCCTCTCATTCTGCATCCGTCTTTGCCATTGCCACACTAAGGGAGAGATGCTGGCAGCAGTCTGGAACAGAGTTGAGCTAACGCTACTTCCAAGTACACAAGTGCCTATTAACTCAGTGTGACCAGGCTGGTGGGTGACAAAACGATGCGTGCTAACCATATCTTTCCACAGATGGTTCAGTGTACAGCTTTTCCAGTGAGGATAACAGTAGCAGGATGAGTTCACTGCACTTTTTGTACTTCCTAGGGCAGTGCTGTCCTTCTACATTTGCACTTAGTTGCACCACCCAGAATTGCTGGCCCCCATCACTCAGGACATAGTCTGTCTTCAGAAGCTCACTGGAAGGTCGCATCTCTCCAGAGCAGCTCAACCAAAGGCAAATGGAGATACCTGCCCAGGGCAGAAGCCTCAACTCAAGTCACATCAAAACCCGGCTGTGTAATGTAACTACTTACTGAGCAAGCATGCAGAAACCAGGTCAGCTGAAAGAGCAGTGCCAGACCTGTCTGAGGAGAAAGAAAAGGGGCCACAGGGTGACTGCTCCAATCCCCACTAAGCCCTGGCTTGGTCTTTTCAGGAAAAAAAAAAAAGAAAAAAAAAAAGATCAAGCAGCAGCCTATAGCAGATGTAGAGCAGATCTGATAATTCAAGTACGCTATGCATATGCATTGTGTTAAATAATGTGGCTTAGAAATCATTCCCTCAAAAAAAACACCACAGGAGCTGCTGGGGGGCCCTAGTAAGTCAGCTTCATCTTCCCCCACGTGCTGCGGCAGTGGGTTGTGACCAGCAAGACAGGAACCACCAGAAACAGGAACCACCAAGAACCATGACAGGCTGCCAGCAGATAAAAGACAATTTGAAAGCTATCATTCCCATGCAGCATCTCCTCTTCCAGCCTGCATTTGAGCTATTAGTAGAGCAAGCCCTTTCCCCCAGGTCCTCTGAACTCCACAGCAGCTGCCAACATGCCTTGGACTTCAGTGGCACCTGGGAATACCAGCAAAATGTTGCTTGGAGGAGCCTGGGACAGCAGCATGCAGGTGAACCAAGACAGGCCTCAACTGCACCCAATGCCTCCTTGGGGTACCATCATAGGTCAATAATTAAAACAGAGCAACATTTGTCATGCACCCCTTTTCAGGGATGGGTTAAAAACCCCAAGGTTTAGGAGCTTGGGTTACTCCCCTCCTCCTGCAGTACTTAAGAGCAGGACAGCAGTGCCTGCAACCTACCTGGCACATGGTGGTGCTACAGCTCAAGTCCTGGTGTGTGCAGCAGAGACAGGAGGGGGCTGAGGCGCAGCCATCTGCGGTGGCAGTTCTGTCAGCCACATTTCTTATATTCCCTTGGTGCTGACGCATGCTGCAGAAAAACACGGGGCCTGAAGAGAGCTTGGTTCCCTACCACAAACCTCTCTTGCTCGAGGCTCATGCGAGCAGTGTTTCCTTTGGCATGCTGCCTCAGTCTGAAGCGCCTCTTACGGATAAGGGCAAACCTCCTGGTCCACCTGAGAATCCACTTCAGATTTCTCCTCCTCTGCAGCCAGATCAGGCTCCTCACCAGCAAGACCTTGGGTTTACACCTCCTGTCAAAACAAACTTGCATCCTGCTCAGGATTTCATGCACTAACCTCTAGACAACTTTTATTTCCACATTTATAGGACCAGACACAGCGCCACTACTTAAATCAATGAGTGGTCGACTCCAGCACCTTTTGGGTTATCATCTCACCCTGGCATGCTCCTCTGTTCAGCCTCAGCTGAACAAACAGCTTAGTCCTGCAGAACCACAAGGTGCTACAGGGCGAGTCAGACTGTACACCAGTAGTGTAGTAGCTTGGCCACAACCACCACATTTGTCTACGTGCCCCACATTCATCTGGGACGCGCAAAAAACACCACACCATGATTTAATGTCGCTGTTAGGTACCTTAGCTACCTGAACACCCATCACGAGAGGCACAAATGCATGGTACCTGCTGCTCCTCGGTTACACAGGCATTCCTGAAGCATCTTTCTACAACGAAGAGACCGCAGTCTGGAGATCGCTGCCAGGACAAGCAGTTACTAAATATAAAGGAAGCAGCCGATGAGCACACATGTTAATCCATTATTATTTATTAGCTGTACAGCAGTATATTCTCCTTCCCAGCTTTCAAACCCCATTACATATTTTATAACAGTTTTTTCCCATGTTGGCTTCCTAAAATAATGAAAAATATCACACAGTACAGCTAAGTACAAAAATGCATCAACCTAGGGTCCGATAGCTAAACTGATAGCTCTCTTAAAAGCGATACATAGAAGAAAAATTTGTTTGAAATCAGCAAGACTGAGGCTCTATAAAAAGCTTACATATTTTAACATGTGACAGTTCATATACAGGCATCATTTGTATTTCACATTATTCTTTGTCTTTATTAGAGATCCAAAATTGTATAATTACTGACCTATTAATATTTCCTGGCCCAGGTTTTGAGGGCTGCAGTGACCCACTTATAAACCACCACTTCTGCCTTAACATAGGATTCATAAACACAAAATACAACTACAAGATAGAGCAAAGAAAAATGTAGTCGTAAAATTATAACTCGAAAAGAAGGTTAATTATACAGGTTCCAAATGCCAGTTCTGTGTGCTTCAAAACCAGATTTCACAGGTGGGTTCCTGTTGTTCTTCAAGGAGCAGTCTGGGTACCTCTCTCTACATGATCGGTTATCAACAGCTTTTCCAACATTTACACTTCATCAATTCTCTTGTCACTTAAGTTTGAAAGGAATTAAAATACTGGGGTTTATTTAAACTGCATTTTTGCATACCTCTTAATTAATGGAAAAAGATTAAAATGTAAAAAAAAAGTTATTTACAAGCTTGACCATTACAGAAATGCTTTGCAGAAAACAAAGCATATTAAGGACAGAGACCAGTTGGAGCATGCCAAAACTACCGTGTGCAGCTGACTTGGAGAACCGGAACTAGTCGGTGGGGAAAAGCAAAAACATTTTAAAAGTCTAGAACCCCCCCAAGGCTGCATTTACAGTTAAAAACACTACTGAGAAAAGGAGGCTCGAGGACTCTGGGAACTGGAAGGGCAAGTCCGGAGTGGTTTACCACATACTCTAGTCAAGGCTTCCATTTTTGTATATTAAAACTTGTTGCATGTAAACATAGTCCTTGGACCAGCTTTACAATGCAGTTCAGAGCAAAACTAATCAAACATTTCATAGGAAACCCTCAAGGACTCCAAAATATTTCCTAAATGTTCCATGATCCTGTAATGCTAACATAAAACAGCAAGTTCTAGTTAAATCACATTCTAACATCATCTTGAAGTTTTATTTCCCAGTATGTTTGGTAAAATGGTCTAAAATGATGCATTTCCCAAAGCCAAGAAAAAAAGGTAAAAGGAAAAAAATAGATTTGAGCCGCTTAAACACAGCCCAGGCCAGTTCAGTCATCCAGCGTGGTCGTCTTCCATCACCGGTCCATCATGCTGAGAATCATCTCAGGAGTGAGGTCTCCATTGGGAGCTTCCACTACAGCAGGCTGAGCTTCTTCTTCCTCCTCTACTGTTTCTGCATCAGGTTCTTTCTTTACTTCAACTATAATATTTTCAATTTCACCAGTGTTCTGGTCTTCAACCTGAATGATTGCTGCAGCTAGAAGAGCAGAAAATAAGAGAGGGGATGGTGGGAAAGAAGGAAGTGACAGATTATTTTCTTTTTAATTGTTTCTCAGATGACTTTTCAGTAGATACTTAGACTTTTGCATAGAAAGGGAAGGAGGGGCTCCCAATGAAGACACATTTCTACCTCAGCAGAGAACATTTCAACCTGCCTCTCATATACCCAATTATCAAGTCCCAGCCTCCCTGGCTTCTATATGAAGATGTGCTAGCGTAAAAATATATTATCAAAAGGCCTATAGGAATACATGAAACAGTATTTTAAACACTTTTTTTAAACACAAGTGCAGTAACCTCATTTGAGGGGAGCAGTTCTCTTACAAGAGCTGCCAAATCCAAGGAAGAAGCTGTTCCAACAAGCATTATAACATAAGCTTCAAGTAGCAACTTACGCTGAGATTGTTTTGGTTGGGTGGTAGCTTTGCCAGGCGGTCTTCCTCTTCGTTTCTTACTAGGAGGTGGTGCAGGAGCCTCTGGCTCGACTTCTGGTTCGGCCTCAATTTCTACTGCTGTCTCCTCTTCATCTTCATTATCATCCAAATCTGGTTCAGCATTTTCCTCTAGAATAAGGAGGGGGAAAAAAAGTTTTTTTTTTTTTTTTTTAGAAAAGCATCAGAGAAGTCTTTAGTTTAAAGAAGACAAATACATCCACCTACAAAGAACTGTTACTTAATCCTCAATTAAAGCTGGGAGCTGACTAAAGAAAGAAGAAAAATGAGGCCTTTGCTGAGAAGTTGGTGGCACAGAATGTCAGCCTTTTATTCTCACATTAAAGGGAACAAATTGCCATCAGAAAGGGAAAGAAAACATGATTTCACTTGGTGGCAATGATTTCAGTGTCTCTATGAAGCACTCCAGAAATCAAGAGCGATCCAACAAGTCTCCTATCTCCCAAGAAACAGCAGAACTATCCTTGACTTCTCTTCTGTAAAGCAGATCAGCTACTGGGGTGGCAGTTCCTGAACACTGCAATTATTATCAACCACCTGCCTACTACAGCAGCAGACAGACCAAAGCAGGGGACAACATGACTTAAGGGTACACAGTGTGATATTTTTTCCTTTAGCACACAGAAGAGCATGCAGGACAGAACTGCATAGCCTACACAAGGGGTAACAGACACAGCATTTTTACTAACTACTCGGTTTTGGAAGAAATCCAGGACAGCAGAATCCACACCATCCTTCCCAAATAAAAGAGAGTCCTCTCTGTACGGGGCAATATGCTCTCAATTTTTTCTTACCAACTAGATAAAAGCCATTCAGATATCATAACAAACCTGCAGATCCAGCAAATTAACAACAAAACCGTGAATCACAAACCTGTAGAAGTCAGAGAATGTACTGAGCTGTTTCTTACCACTATCAGAGGAATCTTCTTTCTTAGAGCGCATCTTTCTCTTTCTGCCACGTTTGCCTTTCTTTGTCTCTCCTCCATTCTCTCCTTCTCGACCATCTGGGCCAGAACAGTTATCAGCGTGTCTGGCCATTGTGTTCTGTCGGGTGGGGGAAAACAACAAAACACCAGCATGAATTGAAATCGACATCAGATATTCAGGTCCTTTATTTACACAGACATTTCTAAGAGCTTGTCTTCTTTTCCTCTTCGTAAAGGAAGAATATTTAATAATATAGGCAAGTTTTTTGCTAGCTTTTACTCAAAGTTGAGTTTTCATACTACCCATTAGGCCACTGCTGGCATATGCCAGCATCAGTTCTGAATTATGCCAGAACCTTTTCTCAGAAAGAAACAAGTGCCGTCCTTTAAAACATCAGTGTTGTGCTCTGTGTCCCAGCCACCCGTCTCTTTGGATAACCTAGCTCCCCTCTCCAAAATCCCATTCACCAAAAAGCAGAGCTCAACAGTATGGTGCCTTACCCTGCGAGTGAACGTTTTACCACACTTGGAACAGACAAACGCGGCAGGGACAAAGTTGGGATCGTGGTATCGTTTGAAGTGCATATCAAGAAGCTGCTTTTGACGGAAGGTTTTATCACAATGGCTACAGGCGTAAGGCTTTTCTCCAGTATGGGTCCGTTTATGCATGATCATGTGGCGCTCCTGGTAGGGACAAACAAGAGAGGAACGATAACTTGAAAACTCACAGATAGAGACGAGAGAGGGGAAAAAAAGAAAAAACAAACAAACAAAAAAACTTTCACAGCCAAGACAAGGCCACGCACTTTAGTCTAATCTAAGGGCAACATCCAGGAAAGACAGTTGTGCCCAAGTGTGAGCACATTTAAGAGGTACTTTCTACAGAGGAGAACTTCACTAGGAAGCAGAGGCCACTAAGCTTATCCATGCCCTTAAAATTCTGTTTAGTTTGAAAAGCTGTCAAAATTGGCGTTAGCTCTTTAATTCTTTTTATCTTCAGTGTTTAGAGCTCCTGTTCTAATGCTCTTAAGGGGTGTCAGCCCCACCAGCTTACCTGCCTGCATGCGTAATCGCACTGGTCACACTTGAAGCGCTTCTCATTCTTGTGAGACTTTTGATGCTGGATGAGGGCGTATCGCTCGTGAAACACAGCGTCACAGTAGCGACACTTCTTGCCCTGCTCAATGTAGGAATGCTGCTTTCGCAAATGGACACCTAGGAGCGCAAGAAACAGAGCCTTTAATCACACCACAGCCATACAAGCACAAAAGAGCCTAGCAAACAACCTCTCAGCATCTTTCTCTGTGGGTACCCTTCAGTTCAGGTGAGAAAAGAGAACTTAATTTGGGATTCTATCAAAAAATGAAGAGGCTTACAATTAACAGTAGCCACAATATATTGACAGAAAGATCTAGTCAAAAGCATAGTGAATTCTTCTAGAAGATTCTAAACTTGGTTAATAGCAGCAATCTGTGCTGACACACTTGCATTTGATAAAGCATCTGATGTTATACCATGGAATTTATATTAAAAATTCACTCTCTGCAAAACAGAGCAGGCTTCTTAAATTGTTAGTGTGTAGACTACTTCAAAAATCCACCTCAATAACATAGCAGACAGATCATCAATGACCAGAACTGCTTTAGATCATGTGTAAGGATTCTCTTGGAAGACAAAACAACATGAATTTTTGCTAGCAAAGTTTATGCAACACAGAGCCAAGCCAAGGTAAAACATTGCACTGCCCACAAGACACTGAAGACTACTCTGAGTTGCCTAAATTCAGCCAGAAGCCAGCAAATACATTGGGAAAACAGCATTAGAAGTCAGAATGACATGGCTAGAGAGCAGCAGGGGTACCAACAGCTAATCCCTATCACAGGTTTTAATCACTTTAAAATCTTCCAAATATGAGTGTATCACACCTGCACAAGGTAGCTGATGTAGCTTAAATCACCATTATCAGAAGAAAAAATAGGTTAGCTGTAAAGACTTTGTTCCTATTATATAAATCAGTTCTTGTTACTTCAGAGGCTTCATACCAACTGCCTGTCAACCCCTTCGCTATGGGGCATTACATTTGTTTTCCATGGATGAAAACCTGCCTTCCCTTTACTTGGTTGATATTTTGCTTATGGACAGAGTTATGCCAAGCCTCAGCTTTTCCTTCATTGAGAAAAATTATCTTAAATTGCTCTGGGAACGATACTATTTTCCACCTTCTTGTATATCATAAAAGAGAGCTTGCCTGCTGGAATCATGGGGAACTGCTCACCAGGTCAACACTCTCCTACTGCAAGGACTCAGGGCTTTTGTGACAACTCAGTCTCTCCTATTCTGTCTGTGGCACACAGCTCCACTTCCTGAAAAATGAAATTGTTGTGGCTAATTCAAGCCTTTTGGCTTGATGAAGATACATTTGGGTGACAATTAATGGCCTCCAACACATAGGTTGTCAAAATCACTGTCTAATTTCTCAGACCTTAAGTCACACAGAATTAAAGTACTGATTAGTCTAGGTTCAGCAAATGCCTCGCATCTATGGGCATGAAAATAACTTGCCTGTATGCTTGGAAAAGATGCTGCATTTTCAAATAATAAAAAGAAACTGAAAATTCTCATAGAATGCAGCAGTTTTCATAAGCTAAATGTGTGTATAACCAGCTGCACATTTAAGCCTGAAGCCTGTGCTTCATCTTCTGCAGTTAAAGGGATTATGTTAAAGAAAAAAGAAGGGGGGGGGGAGGGGAAACAAAAACAACAACAACAAAAAAAGACAGCTGTTGGGTTACGTGAGTTGTAACTGTGGGAAGACGTGTTCTGCATAATCTTCTGCACTAACTTTATCGATGACCCCACTGCTGAGATACATACCCAAGTCACTCTTTCTTGCTATAACAGTATCACAGTGAGGACAGTGAAATTTGGCCACGTTCTCCGTATGCTTTTGTAAAATGTGCATCTTCATGGTACCACTCTGAGTGAAGCGGGCATGGCAGATGTAACATTCATATGGCTTCTCTCCTACAGTAAAGGAAGGAAAAAAACGTAGCATGAGTACTTTTATTAAGAAATCTAATCAAAAAGCCCCAAAAAACAACCTTCCAGAAACTTGCAGTGAACAGCTCAGCAATGTTTCTTTCTCAAGAAGTTTTAGTTCCTGAAAATATCTTTCTAAAGGGACAAAACACATTCACTCTTAAGCAAACAGGGTATTAGTCCTTACAGTGCGAATTAAGTACAAGACCTAAATGCAGACTGCTGGAACAGTGCAAACAATCAGATTTTTTTCTTTTGAATGCTCATACATACAAGAATACTTCTGCCATTAAATATTAGCAAATCATTAGCTTAGCACAGCAGTAGTGTTCTGAATTTAAAAAAAAAATATTTTTATTACAGAAAAAATAAAGATCTTCATCAACTGCATCCATCAGATGCTGATGCAGCTGCACTCAAGCATGAAACTAAAATTGCTATAACCTTTGATGAAAGTTGAACATCAATAGCAAAGAAGAAATTTATCTTCCTACTAAAAAAAAAGGGCCTCTATTTTGTCACCTCACAGGGAAATCAAAAATCAGTATCCTGCAGCACACTTCTTAGTGCAGTCACTACGGTCAATTTATGAATTTACTAATGCTGATGAGCTGTGCATTCTCTTCAGCTACAACCTTTATGAAGATTTAATATTAAACTTGACTACTATGTTTTGCTGACTAGGAGTTTTAACATCATCATGCACCGTTCCAGCACCCGGACGCTGGCAGGTAGACACCATGCATCAATACCAGAGTGGGTCCGCATGTGCCTCTTCAGCTTGTACGTGTCCCTGCTGGCGTAGCTGCACAAGCTGCACTGGAACGGACGCTCTCCGGTGTGAGAGCGAATGTGGCGTTTCAATTTGCTAACCTGAAAGCCAAGAGCAAGACTACAGTTAGCCCTGATGAATAGGTCAGATTTCCAAAAGTACAAGGAATCAGTCCAGAATTTTAAAACAACCTATTTTGTTTTGTTAGCCAGACAACAAGCCTATTTTAACGCCAATCTTGCATTGCATGTAACCACTCATAACTCCCCTTCCCACTTTATTCCACCTCCCAACCTCCTTCCCAGCCTTGCTTCATGTTCATTCCCACATTCAATGCAGCCTAATTTTGTATTCTGTGCTCACTTTATCAGTATCATCCATCTCAACATCAGATGATGCACTTAAATTTCAAAATATGCTGGAGAAACACACAAAAAAAGGGTCCCAGCAAAGTACGCAGCCAAGGAACACTGCAGGAGGGGTAGTGTTTGTCCACAGGGTGCTACCTCGGGTCCCTCCGGTCACTTTGAGAGACAAGATAAATCAGTAATGCAACAACAAAAAAAATCCCATTCCTAAAATGGACAGGGTGACTTAATCCTTTCACTCACCTGCTGTTATCTAGAAGGCAAGAACCCAGCTCAAGGGTTAGCACAGACATGAATGGAAAACATTTTCTACTTTGGTATTTTTAATCATATTGCTCATCACTTTGCTCAGATTCCCTACCCTCATCTTGCAGCTTTTCTACACTTTAAAAGCTACGCTGCAGCATAAGCAACAGTGCTGTCAAGGGAGAAGGGGGAGAACATCTAAACAAGTTTAATTTCCTCAAGCAAATTAGATAATCCCTTAGAATCAACAAAGCTGTTTTTCACTAATTTGGGAGGAAAATGCTATTCAATTTGGCAAGCCATTTAATCATCAGATATCCAAGAAGCAAAGTGCACATTTTTAAACTGGAGAGCACCTCTAGTCTTAAAGTACACCCTACTCAGCAGATAACTGCCTCCAACTCCTTTATTCATCCTAGAGGACTGCTGATTTTAAAACTGAAAACAACTATTAGCTGCAAAGAGGAAATGGAAATCATCTCCAGTTTCCGTGCACGTTTCTGCCCTCAAGCACGTTTCTCATTAACCAAGGAAACTTCGCCACATGCTTCCAAGAACAGACCTAATTTATAACCATTTTTACCCAGAACCTATTATAAAAATGGCCAAGGATGAAACGCCTAGGTTTGTAACAGAGATCTTGAAGCACGAGAACACGTCCTCAGTGCTGTAGCAGGTAACTAACATACCTCCACACTAGCATAGTCACACATTGAACATTTGAAGGGTTTCTCATGGGTGTGTTTGTAACGGCGATGCCGAACCAACTCTCCACTGGTCACGAAGGCCATGTCGCAGTCTGGGCACTTGTGAGGGCGAGTACCTAATTGTTAGCAAAGATGACAACGTTCAGATTTAGTGACAATAAGAGTACGAAACAGCTTTCTTGCCTTTTTTTTTAAAAAAAGGCAAGAAGAATTAGCAACTTTCCCTTTGCATTCTGAAAGATAAGATTACAGAAGAAAACAGTGTGCAGGAGTAAAAACTTTTGTATAAATAATCAGGGGACTGAAGAGATCACTAGAGACTTCACATCCCTCCAATGAGGAAACAAACTCCCTTATTTTCTTATCACTTGGTTATTTGCAAATTGCAAAGCAATCCGTTAGATAAAGCAGAGGGATGAAAAGAAAGCTAAGGGTATGAATTATACTTTTCTGGCAGAAGGGTCACAAGAATATTCCTTAAATTTGATTACAGTTCCCAAATTACTCCTATGTTAGTTAAGTTTAATAGAAACTTAAGTAAGGAACAGTAGAAATGTGCTTTCATTCTTACATGTTCTACTGGTCCAGTTTATAATCTATTCCTTCCCCTCATCCTTCTTCCCTCCCATCTCCCTTTTTAGCTCAACCTCCCCTTATTTTTGCACAGGAAGCAATGGCAGCACTCATCTCAGTACACAACAAACTGAGGGCCCTAAATGCTCAAGACAGTATTTTCTCTCGCTTCAAGTAATTTCAGATCAATCCCAGGGTCGGTTTTATGTCTACATACAGGAAGAGCTTTATACTTTACGTGGTCAGGTGAAAACTGGTCTCAGAGAAGAGAGCAGCACTGCATAGTTTCTTCCACTCTAGCTTGTCCCATAAAAGAAAAGCGGACAGATTCAGGATATACCTAACCTGCCCTTCCGCTAAAGACGGAGCAGATGCTACTAAAAGGATGTAGGCAAAGGCAACAGTACCTGTGTGAGTGTTGAGGTGGTTCCTCAGTAACGTGACTGTCCGAAAAGCCCTGCCACAGAGATGGCACTTGTGCGGTCTTTCATCAGTGTGGCTTTTCATGTGGCGGTCCAAGTTGGAACGACGGGGACAAGTGTAACTGCACAGCTCGCACTGGAATGTCTTCTTTACACCTAGCCATGACGGAAATCACATTTATTCTTGGAAGCACCATGGTCTACTGCATTAATTAGAGGTCAGCAGGGAAAAGGAAAAATTCTTGGAGGTTAAACCCTGTTTTGTCCCATTAAATCCAACTGTATTTCCTGTCAGGAACATTGGCAGAGATTAGCTTGTCTCGAATTTTTGTTAGTATGCCAGCAATTAATGTCTTTACTCCCACCTAAAAAGGGTTTCTTGATTTACAGTTTTAAGTTTCCAAAGAGGAAAAAACAAACAAATATATTGCTGGATTTTGTGTCGTCCACTTTACACAGTGCTTGGCTAGGAATCCCCCACCCCAAGCTAATTATACTGTTGGTTCCTGATGTAAAATTTATGTATAATCTCTTGAATATGCATTACAGCAAAAAGCAGAATCTTTTCAACTGCAGAGATATGGGAATACTAACACTGCAGCATCACACTCAAGGAGAATGAGCTCCTTTGTAAGCCTACATGCAGGAGAGAGTAGGTTTGCCCAGAAAATAGAGCTGAGAGCTCTTACATAAAACCTTGACACTGTGTTTATTCCCACTTGTATCTCCTCAGTCACTTCTACCATACTGCAAGGCACAGTCATAACAAGTGGAGTTCAGAAACCCACATGCAGACTTACCTTTCTTTTTGATTTTTGTTGGTTTAGGTGGCTTCATGTTGCCCACTACCTTTTCAGCATTGACCTCAGACAACAAACCCTCCTGCTGCTCCTCTTCAAAGTCATACACAGACACATCCACATCTTTGCCTTCCTCAGTGTAGCGGAGCTTACTCTTTTTGTTTTTCTTTGTTTTTTTGGCTGGTGGCTGATAGTCTGGATCTTTTTGCCAATTGGGATCCTCTTGGGGCTGAAGTTCACCTTGTTCCAGTGTCTCCACCTCACCGTTTGCACCCACTTTCACTACCTGGAAGCCTTCTGGTAAAGGGAGAGTGTGACAGATCATGGGCTCTCCCTCCTGCAGGCCTCCTTTGGAAACCTCATTTTCATACGCTCCCTGCAGTTCTTCCACAGAAGTGGTGGCAACAGGTACAGTCACTGGCACAGGCACTTGGACCAGCTGAAGCTCTCCAAGATTTATAGGCTGTTCTTCCATATTAACAACCTGAAGTGTGATGATTTGCGTGTCATCCACTGTAGCCTCCGTCTCTTGGGGCACTGCACCTTCCATTACTTCAGTCTTCATCTGAAGCAGCGTTGGATCCAGCTGTTCCATCATCACCATCTGCACACCACTGTTGACATCCTGAACTACTTCACCCCCATCTGCCTGGTTTGGTGGGATATGACAAGCATCGTCCTCCTGTCCACCTTCGCGGCGCCTTTGGTAGGTTTTTCTCTCTTTGCCCTTAATAAAAGTTTCCGATTCTTCCACGATAGCTTCAACTGCCTCGCCTTCCATTGCAACTTCCTGCTGTAAAAAAGAAAAAGAGGGAATGCTGCACATCACCCAAAGTACTTAAAGTACAGCACAAACCCCACAGAGGGAAAAGCAGCCCAGCTGAACACCACCAGCTCTACAGCAGCAAGATACTGCAGCCACGTTCAAGAAAACGCATCAAGAACCATAAGCAAAGTCTTGGCTAGTGTCTCAGCACTGTAAACTGAGGCAATCATAGAACTCTGCCTGGCATAAGACCACAGCTGTACCAGTTTTGTGGAAAGAAAAGCAAGGATGAAAATGGAGAATATGCATGTTTCTGTTTCTCAAACAGAAAGTCACTAAGTAATAGCAATGTAGCACCATTAGTCCCTATCCAACTTATTTTATGTAGCTTAGCAATATCAGAAGCAGTCCTGTGCTATCATTTTTAAGGACCCCAAAATAATATAACCTTACACATAAGAAAGCTGATTTTGTAAAACACAATATAGATTTGAACTCTGAACTTCAGGAAAGAAGAAAACCTAGTCTAAGAACTGCGATGTATTTTCCCCTGAAAGAAGCTTTGAGAATGCAAAAGGAAGAACTTAAGTCTTCTGAGTTACTGACGTTCTTGTTTCACGCCAAACTCCAGCTCCACCGGAGTTTCCATTTCCTCCATGTTTAGGTTTCTCTGAACAACACTAGACTGGCATTTAAAAATAAAGGGAAAAAAAAAGAAATAAAAAACGACTCAAGTATATTTGAGTATCTTGTGGTTCAGTCCTGTTCCCATGTATGGGCACTACCTTGTCTCTGAAGGCAGAGCCAAGGATGAGCTTGAGCACAGTGCCCTCTCTGGGTAGAAAGTGCCCCAGCACACAGACAAGGCTCTATTTAAAGTTGACTCAATTTAAATGCTCTGGATTCAGAGGTGCCAGTGGTCTTCAGAGATTTCTCCTGAAAATCAAAACAAATCCAGCCACATCATCAACAGCACACAGGAGCTCTAAAGCTCAGCATTTTCAGAGGGAGTTTAGATGTAACATTCAATTTTCTATAGAAAATATACTTATACATCTCCTTTTTGATTCACCTCCCCTGCCCCAACAATCCAGTCTTCCTACACTGGATTTTTTTTTTCAAACACCCAACATCCCCCTGAAACAGCTTTCACACATATAAAAATAACAATAATAAATACAGAACAAAACAATAAAGAATCTTGTGAAGCTTGTGATAAATACCTAATTCCAGGTTTGATATGCGACTTCTACATTTTCTTAACGCCTGACCCCTCAGACCCGCGAAGAGAACATCTCCAAGCAGTCTCTTCAACTCAGCACATCTCACATCATGCTAGTATCAGATATCCAAGTGTAGCCTTGTGCACCCATTTTCAAAATACACAGGCACATACACAAAGCTATCAATCTTTTGCAGACTTCAGAAATCTAATGCACTATTATTATTACTTCAGAGTGCACTTGCTTTTACTGCTCTGGATGGTTGGAATTCTGCATGCCTGCAGAATGTTCTTTTCGTTGGCCTGCTCAAGCTAGGGTCACTTAGCATCGTGCCGCCGGACACTCGCGATATTTGCTGTTCCTTGCAGGTGGCAGCGGTCTCCAGGGGGCACCAGATACCCAGAAATACGGCCATACGGCTGCTCGCTCCCCAGAGGGATCCGGCTCCTCCTTTCCTTAACGCCGATCAGCTTTTCAAGCCACAGCAAATCCATATGGATCAAGAGCTGAAGAGCATGAGATGAGGCAAGGGCTTTGCTGCTGGCCATCGGAGCCTGACTTTGGTCTTTAGCCTGTGGCAACAGTGAAACTACCAGAGTGAACTGTCCTCCCATTAGCTCAAATATTCGTAGGGAAAAAGAAAGAGAAGCCCTTACGGAAGCCTATGAAACAAAGGACAGATTTTAATATAACAGCATGGAAAAATGACTAGAAATTCAACAAGAAAAAAATATAATAATGGAAGCCCATTTGGTGCCCTGTGATGGGACAGGGCAGTGATCAGCAACCTTGACTCAACTGCACAGCTCCAAGCACTTCAGGTGGCTTCCGCATTACCTGCCAACATCAACCATGAGAGCAAATCTGCAAAGCCACCTGAAAGCAACCCAAGGGGTAAACGTTGCTGGGATGCTTTGGGGCTATCAGCAGAAGCGAGTCACCCAGCACAGCAGCTGAAAGGCATCTTCTCTATTACTGCACACTAGGAAGATCTACCTTTTGCATCCGTGATAGTTTTGGGAGGCAGCTTAGGGAACCAGTGTCAGCAAGAGCAGGAATGCAGACTTCGCTAAGACCAGGTAAGCGTATGCGAGGAATATACTGCTCAAAAGGACCGTACAGTGGGAAAGAAAACAGTAAATAGAAATGGAAGGAATCCTTTTATAACCAGTCAGCAAAGCAACCAAGACTTCCCTGTCTTTCCCCTCAGCGGCCTGTGTTCTCAAGGGGACATGAGCGTTAGATGGGTGGCTGGAGCAGCAGCAGGCGAGCAGGGCAGGGCGCGGGGCTCGGCTGTCCTCCAGCGGCGAGTCCCCGCACTGCAGCGGTGCGGTCCTGTCACTGCTACCTCCCACTTGTGCCCGCTGCTCTCGGGAAGGGATCAATCAATCTGAGAACAGCTGCTTTTAAGCCATGCTCTAGGCTGTCAGTGGAAAATACTCTGTAGAAAACACAGTATGCAATATTGTATATATGCTATACGAAGAAAACTATGCACTCCTCCATTTTATACTGACAGCTAACTGTGAAAATACAGAATTGCACAGAAATAATATCAGGTGATGCCCTGGCCAGCTCAAAAATCTTGTTAAACTGTCAAGATTTGTTTCTAGAAAGGTGGGGATTTTGTGAGTACTTACTTAAGTAACACTAGATTTAAGAGAAAAAGATGCTAGTTAAAATTAAAGGATCTCTCTCTTATCCAACCATCTAGACAGTTTCTCTGGTCCAGTTCATTGGACACGATCCCGCATCTCGCTGAGATTTTTCCATTTTATTAATTTTACTAGAAATGGATTTCCCTCATTATTTATTTATTTTCATTATTATTTACACATTCACTCTCCTAAAAAAATACTGGAGAGAAAATGTCCCCTATAGTTCAGGGAACTATATATAGTATTTTACAAATGAGACTATTATGGGAAAACAGGAATAAAAACTACTAAATATATTTCTTAACGATTCTCTCTTTTTTCCCCCCCACCTCAGCTCTCTTCCTATCAGTTTCTGTACATTGGTGTCTGCAATATAGTTTGAGAATGACTAAACAAAAACAAAAAATAAAACTAAGTTAATAAAATGTGAGTTAGTGAGACAAGGAGGTAAAGACTGTAAGAGAAGAACTTCAAGGGCAGTGATCGAAGAAATAGCAAAGAATAACTGAAAATTAGTAAGTTAAACAACTTCTATGCAAAAGCATGAACTAGTCAGGATCACGCTACAGCTTCTAACAACTCAAATGAGAGATGCAGCATCCTTCAGTGGTTCAACCTACTGTCAGAAGCCACCTAAACTGAGAAAAGGCTGGGATGGCCAAATAACAGACCTAAGGGGCCTCTAATAGCTGACAGGCAGCTCATCTTGAAAAGAATGAAAGAAACAGCAAGAAGATAAGAGTATGTACATGCTAAAGCTGACAGGGCTTATTCTGAAGAAAGAAATCAATCTTGAAAGTATAAACTCTGTAATGATCAGGAATATGATTTAGAACACATTAGGAACACAGTGTTGCAGCATAAGAAACATCTCCAACTACACCACTTCTCCCAGTACAGCTAGGCTGGTGTCGGCAAAGAAGTATTGAGAGTTGTAATGTTCAATTAATGCATTCCCACGCTTGCATTAATCTTAATCTCAAAAGCATAAATGTACCAGGGACTTCAATGTAGACAGTACAAAGCCAGAGATAGCTGTTACATATTTGCACTCTTGGTGCCAACGCATGTCTTGTCCACCTGGGTTATTTATGGCAAAGCTACAGTTACAAAAAGGCATTTTCCCTGCCTCCCAACCAATGCTAAAAGCAAACAAGATCTTTGCACTGAAGTGCATCAAGATCCATGGTCAAATAACCACAAAGCATGTGGAGGGTTCACTTAAAAAAATAAAATAAAAATATATATATATATCAATAGAAAACAAAGGCAAGCTGTCACCTTTAGCATTTACACAAATAATGAAAGTCTCTGAAATTGTATTAGCTTAGGCAAAGTAGTATAAACAAGAATGACACAATCAGATATGTAAGTCAATTCACATCACAAACATCCCAGAAATCATCATGGCTTTGACACTAACATATTAATCACTTATAAAATCTGATATATGAGTGGAAATATGCAGTATGCTGAAAAGCAGGATATACGTCCTATATATCCTCTAAAATTTTGAAAGTAGAGGAATAAGCCAAAGTGTCACCGAATATCCCACAGCTGCATCCTATCTTTGCTTTCTAAAGCAAACATGGTCAAACATGGGATATTTTTCCCCCCACCCTTGTTTGTGCCTGCAGTCAAAACATCTCTCTTTGTAAGTACTTGAAGAGATTAACAGATGTGAAATAGCTGTAGGAGTCCTCGGCCACTTACTTTCCCCATTGTCAGGTCTTTGCGGCTCTCCTCCATCTTCTGAAAAGCATCCCACAAAGCACAGTCAAAAATACTACAGTTAAATAGGAAGGGAGCCTTTGCATTTGCTCCCACAGGGCTTCCCTGATAGCAAGAGATGAGCTTGGCACAAATGCAACTTCCTTTTAAAAGCAAAATTTGTAGAATACAAAGCATCAAGTTTAGGCTTTTATAGTACTGCTTTTACATTGAAATGTTTAGTGTGACATTAACTGTGCTGTATTAATCACTGTTCACTACAACTGATCTCAGCCTCCTGTACGTAACAGCAGTACCTCTACACAGACAACAAACCCAAAATACAAACTTAATGTCTGTGCAACCTCTTAATGTGCCGCTCCAAGTAAAAGAGGCAGCAATCCTCCTGCTCCACATGTTGCTGCAGCAAACTTGAGAAAACCTAATGTGATTGGGAGAGTGGCACCAAGACACCTAAAGAGATCTGTATATGGCCACATAAATCCAAGCAAAGCTTGTTTGGTGGGGCTTGGTGCTTCCCAAATGTGGTTATGAGACTTTGCAATGCAAGATTGACCTAGAAGTGGTTCAACCACATCTGCACATTACTCTGCACAACCTGAGTAGCTCAGCTCAACCTGAACAGGCTGCACATAGAAATGAAACCTGGGAGTTTATCCAGAACCTGGTTTATACTTCTAAAGACTGCAGTTTGATGAGGACTGTTGTCCTTTATCCATTGCCAACTGCAGAAACAGGTTAGAAAGGGCTGCTTAAGCATCCAATTATATACAAGCTATACAAAAGCTTAAAAAAAAAAATCGGTGTTCGATTTCTTGGGAAAAAGAAGAGGGCAATTTTTAAAGTAGCTCCGCATTACTTAGGCTCACAAAGCTTGAAACAAAGAGTAACATCATGCTAACTTGGGATGTTTGCACATTTCTGCCACATGCAAAACCATCCCTGATGTACCAGCAAGAACAGAAACCAGGAAGGCAAATTAATCTATTTCCTTCCTACCAATGGCCTTTTCTTACTGTAACAGACAAATTTTCAAAGTATTATATGAAAATAACACCCAGTAGACTATCCAGTTACTAGACCATACATGGTAACTGTAGGCTTCAGCTTGTTTGCTACGGCCTAATTAAAAATCAGAATTGCACTCCCTCTGCGCCCCCCCGCCCTCCAAAGAGGTCCAAAACAGGAGCAGTCATAAGGCCAACTTAAATAGAGAAGCCTTAAAGAAAACATCAGCATTTGCAACATCACAACAACCAGCCTGCTAACTGTAGGGCATCCCGATAACAGTATTTGTTGATACAGGGGTATTGACAAGAAGAGCTGCTACAATCAAACCAAACCCTCTGCAGAGCCGAGCTGTACTCAGAAGAGGGAGCACTGTGCCCGTGTAGTTTCCTTAACTGATGATACCTATTCTGCAACATGAGATACCCACCAGAGTCTGAGTGCTGCAAAAGCTCTAAAAAATATATTGTAGTAACAGGTAACTAGAAGCTAGGTGTGTGTGTATACATGTATTTTTTTAAGCTTTAAGGTATTTGTTTCATGTTGGAAACTTGAAGCTTTTGTTTGCCTACTGCATTCAATTCCATACCCACCAGTTTGGACCGCTGCTCCCAGCTCCCTTGTCTAGCTGCTTTCTTGTTACTTCTTTCTCCCTTGCACCACTGGCTCTGCAAGCACACGTGCGCACAAATACAACGAAAATCAAATCTACTACTTAATAAGCATTTGTTACAGCTTTTCATATGTACATCTTAAAGGTAGCCTCATTAATTCCCTGACTACCAAAAGATTTCAGGAGCTAAATGGACCAAGTTAGAACAAACATTTAAGGGCTCTCAGTTTAAAAAAAAAAATAAAATAAAAAAAAATTAACATTCAACTATTTAACCAACACTTAAGTAGTTAAATGGTTAATATTTAACTATTCAATAACTATTTGCTAATCAGCAGTATCATTACTAGCTTTTGGACTCACTAGTTATGGATCCCCATAACCCGCCACGTTGCTATGCTAAGAAGGTAGTGAATACTTGCTGCGAGAGCATTAATGGAAGATGCAGCAGCACTCGGTCTCTCTTTACCTGCACACTGACTTACCAAATTTATCCACTCACGAGCAAGTCATTTGCCCACAACTGAGCCCCTCTACATCAGGTATTCTCTTACAGGAAATCAATTTGAGAAGTATTTTACCATCTCAAATGTATAACAAGTGAGATTGCTCGTAAGAAGGTAGTACCATCTTAGGCCAGATGTTACAATTAATCTGATCAGAATCATGACAGAGTAATTTTAATTCCCTATCTGCCCTCAGCAGTTTGTACAACAAATCTCTTTTATTTCTTGCAGCCCGTTGAGGCAGAAGACCCCAGAGTCATGAACTTTCCACAAGACACTGGCAATTCTGCCTTAATAAGGAGCAGCATAAAATGGACACAAAAGCAAAACACAGTAAGGTGAACAGCTTGAAATCTGTCTTGTTAAATTGCTGCAGTTACTGATAACAAATCTCATGCACTTTTAAGTCATTTGAGTTCTAACTAACTCCTCACTTCAAAGAGCAAGCCTTAATAAAGAGATCAGCCTGGTAGAAACATTCCCTCTTTATTTCTGGAAACTCAGTATATTTTGGCATTAGAAATATTAAGTTTTTCTTTTCTTTTTTTTTTTTTTTTTTTTTAAATTCTCCCCTGAAGATTTGGAGAAATGAAGCTCTAGAGGAAAGAAAGTATCCAAGTCATTTTTTTTTTTAAAAGACTTATATAACTTAGTATTACATTTTTTATAAGCATGTTAAGTAGAAAGGAAAGAAATTAAGGAGGAACTGAACAAGCTGTAAGAACAGAAATGTTTACTAAAATTCTCCTAATTCTTTCAACAACTGATATTGTAGCCTCCTTACACTGAGCTAGTTCTTCAGTAATATACACACACATCTCTAATGAAAATGGGAAAATAGGAACTAAACATTTTCTATATCAGCTTTTTCCCCCCCCACCATCCTACGGTTCAAGATAAACACAGAACTTTAATGCATGAAATGTAGAAGACTTAAAATTTAAAAGCAGTAGGCAGAGAATAATTCGGTTTTAGATGATTAATAATAAAAGCTAGAACATAAATTGGTTCAAAGCCTCCCTCTTAGAACTCTCCATAACATAAGAGTGATGGGGGAAGCTCACAGAAGACCACCAGAAATACGGCCTGTGAAAGCCACTGCCACAAAAGGCATATTTTAATGTTCATATTATAGATTTTGGAAAAGGTTAGTACTTTTATGAACAAATATTTGTGCTCATTCTTCCTTGCACATTAATTCAGACTTAAGATTTGTGATATCAGCAAACTGTTATATGCAAAAAACAAACAAATAAACCCTCAAAATAAATCTGATTGCCAATGAATCCTACTCTATCAGATGCATCTTATCAAAAAGGCACCTGATGCACACTCTGAGAAAACAAAAGAGTGCAGCAAGTTATATGGCATTCTGGAAATTCTGTAATAGAGTAAAATTATGTGCATTTTTTTCCCCTTGGGCTTCATCTAGATGAACAAATACTCTTAAATAAACTTTTGGGGGACAGCTACACCTTTCATCTTTGCACACTTATTTAGTGATGGTACTTTGAGGCTTCACATCACAGAGCAGGAAGTGCTAATGCCTGGGATGGTCACGTGGATCCTGCCCCTACTGCATGAACAACATAGCTGCTCATACAGTAACTACTTATCAACCTACAAATTATACCTTGATGCATGAAGGGAACCCAAAGTCAGTGTCAGCTGGTTTAATGTCAGGCTGTCAACTGCAGAAATGCAGTTTGCTGTCCTTGCAGCAAGGGCAGGAAATTCCAGGAGAGTTTTGGAAACACCTATGGGAGGAGCGTGATGAACAAGGTAGGAGCCTAAAATAAGTCATTCTAGTTCTTGAGTCATAGATCTCAGAGAAGGTGATTTGAATTGATAAGCTTTGGAACAGAAGTAATAAATATAAAATCCACACAAATCCTGGCCAGTAGCATTCATAAAGAAGTTTTAGGTAGTTTAATCTACCAATTCGGACTCATGTTCCAAGTTTTATTCTACAACTAAGCCCTAGAAACACCATTAAAATCAACCTTCAAAACTTACGAAGCTAAAATTACACAGAGATGATCAATGTTGCAGGGAAAGCCTTTCTACCAGGAGTTAGGCCTTACTTTCAAACACACTGAACCAAGTCTGGCAATGAAGCCATCCACTGCCTTTGCACTGCTCACTAGTTCCCACCCATATCACCCCAAACTATCCTTCATTTTACAACAAACATGTACAAGATTGACTAATTGTCAGGAAAATTATCCAGACCAGACCTCACCCAGCCAAAAGACACTTTTTTCCATCCAGACTAGGTCTCCTGTGCGGGTCACTTAGACCAGCTCTTTCCAACACAGGGCTAGACCTAGGTGTCTGCAAAACTACTGCCTTTGCATGAAACACGCACCACACTTTAAAACCCCTCAATTTACATTTGTTTTCCTGAAGCTTCTGCGCTTCTGCCTGGACTGATTTGTTCTCTTCATGCTGGCTATTCTTCATGCAGCTCTTGATGTCAGAACAAACACTCTGGAATAAAACAGATAAGTAGTACTAGTAAAACTATACTTAAAAGAAAGAAAAGGGGGAGGGGGGGAAAACAGGTTTAAATGTTTGATTGAAAATGTGTAGCTCTACATCTCTAGGGTATTATGGTTATTGATTGATGGCTCCTTTCACTTAAACCTTAAACAAGGCCAAAACTTTTATTTATATGTATATTATATACTCTCTCTATATAAGTACATAAATATTGTCTTTCATGCTTTTTAGCCAGAAAAATGAATTAAAGTGTTACAAACTCCTGTCTACTTTTTCCACAAACTTTTCAGCACAAATTCAGCTCCTGGAGCCTCAAATTCTGCATGTCTAATGTTAAATCAAGGCTGCAACACTGCATACACTCTGAATTCCCTGATACTTATTTGCTACAAGCCTGGCTCATCTATCATTTATTTATTTAACTTTAATTAATATAAACTGGGTTCTGGCTACTATTTTTCATTGCCAAAGCAATTGCTATCTGTTGATCAGGTTCCCAGAGCATTACTGATATCAAACTTGGGGGAAGTTGTGAGTGCAGAGTGCCGAAGTAGTAAGATTTAAGAAAAATGCACATTGAACACTTTTTAGTCGATACTTACACAATAAAATCACATGTACCATATGCATTCAGTGACTGGGAAAGGGGACACTCGGAAGGTATGCGGAGAGCTAAACTGCTAGGGTCACAGTACAAATACTACAGAGAGCTGCACCCTTGCCAGGTTCTGGGTTCCTAAGAGCCTGCATACAGCAATGGGCATGTGGAAGAGTGACAATTACTAGCTGAGTCTTTAATCCTGAGACTTACCCTTGGCAAAGGGCATTTCCTAAACTTAAAAGCTTCACAGTTAACACAGAAAAGGCTCATAAGTCAGTGACTTCTACATTCAGAAGACATTTGATAAACCTACCACCTCCTGCATAAACCCTGTTGTCTTAAAACAGTCATCATTGGGTTATTACCAGGATTCTTAAAGAGGATACATTTAAATGAATGCAGGCACCCTGGTATCTATTGTTATGTTTATCCTAAATTGTTTTTTCTCAAAAATTTGAATTAAAAAAGTTTTCTTCAATTTTTCTTTTAAAATGAAATCTTCAGCTTCACAAATGACAGTTGTCCATTTTGAATAAATGCTGTATTCATGATAGCCTCTCAGTAGGAGAAAAAATAACTGAAGAGTAGTTTTTATTTTCTATGCTGTAGACAACACCAGTTCAGAACATTTTGTAGGGACGTTTCCACATCAGGGCTGCTTGACAGACGCAAAACACAATCATCCCCCTTCTACAAGGTATCCTTACCAGAATGCACGAGGTTAAGAAAAAGTTACCAAAAACAAACAAGCAAACAACAAAAAAAAAAACCACCCTCCACGTGCCCATTTTTTCCTTCCTTAGTGGAAGGCAGACATCAACATACAGTGGAGAGCCCAGAGGCAGGCCACCAGGATGACAGTGGTCCTCCACTGAGGTAAAAGAGGGACTTGGCACTGTCAACCTTCAGGAGTCTGAGGGAAGATGCTACCATGGCCTTCAGCTAGTTAATGAAAAGGTATAAGTAAGAAACCAATACAGCAAAGGGAAGAGATGCACCAGGCAAGTTACAGCAAGAGAAGTTCTGATAGGATAGTAGGAAAAATTTCTTTTCCACATAGAGTGATTAAACACTGCGACAGGATGTTTAGAAAGGCAGTAGGAACTCCAGCCTTGAAGATATTCTAACAGCTATACATAACTCTAAACAGCCTTATCTAATATCAAAGCTGGCCCTACTGCAAATCCAGGGCTGCAACCAAGTACCACACATGGTCTCTCCCAAGCCAAATTATTTCCTGTTATCTGGCGTGAGATTTTACAAACAAAATTAAGGATAGACTTAAGTTTCAAGGGTAGAACAATAGATTTTTGTTCATTTATACAATTTGACTACAATGCTCAGAGCATAGAGATTTCTTGATTACAGTACTTACTCCTGAGCAAGTTCTAGAGGACCCGGAATGCTTTTGCAAGATCTGAAACATCCATCTGTTCTTTACTGTGTGTTGTTACTGAACATAGGTACAGTCACCCATGGCTCTCTATCCAGTCATCTGCTCTTTCAGAGAGATAAAAACTTCTGGTATTTAATATAAGGGGACAGTATCATGAGAGCAGAGGCTTAGGACCTACTGCTTGCAAGAGATAAACTCATGCATGATACGAAGTCAAAGGGCTGCCAAAGACCAGACCACAGCTCCTATATGAACTAAAGATAGAACAGGTGGAAGTGATACCAATCAGTGACCTCACTTTGTTTAAATATGTAGAAAGCCACATACAACTATGATCAATAACTCCAAATTAATAAAAATAAAAAATTGTCTGCAGAACCAAGAACTAAGATGTGCTGTTTTCTCAAGAGTTGACATCTTGAACAACAGCAGATGGTTAAAAAGACCTGTTAGCTACTAGTAAGAGGTAACTTTGCTGAAGGGGCAGCTTTGGGATAAGAACATATGACACAGACCAATGTCACTGGATCAAGTACCTCTAACCAAGGAGAATTACACAAATATTACAGCAGGACAAACATTCAGGGCTGTCTCCCTTTGAATCCAGTGGAGTTTAAGATGACACGTTCATCAAGGATTTGTTTGCACAAGCCATTTGGAGTAGATGTGTCCAAAAACATTACAAGTGTCATCTTAAGCAAGTCATTCATCTGAATATTTGATGGCCTGCTCCATCATATTATTACAGAAGCTGCCAAATTCCCTCATGCAGGTCAGGGCACCAGTAGAGGAGGCAGAGAATACAACTGCTTCAAGAGGACAAATTTATTTCCACACACACAAAAGAGAGTGCAGAAAAAACGAGGCTGGGCTCATATTCTCCCTAGTAGCTCAAAGGGCTAGCAGAGCAGAACAGAGTCAACAGTAGTCATTTCTGAAGAGAACATTAACACGCAAGTTAAGGAAGGATCAAATAGTCAAGGAGTATCTCTTGAGTATTCAGTATTACCACAGAAAGCCATAAATCTCTCTTCAGAGATCAGTAATGGCAATAAGTTACATACACAGCAGCAATGTTGGATAACACTATCTTCTTTCATCCTCCAAAACCAATGTTCTGATTATCTGATAAACTTTGACTTGAACTGCAGCCTTTGAAAAAAATGGATCCTTTTCCAACCTGTGATGTGAAAACTCCCCGAATGCCTCTGCCATGTTGTTGTGTAACAAAAGGGAAGCTAAATCTAAAGATCATATTCACATCTGCACTTCAGCTTCCACCAGTTGCGCTATATTTCTCTGTTTCTTCCTCATACAAACTGCATGTTCACCACAGAATTCACCACAGCTATGCAGAAAGCTCAACTGGTATGAGTGCTAGGAACTACACTGTAAAATAGCAGGTAGGCTGGACACAAACTGTATTTCTCCAAAGAACACAAATACCAGAGGTACTCTTTCTGCCCTCTTACGAACAGTCAGGAGAAACCTGAATTATCAAACTCGGGTTAAAGACACTTAGGTTGAGAACTCAACTGCAAAGAGCACTGGGGTTACATGGAAGTTACCTGGGTAGCTGAGACAAGTCTTAAGTTTAGGCTTTCCCCTTCCTATCTTTGATGTATTCAATACTTGAAGAATAAATTCTAGATTCCAACAACCTCCACCTAGAGCTGCTTAATCCCCTGGCAGGCTGTTAGTCTCACTGTAACCTTCCAGAAAGCTTAGATGTGCCAAAAACCCAGTCAGACCTCCAGGGTTACTGGTAGACAACAAGCCGAATGTGAGCCAGCAGTTTTCTGAGATGGTTCCATGCTCTTGATTCAAAGATACTAAGAAGTGGGGAGAGGGGGAAAAGGGAAAGAAAAAAAAAAAAAAAAAAAAAAAAAAAAAAAAAGCCACACACACATGAAAACAATATTCATCATAGCATGCTGCAATGGTTAATTACCTTCGCTGGGAAAAATCTGAGGTCTAAGCAAGAATTTATAGCCAGATAAATTCAAATGATCTCTCATCAAGATTAAAACATCCCCAATATCCGGTTTTAGTCTTGCCAAGAAGATACCTAAAGATGCTCATCATATCACCCCTCAGTTTTGCTGCTAAACTGCACAGCAATCACTTAATGTTTCATTGCATGGCATCACCTCTAGTTCTTTGATCATTTTAGAGGTTATGCTGCCTTGCTGCCAACTATTCCTCTCTCCCAAAGCCCTTCTAAATGCTGACACCTGAACCTGTGTAGTGTTTTGGTAATGACTTCACCCCATACCACAGAGGCAAGAACACTATCTCTACTCATTCCATTAACGAGTTGGAAAAATAAATAAAAATCACATTAAGTTCTTTGTCACAGCATCACCTCGGAAACTCAGGTTTAAACTGCTTATCCCCGCTAACTCTATAATGCTCTTCAGCCACTGCTTTCTAGGGTGCCATTTGCTATGATTTACTTTCAGTCAAATTCCCTTGCTCCGAGATGTACGGATTTGGTAGCTGTAATGCACAAGTTTAAGGGACTCCAGCTCAGAGTGACGATGGCTGCCTTATTCCCCATGTCATAAATCACAATTTTATCATTCAGAAGCTTTGTATCAACAGATTTTGCACTAACAAATCACTAATGAAAACAAATTATGACAAGCAAGTACTGGCTGTTGTTTAACATCTCTGGAAATGATTCAGTCTTGCACTCCCATGGACTATTCATGAACCATTTGACTGGATTTCACACATTAATTTTTATTTATGTAAAGGTATCCTGCTTAATTTGAATTTGATAAAGTCTTTAACATAAAATCAACAAGATACAGTTTCCTTAAAGCCACGTGTAGTAAGATTAATTATATACTTTGGTTTATTAAATCCTATACTAAGCCTAACAGTAGAGCTGGTATCAACTTAAACCGCACGTACATCTAGCAACATTGTACAGCATTAGCCAAATCCCCAAGGCAGCTGAGGTGTTTCGCTCTGTACAGTGCTACTGCCACCGATTGCCATGTTTGCCCATCTCTAATACTGATACAACAACACTTCTCCCATTTCCTGGAATTTCCACAGGATTCCAAAGTGTGTTTGTATTAAATACACACTGTTATTCCCTTCACTATGGCTAGCAAAGAGCCAGTGTAAGAAGCAGGGAAGAGAAAAAAGAAAAAAAAAAAAAAAAAAAAAAAAAAAAAAAAAAAAAAAAAAGAAAAAAAAAAAGAGAAAAACACCACTAGCCAAGACAAATATCTCTCCTCCTCCCCAACACGAATAAATACTTTTAACATAAAAGGATTTTCAGAGGCTTTCAGTACTACAGCCTAATTCTAAATACCTGCAGAGGGAGTAAGGATTAAAATAGGATCCAATTAAGCTAAAAAATATTCTTTATATAATTGGAAATAGCTACTTTCTCTTTCTCTAGCTACTGGGCGGTTACTTTACCTGCAGACATTTGAGACATACAAGCTCCTAACAATATTTCATATTAATATAGACAGAAGTGTAATTCATGCTCCAAACATCACGTGTTTCAGGTTCGGTTTTGCTGGAATTTGACAAGACCAATGGAGTCAACATAAATTTTTAGATTCTAGGGGAAAAAAAGAAAAAAAGTAAGATTTCTTTTCCGTATAACAAGAACATAGCTCACACATCTCCAATCTCCAACATTTAAGCAGTTTTAGAAACTTCATGGATTTCTTTCTATCGCAAAGAAATAAGATTATGTTGCAAGAAGCAAATGCACTTAGCAGACTGGTAAGATAAGATATTTCTGGGCACACTATCCATGCTACAGGTTGCAACAAAAACATCCTGCAACAACACCTTGTGACAGTGATGAAGTGCTACCAGAAGAGGAGCTTTTCACTGTGTTACCCAGTCAGCAAACGCTACCTGATCACTGCACCTCTTGTGCTTTTAATGCTGACCTCTTAACATCGACAACACGTGACAGAGCATGCTGAAATCCTGAGATCTTTGACAGTGAGAATTGGGATAGCTAAAACTGAAAAGTTCATAAAAACAGAACTTATGGGTCTTCTACTCTTCTTTTTGATCTTGGTATTCTTTGATTAACAATAGAAAACCATCTGCTGAGCACTTATTCAGTATATTAAGTAACTGGCTAGAGTAAATGACACATTTAATCTTTGAGTTATGGGGTTATGGGAGAGAAGTTGGGGAAGCAGCAGAACAGCATTTCACACAATTCAAACATCGCTCAGTACAAAAAAGCAATATTCTGAGTTACAGTCAAAGTGCAGGAAAAAGTTTCTAACTTTCACCAAAGAGTCTGAAAAACGTAAGATAGTTTATGAATGGTAAATACAACCTTAAAACAAAAAAAAAAAAAAAAAAAAAAAAAAAAAAAAAAAAAAAAAAAAAAAAAAAGAAAGGAATTTAATGGAACTATGTCTGTCCTGGATTACGCAGCACTGTGGAGCAGGAGAGTTTCAAACTTCATTGACCTAGTCCAACAACGACTGAACTGGGCACCTGAACGAGAGCCAAACAGAGCTTTAAAGTCAAGCAAACAAGTCAGTGCAGTTGAGTAAGTTAATACAAACAAAATAACCCTCGAGTCAAAGCTTTAGCTTCTTTTAGCTATACTGCGGAAGCTGAGGACTAGCAGCAGTTCAGTCAGTGTACAAATTTGTATGTGCAAATAAAAGCACACAAAGCTATAGGAAGGAGAAAGTGTTATGATCTACAGCTCTGCTACTCCCTCAAACATTCCCTCTCTAATGGAAAAGGGCTAACAGAAGCACGAGCAGCCAGGAAAAGGTGTTGTAATGTGAAACTTCTGTAAATACAACCAATGGGTAGAAGAAATGCCAAAATCCACAGCAGAATAGTGCCAACGTCCAAGCTTCACTCCTTGCATGTGACTTCTTTACCCTCCGCAAATTTGACTTCCCAGATGCCAGGGAGATGCCCTTCCCTTCAAGGTTGGAGATCGCATCCTCTATGAGATCCCAGCTCTTACCTATAGCTATCCCCAGCTGCAACAAGCTACAAAACATCTCACTTGTCAGCAGGCTCCTGGTTACCTACAATGTCAGACCGAAGACCAGGGAATAGTCTCTCCAGTGGCACCCAGGTGGGAAGTGCAGCAGGGGACAGGCTCATTGTGTGATGCAGCCACAGCAACAACTTTGGTCTTGCTTGTTCTCTCTGAACAAATTACAGATTTGGGGTTTTACCTATAGCTTTTGCCTTGGTTTTAAGTGGCTCAAAAGCATTCCAGGCCTCCAGTAGTTATATGGCAGGCTCACAAAACGGGCATTGCGCAGACCCTTTAGGCTAAATATCTGCATGCCTGCAACTGTAAGACAAGAGTCAGCAAAGGTTCTCTCTAGAACCAGAGGGTACCTATGGATACACTTATGATAATGATAGACAAGCAGTTATGAACTAAGCTACTAGGAATCAGAAGAAGCTTAAGTAAATAAATAACAAAATCCTTTATTTAATTCTCTACGCTGTTTTCCCTGATTCCCAGCTCTACCAGCTCTATGTTGTGAGCACCATTAGCTTTTTCTAGAGAGCACCATGATCCAAAAGGCATCGCTCCAACTTTTCAGGATCACATGCTTAGAGGAAATCAACACAGTAGTTAGGATGATGGGAAGCAGCAGCAGGTCACGTACGTTAGGGCTCCTGACACATAGGAACCAGATTTTCTTTACAAGATAAGCCTGCTAAAGTGTCATAAGATGCTACATATAGAGTGTGCATGGATGAAAACACAGGGAGCAGCCTGCAGTCTGAAATACCAGCAGATCTTTCTGGAAAGTAAGCCTATAAACAGCACACACACTTCTCAAATACTTTGAAATAGCTAGAGTACAGAAAACTGTTCAGAAAGAGCAGGAAGCACTTTAAAAGATGAGAGCTGAGAAAGGTTGCTGCTACAAATGAGCTAAGCCTAAACATGAAGCTTAAAGGCAAGTAGTGGCTCATGTCAGAGAGCCAGGGAGGTTAATGCTCAACCAGACTTCCAAGAATTCCTATTAGGAAAGCAGGAGCTCTTGGATCTGAAATATTGAGGAAAAAAGAAAAGAAAATGTAATTCTGGAATAGACTATGCAGAAGAGTTGCATAGCATGTTACTAACTAGCTACAACTAGAATTTTAGAAAAAGATAGAACAAACAAAAATAACATGTCAGTTCGGGGCATTTCCAGTAAAATTATAATGGTAGCATCAGACAGATAACCAGCTGGGGCCGCAAAAATCCAGTAACCACACACACAAGCTAGCTGCAGTTCACATGTAAGACACAGCCTGCTAAGACTTTAAGCAGTTCTTGAAATAGCCCTTTCCCTCAATACCATCGTAGGCAGGAGATGCTGGTGAACTTGCACTGCAAGGCCAACTCTCCAAGCGCTCCCTGAAATCCTAGACCCAGTTTTACCCAGTTCTGGCATACAGTCACTTGGAAGGGGAAAGGAACTTGCATTTTGACCTTTTACTCAGACATCATTCTTCAAAAACATACCACAAAGTTTTGCAAGTGCAAGTGAAACCACTCCATACATTCTAACAACCTTTCCCAGGTATGTCTTAAGCATAGAACATGATAAAATTGCATTAGCTCCATGTATCCAGGAGAGAAAAACAAAGCGAAAGTAAAAATTCTGAATTGGCTTTAGAAAAAACACTAGTTTGTCCTTATGTTCAGTTTGCTGTTTTCTTCATTCCTAATGATATCTTCTCTTTTTTAAGTAAAAGGTTAGTAACGTTTTAAATAAAAACTTCAGCTTGAATACAGTTTGGAGCCATTTCTTATACTCGAAGTACTGTGGTGAGTCAAGCAAGCAGAATAAATTGGAGAATTTGAGAAAAACAGTTACAGGCCCCGCATGGAAACAAAACACACAGATACTGGAAGAGGCAGATACAGTATTTCAGATATTTTTAGTAACATCTCTGAAGTTTAGTACCAGAGCGTAATAGCCATGGCATGAGGTGCAGAACAGCCACACATAAAAAAGACTGTTTAAAAAAAAAAAAAAAAAAAAAAAAAAAAAAAAAAGGAAGTCACAAACAGGAAAGCCAGCTGGTTTTCACCAGCAAGCGAGTCAATCCCAAGGAAGGATTACATTAAACAGGAAAGGATGCGGGAAAACATGGCAAAACCCTGTATTGAAGTGATCCAGGGGTGGATCAGATGCTGTGGAGATGTTTACTGGAATCAAAAGTTGATGGAAAGAAGGAAAAAGGGGGGAAAAAAAGGAAATGGTTTCCACAGAGAACACGTGTGGCCCACTCCTCCGCATCGCAAAGAGAAACTAGGTTGTGTGGCAGCTCCCTGTACCCCCCGCGTTGAAATATACCATAAAAAAAATGTGTTTAGCAACGCGGGCAAGCGCTGAGGCTCCGCAAACGCGGCTCCTCGGCCGGGCCCGCGAGGCAGCAGCGGGGAAAAGGCTCCCGGAGGCCGCCCTGCGGGGCCGCCGCTCGGGCCGGGCTGCGACGAGGGACCGAAGTTGGCGGCGGGAGGGGAGG
>VZSV01000154.1:1901482-1937440 GCA_013398735.1 Nothocercus julius
CGGGGCACGCTGGGAGGGCGCGCGGCAGGGGCGGGGAGGGATGTGCGCGCCAACTTCAAACGCGGCGCCCGCGGCGTCACCCGCCCGCGCAAGCACGTACGCACGCACGCACGGGCGCTATGAAGTGTGCGTGCCGCGTCACGCGCGTGCGTCACCCGGCGTGGGAGGCTGCGCCTGAGGGGGCCTTCCCGCCGCCCGCGCTCCCCGCTCCGGGTCGCTGGCTGCAAGGTCGTGGGGCGGCGTCGTGAGGAGCAGGTCGTGGGCTTGGGTGGTGCTTTCTGGGGCTCGTAAAGGAACTCGGGCTTGCCAAGATAGCAGTTGAGTGGAGCGTAACTTAGTTGCTCAAGTTAGCTTAAATACTGGGGTAAGTCATAGAATTGTGATGGTTGGAAAAGCCCTTCAGGATCATCAGCTGTAGACCTGTCACCACCATCCTGCTAAACCGTGTCCCTAAGCACCTCATCTGCACCTTTCTTGAACACTGCCGGGGATGAGGACTCCAGCACTTCCCTGGACAGCCTGTTCCAAGCCTTCACCATTCTTTCCGCATAGAAATTTTTCCTGATATCCAACCTGAACCTCCTTTGGCACAACTTGAGGCTGTTTCCTCTTGTCCTGTTGGTAGTTATTCTGGAGAAGAGACCGACCCGTGCCTCACTGCAACCTCCTTTCAGGTCGTTGTGGACAGCGATAAGGTCTCCCTGCAGCCTCCTCCGGACTGAGCAACCCCAGCTCCCTCAGCCGCTCCTCGTAAGGTCTGTGCTCCAGCCCCTTCCCCAGCTTCATTGCCCTTCTTGGACACACTCCAGCACCTCAACGGCCTCCTTGTAGAGAGAGGCCCAAGACTGAAGAAAAATAAAGGTGGTAAATGTGCCACTTAGCTCCCAATAGGAATCTTCTAGAAAATCTCTTGTTAAGTTTGCTCCTTGCCCATCCAAATTGGGACAAAACAATCTCTGTCTGCAGCTTGTCCAGCCCTTTTGAAACAGGCACAGTGTTAGCAGCGAGATGTGTGTATTTATACTACATAACGTGTGTGGTGTGCGGTGCTGTTCCTTGCTGAAACTGGCCTGCGGGTTGTGCTTTGGGATGGCTCCTAATCCTTAGTTTTAGGTGGTTCTGAAGTGTAATGGTGAATGCCCTGCAGCGAGGCAGGAAAGAGAGAAAAAACAAACAAAGCAGGTTCCAGACGTAAGTAAGGAGCAAAGGAAAGCCTGGGGAAAATGTGGGTCTGTTTCAATATGGGATAGGGGCCCTGGTGACAAAGGATGCTATAAAGGCAGAGGTACCAAATACCTTCTTTACCTTAAATTTAGCCTGGGTAGAGGAGGGAAACCTACTGGACAAATATCCACAGACCCTGCTGGGATGAACCTGAGTGCTGAGGGAGCTGAACGGTGCTACTGTGAAACTCTACTGTCTTTAAAGGATCGTGGTTATTGTGGGAGATTCCTGAGGCCTGCAAGAGGACAAACGTCTCCTATCATCAAGGGCAAGAGTGAGGATCTGGAGAATTGCAGGCCGGTCGGCCCAGTCTCCCAGGAAGGTGATGAATCAACTAAGCCTGGATACCGTTTCTAGACACACGAAGGGCTGGAGGGTGACTGAGAGCAGTCAGCCTAAGTTTACAAAGGGGAAATTGTGCTCGCCCAACCGGATCGCCTTCCTCGATGTGCTCACCTGGCATGGTGAGTGAGAGAAGAGCGGTCATGTTGTTTGCCTTGACTTCAGCTGGGCTTTTGACACTGTCTCCCATAATGTCCTCCCAGACAAGCTGAAGTGCGAGCTAGATAAGTGGTCAGGGAGGTGGACTGAAAATTGGCCAAGCTGCTGGAGGGTGTTAAACAGTGGTGTAAAGTCAAGGTAGAGACTAGTCACGAGGGGTCACTAGGAGTCAGCCCTGGGGCCAGTGCTGTCCTTTGTCTTCCTTAATGACCTGGCTGAAGGCACAGGGTGTACCTCAGAAATGGGGGGATTCACTGATACATGAGGTCTGGAGGTCCTGGTAGAGGCAGAGTTGAACACGGGCTGGCAAATTGTCCCTGTGACAAGAGAGGCCTATCAGGGCTGCATTAGGAAGAGGTGCCGGCAGGTTGAGGCAGGTGATCCCTCTGCTCAGCTCTGAGGAGAGTGTAAAGAGGATGAGTCCACACAAAGGACAGTGCTGAGCAAAGACACATTCGTAGGAAGCACATGGGCCCTTGTGTCCTTTGTTATGCGACATTTTTTTGCATCTTCCTCTGTTGCAGAATCTTTTGGGTTTAAAATGTGTTTTTATCACCAGTAGCATTGAAGACCCAATAGCTGATAGACAGATGAACTGAGAGGAAGAGTGATTTCCATGAGCTCACGCTACATGCTGTTTTTATTCTCTTACCATAAAAAAAAAAAAGTGAAATGAAGCTAGGGTAATGAGTAAACAATAATTTTGAATTTAGATGCACTGGCAAGAAGTTAAATTTCTTCCTCCTTTTACTCACCTATCCTTCCCAGGAGGCAGGGAATTTCAAGAGGAGACTAAATGTAAAGTAACCCGAGCATAAACCCATCCTTGTAGGACTAAGGAGTTATCAGGATGTTACAGTGGAATGTGATTTTCAAAATCTTGCCCTAGATTTTCAGCTCTTGAGATGTTGTTGCGAGGCAGAGTTAAAGCTGTTCGGCAGCCTCGGCTTTACCTCAACCTGCTTAGCAAGGGACAAAAATATCAGCTATGAGTAGCACACATTAGCATACATAAATTGTGTCCTTAAATTGTAGTCTGGATAATGGCTGTGCCTTGTTTATCTGGGATACGCAGGAAGGGAGCAGGGTCTGGCAGAGCGCCACGTTGTGAAGAGGTAGCGAGGATGAGAGGAGGTGGTGAGAGAGGACGAGGTCCTGGTCTCACTGCATCCCTGCTTTAAAGGCTTTTCTTGCAGTCCTAGGCCTTGCAAGCGACAGTGCCATGGGCAGCATGGTGAGCACTGATGCTTGATTTCAAGGTGAGATCAGAAATGATCAGATCGTTTCTGTGCAAAAGAGATCCTGTAGTGTAAATTTCTTAGAAGAGTCATTGACATTTATTGAGAGATGCCAAACCATCAATTCTTGTGCTGTAATTTTTGGGGAGGATGGCATAGCTTTCACGTTTACATGTAAATCCTGCTTTAAGCTCAGAATTTAGGCACTCATCGAAACAGAGGCTGTAGTGGCATGCTAGATTGAGTTTTTAATGTTATATTAAATACACAGGCCCAGGAATAAATGGATTTTAATGACCTATCTACCTTTCTTTTGTAGCTGTTCTATGACAGACTATTGCTTGTCTTTGTATCAGGAGGTCTCTCTTGATGCTTAGGAAAGGGAAGATCTTGCAGACGCCTGTCCCTAGTAAGTCAGAAGCTGGAGGTAGCTTCATATTCCCCCTTAAGATATTCAAGGTTGCCTGCACAGGGCAGCCCGCTCTAGGTGACCCTGCTTGAGCAGGGGGATTGGACTAGCTGGTCTCCAAAGGTCCCTTCCACCGAACCTCAACCGTTTGGTGATTCCGCGTGAATCTGTGAAAATGCAGCCTCCCAGAAATGCCTTGGCATCAAGTTTTGAGTCATTTCTCAGACATGAGGGACAGTCAGAGCTTGTGGCGCTCTGAAAAGGCAGTATCTGCTTGCGGAATTCTAGCGGATTCATGCTCCCAGTGTCACTGAACCCATATCCTCAGCAGCTGTGTCAGTCAGATGCAGAGCAGGAGAGGCTCTGTTGGCTGCTTAGTTGTCTCCTGCTAGCAGGGACTCCTCAGGACGCTACCCCCAGAGCTGCAAGTAAAAGGCAACACCACAAAGTCCCCCAGAATCCACACAGACACCTTTAACTCAGAGGAAAACAGCATTAAATAGGGAAAAGGGAAGTCTTTCTAATGCCAGAGCGCATGAAAAATGTAATTGTGACACGGACACCCTCCCACAGACTGTGCAGCAAGTACCTGCTGCACTCAGTGGTGCTGCTGGGTGCAGGCACATCCAAAAGCAAGATGTGCCTGAAGAACTGCCGCGTGTTTAGCTGACGAATGTGGTGCTGGAATATGGTTGTCTTTGGAAGGGCAGACGTGCCGCTGCACAATGCACTCGGTGGTGCCGTGTCCAGCGAGCCGGCCCTGCAGAGCAAGCGCTTCCTCTGCAAGGGCTGGAGGACGTGTCCAACCCCAGGGCGCAGCTCCCTGGCTCTTCTCAAATAGCTGTCTTTGGTGACTGTCACCCTGCCCCTTCCCGGCCCTCAAAAGACAAGCAAGCAAACAAGCAAACAAGGAGGATGGAAACTGCAGTGAATGTTTTAAGTGAGTCCCATTCAAAAGACAAGACTTTTCCTTAGAACATGGTACTTCCAGTTCAATTTCCAGGCCTGCAATTCCAGGTGACCTGGCAATGTCCGTGGGGCAGAGGGCCTCGGTAGCACTGGCACAGACCCATTTGGAGTGAAGGAGGGCAAACTAAGCCTGCCTTGGAAACAGCAAGGATGTTGCACGGGATCATCCTGATTTCCAGGGCCTGGGGACCCCCTTGTGCCTGCCTGCCCACCCAGCGATCCTCCCTTCTTTAAGGGCAAACCCTGCACCCTTCATTGGGCACCAGCTCCATGAGGAGCTGCCTGGCAGCAGCCCCACGACACGACCTCAGCACACACTGCTCATGCCAGCTTGGGGGAGGTTTCCCATGTCCAGCAGGAAGGGCTTTTTGTAAGTTTTTTGCAACTCTTGCAAAGCTCTTAGAAGGTGGCAGCACCTTCTACTGCTGAGAAGGCTTTCAAAACCCACCCGTTGGCCCCGCGACCCACCAGTGTGCGCTCCCCCGCGGCAATGGAGCTCAGGAAGCACCCACGCAGTGACACCATTGCTCATTAAAGGTTTGATTTTATTTCTGGTTGAAAATCAAAATTAGTCATTCTCTGTACTTACATTATATATAGATTTATAGAGACATAGAAAAGAATTTTTTGCTTTTGTTTTTCTGCAAAAATTTGTAAATAAAAAATAAAATAAAACAAATAAACAAAAAAAACAGGTGGCAGCTTCTGTCCATCCTTTCTGTCCATCCCTCTGTCTGTTGTTCCTCCTGCCCCTGCCCTCCACAGTGCTTCCCAAGAGACTGGGAAAGGCTCTGAGCTGGGGCCAAATCTCACTGCACTCCCTACAGCCAGGCCTGGGGAGGGACAGGAGCACATGGAGCTGGAAAGAAGAAATGCCAGCAGAATATATTAATATCTTATATATCATTTTATTTAAGTCCTGGGGACTCTGGGTAGCAAAGGGTGACAGTCCCCACAGCCCAGGAAATTCCTGGGAAGAAACAGCATCGTTTCCAAAGTGCAGGTCCTTCCGGGGAAGGGCACGTGCCCTCGAGCAAGAGGAAGGGAAGTGGCAGAGAAGTCCAGTAGGTCTCTGCCCTGCTCCGGTCCCAGCAGCTGTAGCCAATGACGGGGCAGGTAGGACTAGCTCCCCAGCAATTTAAATAGCAATCAAAGGGCGAGAGGTTTCAAACCCCTCTCTGCCCAGGGGTGCCCACAGGCCACCCCAAAGGGCCGATGTCTAGGGGCAGGGGACGCGGTGCTCTGTAAGGCAGTGAGCGGCGGCAAGCTGCTGGTAGGGGTAATACTGCAGTGCGCTGCTGAGGGTGGGCGCCTCTGGGTGCTGCCTTGGCCCAGTCCGTGCAAGCCCGGGCTGCCCAGCGGTGCCTTTGCCCTGAGGGACAGCAGGCAGGGGCGTGTGGTGTCTCAGAAAGCTGTGCTGGCCATGCTGGCTGGTGCAAAGATCCTCGGGAGGCTGTCCAGGGTCTCCTCCAGGCGCCGGTGAGCTGATTTACCATCCTCCCCTGCAAGCACAGGTCGTGGTTGGTGAACCCGTGTTCTGGAGCTCTGGCCCCTGCTCATCCCCAGCCACCTTCCCTTGCCTGGAAGGGGGACTGTGGAGCTGAGCCTGCGTGACATGGCCACAGAGCCCAGAAAGGGCTCTTGCCCTGCCTAGCACAGCCTTGGACAAGCTCCTGGCCGGGTTCAGGCTCAAGAAGTCGCCAGGGCTCTCATATTCCATTCAGACATTGCAGATCGTGTTCTGCAGCTGCGCCGTGCTCACGCAAGGCAGGGATTGTCCGCAGCTCAGCTTCAGGCTGACCCCATCTCACCCGGGGAGAGCAGGGCACCGCGTCCCAAGCAGCCATGCACGCCTGTGCATGCTCGCTCCAGTGTCCCCAGGGCTCCCCAGCACCCCTGCCTACGTGCAGGATGTCCATGCTGCAAAGTGGCCCGGACACCTCTGCCCTGGCACCCCCTTCTCCTTCCCCCAACACAGATCTGCGCACAGCGGCCATCCCGCAGCGGGAGGTTGTGACGTGGACGAACGGCTGCAAAACGGGACACAAGGTGCCTACAACGTGCCGGGTGTGTCATGGGAACGGGCTCTACAAACAGCCAAGACACACGGACTCCAAAACACCACATGGCCGACAGGCTCTAAGACGAGACACTTGTGAGCAAAGCAACAGGAGCAGGGACCAGGGACGAGGATGGCTCACGCGTCCCAACCTGTGCAGCAGCTGTCATGACCCGGAGGCCTAGAAACCCACTCAGATGGTTCTCTCAGTGCCATCTAGCAAATAATAAATAACAACCACACTTAGCGCTCCAGGGGCCAGGGATGCTTCCAGCCCCCACTGCCCACTGCCAACCTGCTCTTGCCTGGGCAGAGCTTGGGGTGCTGGCACAAGGGAAGACATGAGCCAGAGCAGATAGGGCTAGACAAGGCAGGGAGGAGCCCAGGATACCCCTTTCCCACAAGGAATGCCAGTGCATGGCACTGGGAGATGCCCCTCGGGAGCCTTGTGTGGGGAGGGAGCAAAACAAAGCAGCAGGGCACTCACCACACAGCATCAGGCTCTGCTTGGCTGCCTCCCGCACGGGCTCCTTGTCCGTTTGGCACAGGTAAACCAGCTGCTCGATGCTCTCCTTGGCCTGCGGGAGTCAAGGCACCGCGCTAAATGTGGCTGGGAGACCTGGCACCATGGGCACAGTCGAAGAGAAAGCAGCACTGACTGCTGCAGCCCCATGGCAGCTACCAGGCTGGCATGCGTAGGTCCCAAAGCCCCTGTCGAGCTCTCCGTTGTCCTCCCCCTGCACAGTCTTGGGCAGGAACATCCCTTGGCTCTGTGCCTTCCTTCCCTCCCCGGGGCCTGCCCCTACCTGGTTCTCCATTACATTTGTCCCCCCACTCCAGCTCCCTCATCTCAGGAGCAGCAGGATGTGGCAGCACCAGGCAGCCCTCGGACACATCCAATTCCTCCGAGTCCACGCTGCCGCCAAGCCAGCCCTGGCACCAAACTGGCACAAGCACCTGGGCACTACCAGCTTCTCCCTGTAGCGCTCTGACCTTGAGGCAGCCCAGTGCCGCACACCCAGCCACGCGCGTCTGCACCTCCTCGTCCTCCAGCTGGTCCAGGTAGCACACAAGGGCCTGCAGGAGAGCGGGTGTCAGGGCTGTGCCAGACGGGGCAGGCAGCCCCCCAGGCCACCTCATCCCAAGCCCATGACGTACCCGTTGGCGGAAGCGTGGGTTTTCCGCCAGGCTGCGGAGCTGGGCCGACACGGCGCTCACCACCTTGCTGTTGCCCTCCACGAGGAGCAGGCTCAGCGCCTTCAGGCCCTCCTTCTTGAGGCGGCCCTCGGGCACACGCTTCAGGGCCCGCAGCACCACGTCCTGGTCGTCCGAATTCAGGTTTTGCGCCAGCAGCACTGTGGGAAGGGCCTGCTAAGCCAGGGTGCCCGGGGCCTGGCGCTGTTGCCCATTTGCCTCTGCCTCCTTGGGTGCAGCCTTGGGCACCCTGCCATACCGCTGGGCAGAGGGACCCTCATGCAAGAAATTCCCAGGGACATCCAAGCCAAGGTGCCAGGGGACAGGTGGAGAACGAAGGGAGCCCAGGAAGGCAGCATGGGAGTGCGTTGCACACCAGGGACATATCAGGCCGATTGGCCCCTCCAAGGATGGATGCCTCAGGGCAGGCTGTGGCGTTGCTACAGGTTGCTCCTCCACGGCGTGGATGCAGGAGCCTCCAGCACCCGTGCCAGGGCCTCACAAGAACGGGAGAGCACTCACCTTCCTCTGCCAGCTCCATCACGTAGGCATCCAGCACCAGGGCACCGAGCGACTCAAAGTGGCTCCAGTACTGGAAGATGGTGACCTGCTCGCTCTGGGTGCTGCCAGGTCGCCGGGGCAGCCGCCGATTCAGCACATCCTCCACCAGCTTCACGCACACTGCAGGGAAGGGCCCAAATCAGGATGCGTGGGGTCTCCCCAGGGTGCCTGGCACCCATAGCTGGGGTGGGTGGGAGGATCTGGCAATGCCCTTGCTGAGCACCCTTGGGTGCCGACTCACCTGCGTCGGCCAGGCTGGGGTGCCGCTCGTTGATGAGCGCTGCGTACTGGGTGCTCAGCACCTGCAGGAACCGCTCCACGGGGCAGGTGTAGACGTTGGGAAGCTCCACGCAGAGGTCCCAGAGGGGCAGCACCCCCTCCTTCTGTGTTGAGAACTGCACCACTGCGGGGACACATGCCGTCAAGCCTTCCCTGCACCCCGACAGGCCAAGCCAGGCCCACGAGAGCGGGGCCAGGCCCAACACAGCCCCATCAGGGTGGCGCAGATGGGCGTCCCTGCGCCACATGCCATTACCTTCGGCAGCAGAGCCGGCTGCTCCCGATCGCTCCTCCGTTAGCTGGCACACGATCTCCAGCACCTGCGCCTCGCGCAGCAGCCTGTCCAGCGCGTACATCTCGCGGCACCGCAGCGGCCCGAAGGTACCCAGCTTCTGCAAGGCACGGGCAAGGCGCTGACCTCAGGGCCAGATGGCGGCACCCAGGCCACAGCACTGGCTGTGCCAAGAGCCCTCACAAGGAGGGTCATTGGAGCTGCCTGGTCTGCCCGGTCCCGCAGCCCCCGCAGACCTGGCAGCCCCCACGCGTGCCCCATGGCTGTGCCCCGCTCTCACCAGCAGCAGGCAGTTGCAAGTGTTGAGATGAAGCACCAGGGACTTATCCAGGAACTCGTTGCCTGTGCTCATGGGGTCTGTGCTGCCCTCAGAGCAGCTGCACAGGCCAGCGTCGTCTGCCCCCATCTCAGAGGTGCTGGGGGCCCCGCTCCCACGGCGGGCTTTGCCAGCCCTCCTGCAAGTCAGGAAAAGACGGAGCCATTAGGTCTGGGCAGGAAACCCAGAGCCAGCCCTCCCTTCCCCGCCCATCACTGCAGGAGAAGCAGAGTTTCTGTAGGACCTACAATATTACTCCAGTTGGGCTGCTCCAGGCTACGTAAAGGAGCAGATCCCAGAAGTGCAGGGCTGTCTCTCAACCCAGACTCCATGGAGAGGAGACCCCAGAGAAAAATGGGGTGGCGTTACGCTCCCCAGACAGGCTGGGTCCCACCACTCCTCAAGCTGGGCCTGCCCTGAGGTGAGTCAGGCTGGTGGCACCACGCTGGTCCTGCAGCGCAGAGAGCTACTGCACCAGAGGTGGAAACTCCTGTCCCAGCCGCCCACCCGGCCCTGCACCCTGTCCTGAGCCCTGCTGCTGCGCACCTCTCGTCCCGGATGGCCTCCTCCTCAGAGCCCTCCGAGTCATCCATGTCAGAGGTGTTGAGGAAGCTGAAGCTCTCCAGCGCGTGCTCCACCGTGAGGCTCATGCTGGAGGCCCGGCTGAGGAATACACCCTGCTTGTGCTGTGGAGGAGCGCACGGCTTCGTCAGACCTCGGCGTGCTAGCCAGCACGGCCCGGCACCCTCGTCCCTGTGTACTGCCAGACAGGATGGCTCTGCCGTCCTCGTCCCCAGGCCCTGCCAGCTGGGTCGGCCCCAGCGTCCTCATCTCTGTGCCCTGCCAGGATGGCCCCACCACCCGCATCCCCAGGCACTGCTGTGGACTCCCTCCAAGGCCCCCTCACCAGCAGGATCTCCTCCAGGTGCTTGAGCTCCCGTTCGAGGGGCTGTAGCTCTGGGAACTGTCCCCGATAGTCATCCAGGGCTGAGCCCAGGAGGCTGATGGCCTCCTCCAAGCCTGAGTCCACGGCCTTCACTCGTGGCACCTCAGGGGAAGCGGCAGGAAGAAGCGGAGTGTGGACGGGCCTCTCCTCTGTGGAGGTGTGTGCTGGGCCTGTGGCCTGCATGGGGGCTTTGGTGTCACAGCCGCCCTGCACTGGCACTTGGCTTGCCACCGGCTCTGCCCGCGTGGCCTCCACCTCACAAGACTCAGCCCACGACACCATGCTGCGGGGCTTGGCCTCGAGGCCTCTGTCCTGCCCTGCCCAGGCTGCTGGCACCACGTTTGAGGCACCAGGGAGGGAGTCTGTGTCTGGCTCGCCTGGGCCGGAGTCCTCTGGGCTTGGAGAGGGCTCCCACACGCTCTCCACAGCCTTGGCCTCCATCGTGGCATCCAGGCTGGCTTCGCTGATGTGGCTCAGTGTCCGGGAGTAGGGCACATGCCCGTTGGCCACCACATCCTTCTTGGAGCTGCCTTGCTCCTCTGGCCGGTCGGACAGCCCTGGTGCAGTGGGGGTGCTGGCTCCAGCGCCTGCCTCCTGCTGCTGGGAGAAGGAGATCTCGATGGCTGGGGCCGAGGCCTGCACTTCTGGCTGCACGATAGGCTTGTGCACCGTGTGCCGGGTACTGCCTGACAGCTGGGGGCTCGAGGAATCATCCGAGGACTCTGAGGAGATGGACCAGGCGGTGCCGTTCTCCAGCTCCTCCTGGCGCCGCAGCATGTTCTGGGAAGGGACAGGACACGGTGCATCAGCTGGGCACCTCTGGTGGCCGCGCAGCTCCTCGGGAGCATTGCCCTCGCCTGGGCTGCCTTCCCATCCCACTGAGGGGGCCAGGATATACCTGAGCCGGAAGGCAGGGCGGCTGCTGCAGCCCTCAGGCTCTGGGGATCTCGTGAGGCCAGGGAAGAGGTCAACCCCCTCCAGCTGCAGGACCCGGGGCCCTGGAGCTGCAGGCTCAGCCCTCTTGCCCAGCCTGGCTCCGTAGGCCCAGCACAGAGGAAGGCAGGAGCCTCGCACAGCATGTCCACACTGCCCACGTGCTGCCACCCCTTCCAGCCCCCCACCCCACATCACAGTGCGGGGGACACCAGGAGTCCTGCTGCCCAGACCCCACCGCATGCACCCTGCTTTGCTGGGTGCCCTTCCAGGACCCCGCCAGGCTCCGGGTGCTCTGAGAAGCTCTGTGGCAGCGGAGGTGCCACGCGTGGCCACACGCCATGGCTACGAGGACAGCTACGGCCCCACCACCAGCCCGCAGGGGGCAGCACCAGCAGGCACGCCACGTCACACCAAGGCCACGCCAATGCCACCAGCGCGGGCACACGGACACACCTTCTACTCACTACTGCCTGGCTCTCACACGAGGGCTCATAGATGGGGGAGCAGGAGCAGCCCACAGGGCCAGCGCTCCCGGCGCTCGGGGCCGGCCTTCAGCGGGAGCTGAGGCCACTACGCTCACTGCACCAGCATCCCTGGTGGCTCTATCCCCTCACGCCAGCCAGGGCCCTGGCTGGCAGGATCAGGCCATCAGCTGGCAGGATCAGGACCTCGGCCTTCGGAAAGGCCTAGTGAGCAGGAGGCAAGGAGCAGCTATCACTACTGCAGAACGGCCAAGCCACTGGGCTAAGCTACAGGCCGGCTCCAGCCCTCGCACTTACACAGCCCTGCTGCGGCCATCTCCCGAGCTCGACCGAGGAGACGTCGCCGCAGGAGCAGCTCTGAGACAGCTTCTCGAAGAGTGTCTCCCGAAAGATGTCCAACAAGGACCAGCCGTGCTTGTCGGCTGCCCGCACCGGGCTCTTGGGCAGAGAGAAGAGGAGCCGTGAACACGGGAGGAGTAGGGGCTTACAGGCTGGTGTTGGGAGGCCGTGGCCTGGTGGATGGAGCAAGGGGTGTGGAGGGACAAGAGAGGGACATCTCTCCTCTGCCATGCCACCCAGTGGGACCTAGCAGGGCACACGCAAGTCGACGAAGGGGCTGGGTGGACACATCCCTGCACAGTGGGCAGCTCTGTCCCACGCCGCACTTACATAGAAAGCCTGTTCCCGCAGGGATGGCGTGTCAGGTGGGCTCTGGTTGTACGTGGAGAACCGCTTGTTCACCGTGGAGGCCTTGTTGACGGTGCTGGCTGCTGAGGGCTGGTCATCCTTGTCGAAGGGGCTGGTGAGCAGAGCAGGGACATGAAGGGTGCAGGACAAATGATGGGGTCCCAACCCTGTTCTGCAGCGAGCAGGAGGGGTATTGGGACAAGCAGGGCCCCATGGCCCTATTCAGTCCTCCTCGGGCACCCCAAAACTGCAACCCAGGATGGGGGTGAACCCAGGGCAGGCCAGCTCTCGCCGTGCCATGCCAGGCATCCCAGCTCTGCCATGCCCTGCCAAGGATGCCTGCTGAGGTACTCACTTCCAGGTCACCTCCAGGCTGAGTTTGATGGTACCCAAGTCATTGATATCCACAGCCACTACCTGAGGTAGAGCCGCAAAGAGGTCCTTAGTCTCACACGACACATTGCCCACCACGACATGGTTGGCCAAGCTCTTAAGCTCCGTCACCTGGGGAAGAAAGGAGAAGAGAGGATGAGACGAGGACACTGCACGCTAGGCAGACAGCACCCCTGCTGCTACTAGCATTCCACAACCATGGGACAGAGTCCCCCTCCAGTGAGTACTAGGTCTACGTCCTGGAGGCAATCCTTGGAGAGAAGCCATGCAGTAGTTGGGCTGCAGCAAGTGGAGAGCCCCCACTGGCTCTCAGTGCTGCATCTGGTGTGCTCTCCTCTCACAGGCAGCTCATGGCTTTTTTACAAGTGTTTTAGAGCAGTTTTCCCTTGAGGCACGGCATAACCTCTGCTGCTGTTCCCCTGGTTCTCAGGGCCCAGGAAAGGTGATGCAGTGTCTGTCAACGCACACTCCTGTCCCTGCCTCCTATCTGCTTTATTCCCAGAGCCCTGTACCTTGATGGAGAGGAACTCGGTGATGAGTGGCAAGAAAACCATCTCCTCGCTGTCCCACACCTGCTTGCTGTTCACCTCAATGCGCCCCCGCAACTTCCACCGTTGCCGTCCATACTTCATGAAGATCTGGGGAAAGAGCAGAGGCGTGAGGGCAGGGGGAGACACAGCACCAGGATGGTGGGTGCTCTGCACACCTCCCAGGGCACGTCCAGGGCTCCATGCCACCCACCACAGACCCACAGTGCACCAGCCCAGCCAGCATCGCTACCCTGGGCCAGGGCCTGTCTGTACATCCCCATGCACAGCAAGGACCACAGGGATGGAGGATAGTGGCGCCTGACCCATGTCCCAGAGGTCCCACCAACCTCATACTGGTCACCAGCGCACAGGCGGGCAAAACCTGCCAGTCCTGCAAGAGAAGACGGAGGGTTGTCAGTGCACAGTTGAGCCCATGGCTGGGAGGGAGCAGTCAGTGGAGTCCCCCTCCAAGCCGGAGGAGGATGTGTTACCTTTCATGCGGACGTGGAACTCGCCCAGCTGACTCTCCAGCTCGCTCTCCAACAGGCACATGTTCTGGGGCAGAGGATGGAGAGCACCTGTCAGCAGCAGCACCCAGGCTCAGCTCCCTCTTGACCTATCCCCATGCCAAGCTCCTCACCTCTGTGTACTCTTTGTAGCCCTTGCTGGCCTCGGCCAGGCTCTCACGTGCCTCTCGGCTGCCCGGCGACCCCGTGCTGTAAGCCTTGACCATGTTGTGGGCCCCATCGCGGAGTCGCCGCTGGATGCAATAGGCCTCATAGAGCTCATCTATCTGCAAGGACAGGCCCAGAGCTGCAGTGAGGGGCAGGCTGCTGTGTTGGGAGGGCCAAGCAGCAGGCAAGGACTGTGGGCTGGCCAGCACCAACCTGCTACACCTTAAGGCTGCCTTCAGCCAGTCTCCAGGGCACCCTGCTCATGCAGAACCAAGTGTCCGGTAGGACAGAACATGGCTGCATTTGTGCCCAGACACGGGTGTAGAGCAGGCTGAGTAGGGCCCAGTACCACAAGTTTGCCTTGGCATTGCTGATGCATGACTGACGTGAGGAACGTGCTGGGGGCCAGGCAGGGAAGAGTCCCACGTTCCCAGTGCTGCAAGGAAGCTGGGGGCCCACAGGACCACAAAGCTGATGCCAGACCCCAACTCTTACCTTGCTAGCATGAAATTCCAAGCGACGCAGGAAGCGCTCGATTGACTTGACTTGCTGGAAGAGCAGAAGGGACAGTGTCAGAGGCAAGAGCAACCCTCCTGAGAAGGGTAGCAGCCCAGGATGTGCCCAGGTCTGCTGCATGCCCATGCTATAGATTGGGACATGCCCAGGTCATTGGCCCTGCTACGTGCAGGGCTCTGCAGAGGGGTAGCTGATGGCAAGCAGAGCAGAAGCTGAGCTTGTACCCACGAGCTGACAGCACCCTACAGCCTCCCCTGTTTTGCACGGTCCAGGGTGCTCTTCTCCCATGTTCACGCAGGCTAAGAGCTAACCCAGGGTGAGCAGTCACCAACCACAGCTTCTGTGTGCAAGAAGCTGGCTACAAGTCTCTGCTTCCCCAGCTTCATCCCACCCTGCCAAAAGTGCCCCAATCCCAAGCTGCAGACTCTGCCCTGCACAGGAGGCAGGGCAGGTACTGGATGAGGGGACACTGCTAGTGGAGAAGGGGCTTGCAGCAGTATATCCCTGGCCTTAGGATGAGGAAGGCAAGGGTGACAGGACACTGCTCCCACTTACCTTATCCAGGTCGTAGAGAAAGCCCTGGGGGAGAGAGGAGAGGGATAAGATGCAGCACAAAGCCAGCTCTGCCCAAAGAAACCCGGCATGTCACGCAACCACCACCCATAGCATGTCAGAGAGGACACGGAGCACCCAGCCAGGGCTGCAGAGATGTGCAGGACAACAGAACAGGAACCCTGCGCAGCTCAATGGCCATCCCAGGAACAGGCTCTGCCCTGGGACACAGATAGACAAGGGGTTGCCCCACCATGATCACGAAATGAAGTGTTTCCCCATAAGGCCCTTCTGTCCTGGGCACCCAAGCTGCACCAAATGGAAGCCAGCTTGCCCAGACATGTCCCTGGGGGGCTGTGACACTCACCAAGCGTGAATTCCTCTTGGACTCGCGGATCTGGGTGCTGAGCTTCTCCAGTTCCAGCTGGTGCACCTCCAGGTAGGCTCTGGGGTGACAGCACCACAGTGGTCAGGCTGAGGCAGCATGCGTGGCCTGGCCCCTGCCAGCCACGGTCCACACTGTGCCCACCAAGCCAAGTCAGGCCCTGTGCTCCCTCTTCCCACTTCCCATATACAGTGGCCTTGAGCACCTGGGCAAGGGAACCCACGGGCACCCTGCTGTAGGATGCAGAGGGTGGGACCAGGGGCAACACTGCAGCATTATGTATGTCCCAGCTGGGGACAACCTCAGAGAGATGGTGCAATCCTGGCCCTCTTGCTGCCCTGTGGGACCTCAGGAGCTTGCACCCTTTCTCCCGCACTGCTCCAGGACCCTGAGGCACTGCACAGGAGCAGGATTGAGAGGAAAGCTGCTAATCCTGTCCCAGCCCATGCCAAGCTGTTCCCTTACCCTCTGGGGCTCCCTGACTTCAACCCTCCAGCAACAGGGAGACCCAGCACTTACGTCAGGCCCTTCTTTAGCGCTTCATACACCTCATCCAGGCGGTTGGGCTGAGGCACCTTGGGCGGTGGGGATTTGTGGGACATTGAGAACATCCTACTGACCCTGGAGCCAGCCTTGCGGGAGACGGTGGGCGTGAAGGACGAGAGGTTCCTGCAGAGAGAGGCCAGCAAACCCAGCATGGCCAGGGTGAACACATAGTTGGGGGCAACCCCAGGGCCCCTCCCAGCCTGCCAAGTCACCCCAGTTCAAGACAAGAGGGAGCCCCAGAAAGGAGGCCAGGTCCTGGGAGTGCTGCGTCCGGACCTGCCTGCCTCTCCCACGACTCCCTGCCAGCCAGTCTAACCGGCCAGCGGGGCTGGGCGAGACGGAGCCCCGAGCGGCTGCAGGGCTGGGCAGCACTGCCTGCCCCGAGTCTGTGCTGTTGCTGGCACCAGCCAGGGCCCCGAGTCTGGGGTCGCAGCATCTTCACAGGCCCTGCTGGCTCCTGCTGCCTCTGGGCAGAGAAAGCCCCAGGTGCCCAGGTGCATACTGTGCTCCACACATGACAGGAGCAGCTTTGCAGCCTCCCAAATCCCAGAAGGGGTGGGACGGGCAACCCACGAGGTCCACAGTGACTGCTGTGCACGTTCAAAGATAAGCGCAGACACCCTGCAGGCAGGAGAAGCAGCATGTGCACCTGGCAAGGCACAGGGGCTATCTGGGGCCTGCACGAGTGCATGAGCCACAGGCACTGTGGCCACCTGTGCCATCGCTGGCCCTCCTGGTGACACCTCAGGCCCAGGACAGTCTTGGACCCTGGGCGTCAAGGTGGATGGGTTCATAGGACAGCAGTGAGTATGACAAAGGTCTGTGAGACCTCTACAGAGGGGTGGAAAACACTGCTTATTTAGGAAAGGGATGCAAGGAGGAATGAGAACAGCCGCTAAGATGCATACGATGGCAAAAGCCATGGCTGTCAGCAGCAAGGGCGCAGCCTGAAGATGGAGAGCCCTGTCATGCCACCCCACAGCATGGTGACATATTTGGGGAAACAGCACTGATGCTACACCTCTCTGCACCTCCCATCCTGTGCGGCTCCCTGGAGGAGAGGTCAAAAAACTTCCCTGAATCTTTGCTGGCAGGAGAGGGAAGTAGTGAACGTCTTGGCCTCATCCCAAGCCAGAGTGATGGGCAAGCGCTTGCTCTCCACAGCCATTCCTCCTCATCCTCCAGGGCCTTGGATGCAACAGAAGCCGCTTGGCTGCTGGAGTCCATCCAGCCCCACCTGTATTCTGTTCTCTGAGTGACCACAAGCTACGCTGGCACCCTCAGATCGGGAGGTGTCTCCACAGCGGGCAGCTGGAGCCTGCTGAGCAGGACTCGCGCCTGCTCCTAGGCACTGGAAGCTCTATCTGGACTTGTGCCCACAGTCCGCAGTCTGAGGTGTCCACAGTGCGGCAAGAGGCACTCCTGAGGCCAGGCTCGCTCGTGACACTGCTTTCTGCTAGGCTAAGAGATGTCTCTCCTGCCTTGGAGATGCTGGGTGCTTCAGGAAGTAAGGAGCTTGGCTAAGAGCTAGGAAAAACGGGATTAGGAGCATTATGCCGTGACCCAGCAGTCCAAACCCATGGCATGCCCATACCCCAAGGGACACCTGCAGCTCCGTGGCAGAAGGAAGTCACGAGCTAGGAAATGGGCAGGGATAAGCAGTGCTTGGAGTGTTAATATCAGTTTCAGTGAGGAGGAGGAGGAGGAAGGATATGATGGAGCCCCTAGAATTGCCAGCAGCAGGAGAGGATGGGTAGGGAATGACTTGCAACACCACTAATGGGCAGCCAAGAAAATCTTGCAGCAATGGGCTTAAAACAACCCAAAGGAAGCGTTGATTCACACTAGCACTCAATTAAACAGAGCAACTTGCTGCCACAGGATGTCAAGGTGCTCGAGACATAAAGCTTCAAACTCCCTTCAGCTTCCTTTACTGACAGTCATTAAACATGATGGGCTGGATACAGGGAAGCCCTCGAGATCTGGCTGGAGCACGAGAGCAGTCGCGCTCTGCCTGCTCCTCCATGCTCCAGGCGGGCTGCACGGCCCTCATCCAGCCTGGGATGACCCTTCCTCCCAACTGGAACACGGCACCATTGAGTGTCGGGCTGACAGACCCTGCCCCATCCTCATCCTCTGCAGCGTGAGCTCCCAGCTCCTACCTGAAGGGCCGCTCCACTGATGAATTGACTCCGGCGAATGACTGGCTCCTATTGATCTTGGCAACGAGGACTCGGCGCTGCGGCCGCACAGACAGCGACATTGTCGAGTGTGACCTGGAGGGCCTCCCTGCAGGACATGAGACAACAGGTGACCCATGACAAGGGGGAGCAACAGACAGATGGACGTGTCCCAGTCCAAGGGAGCCACAGAAAAAGCCTGACATCTAGGGTCTACCACGGCCCTTCCAGGACACACACAGGTCCTCCACAGTGCCTGATCTGGCCATCTCCTCCCCAGCCTCATCCCACATCCCACTGCAGAGGCAGGAAGGGCCCAGGGCTCGATCTGGCAGCCCAGCCCTTTGCTGTCTCCAAGCTCACTTCCGTTTGCTCTGGCTGCCGGGACGGAAACCCATGGACAACAAAGCACTCTGGAAAGTCCCCAGCTGTAGCCAACACCTCTGTGTTGGGGAAGGAAAGGCAGAGTCATTCCCAGAAAGACCCTGGAAAGTCTGCATGGACAGTGCCCACGATGGGGACAGCCAACGGGCACATGCCCAACCCCAGTGCTGCCACAACCCCTCTGCCCCCAGCAGTGTCATGCCAAAGAAACAGTGTCAGGAGCCCCAGAAGTGCTACTAGTTCCCATCCAGCTGCCCATGCTGTGCAGGACCCAGTAGAGATGCCAGCAGCGCAGTCACCATCACCGCGTCCCTCCCTTGCTCCCGAGCCGGTGATGGCCCCGCTCGCCAGCGGCACTCCCAGCCAGCCCGCGGTGGCCAAGCAAGTGCCCTGTGCCCAGGGCCGGCCCCTTGCGCAGCGCCCGCGCGCGCAGCGCCCGCGCACGCACCTGCCCGGCTGCCCCGAGGCCATGCCGCCGCTCGCTCCTCGCCCCACGCCCAGCCGAGGCCTGGGCTCTCGTGCTGCAGCTCCAGTGGCCCCGGCGCGAGCCAGGGCTGTGGCACCGTGGCGGCGACAACTCAAAGGCGGCCGCTGCAGACAGAGCCCTGCCAAGCGCAGCTGGGGCACGGCGGGCACTGCGGCCCGGTCCTGCTGCCCATCTGTCCCCTCTCCTTGGCGCCTGTCCCCCAGCCTGGGACCAAGCAACCCAAGGGCGCTGCAGGTCCTGGAGCCTGGGAGTCAGCTCAGTGCCAGCCCCTCCAGTTTCCAGGACAACACTGTCCCAATTAAGCTCATTACCAGGAGCTGTAATCCCCAGCAGCCTGTCTGACCTGCAGGGCCTGGGCAGATTACCCTCCGCAGGGCTGTTTAATCAGCTCCCTGCCGAGCGAGCAAGGCCTATGGAGCAGGGCTTGCTGCCCCAGCTGGGTGTTATGGTGCCTAATCCATAGGGAAAGCACCTGCCGGTGCTGCAGTGCGATGGGCGCATGTGGGCCAGGTCTCCCTGAGCAGCATGGGGAGAGAACAGTCCACCCAGGCCATCCTGCCTGGCCCCAGGGCTGGCTGAGGGCACAAGAAGGCTCTGAGAAGGGTCCTTCAGGCAGGAGCTGGTGCTGAGGAGGATGCTGAGGGCATTGCCAGGAAAGATGCTGAGAGCATTCCTCAGGGAGCAGGGTGCTGAGGGCATCACAGGTGAACAGGATGCTGAGGGCATCACAGCAGAAAGAAATGCTGAGGGCAGTGGTGGCGGATAAGGATGCTGAGGGCATCCCAAGGGCAGAAGGATGCTGAGGGCAGCAGTGCAACAGCAGTGTCCCTCCCCTATGCAGCTTCCTGGAAAGTTAACATGATGCCCGGGATCTCTTGTATACTCCATCAGCTTGGGGGGCCAGGCTGGGACACGCTCCCAGCCGGCCTGAGGCCAGCAGGGTGAGGAGCAGTGTGCTGAGCTGCGATTCCCAGAGGACCACGTCCTCCTGTCCTGGCCCAACATCCCCCGCTAGGCTCTCCCCCAGGTTGCACTGCACTGCAGGGCCACGATTGCTGCAAGAACAAGTGCAGAGAGGCCTTGGCCGGAACTATGGGACCGTTCAGCCCTGGTATTTTCTGCCAGGCAGCCCAGTGAGCTGCCTGGAGCACTGACTGCTCATTGCCAGCCCCTACCCAGGGCTGCCAGTGCCAGCTCTTGCACTCCAGGCCCCGCCACGAGCACCCTCCAGCGTCCTTGGGCCGTGGTAACCTGCAGTCCAGCTCCATGCCACAATCCCAAACTCATTCAAGAGCCCCGAGTGGGCCCTGCCTTCCTGCCAAACATGGAGGGATGGATGCTCCAGCCTGGCATCCCCGGGCGCTGGGGAGCAGCAGGGGGTGGCTGGGCACGCGTACCAAGGGGCACCTCGTTCCAAGAGGCAGCTGGGTGGAGGGGAAGCCCCCCCAAGCGCAGGGGCTCTTGCTCCAGGCACACTCTGCTCCTGGAGCAGGGAAAGCCCCGGCGCGGTGCATTCCAGGCATTGCCGAGATAAGAGGTACCTGGTACCGCTGTGGCTGGCCATGGCGGCGCGCGGAGCCCACGGAACGCTCCCCTGGGGCAACCACCGGCCCCATTTCACCGCAGGCTCCGCGGGGAAGCCCTTCCTCGGGCTCAGAGCGAGGCCAGCGCTAGGAGGAGCAGCCGCAAACATGTGTCCCTGCCACCAGCTGAGCCAAGGGCACATCCCTCCCTCTCCCTGTGCTCATCCGGAAAGTGTTGCCGCTGTGAGCAGCGGGAGCCTCACGTCCCCGCGCCCCAGAGCTCCTGTCCCCACCAGCCCCGCCAAGGCAGCGCTCCTTGGCCCCGAGAAGAGGGTTACCACTCACGAAGCCACCGTCTGCTGGAACCTTGCTGGTCGCAGCGCCTCAGTCACGGGCTGCCTGCAGCCCTGCAGGGACACGGCGGGGGGACCCTGGAGCCCGCTCGGCTAGCGCTGCCCGCGCCGGCGGCCAAGGGAGCCCGGGCGCCGGCGGCCGAGCAGCCCGCTTTGCAGCGAGTGCCGCAGTCCGCCCCGTGGGCTCTCCAGCCGGGATGCCACCTCTTCTCTGCCGCGCTTGGTGCTCTCAGGATGATTTGGATATGAAGAATGCTGCTAGCAGCTTCCTCTCGGTGCACGGCATGGGAGGCGGGGGGCAGTCCAACCGGCTGGGTTGGTCCTAGCTGGTTTCTGTTTCTGACACTCAGACACCAGCCTCAGGTCGCTCTTTCGGGTTTATCAACAACTGCGAGAGCTGGAGACGCCCCGAGAGCCCAAACAGGCTCCTTCCATACCCCCAGCTCTCCTGTCGTGGGAGCTGCGCTCTGACCAGCACATCCAGAAATGCCACCCAGAAAGGTGCATCTGAGGCCAGAAGAGCCCAAGGGTGCCCAGCAAGGCCCCGCCAGCACCCCATGTCCTCAACGCCAAGGAGCAGGGCCACAGCAGCAACAAGGGGTGCCGCAGGCGAGGGGCTCCTCCAGAGAGGCTGGCGCAGCTGAGCCGCAGCCCCCATGCTGATGGCACATGGTGACCTGCCCGCAGCCCCCTCCCTGGGCACAGACACATTGCTCCGTCAGCTCAAGCACTGGACACTCCTCCGCAGCCCAGTGGCCGCATCCTTGTTTGTACAGCTGCATCCCTGCTGCCTTAGCCCCCATGCGCGCCCCAGGCCCCCGCCAGCCCCTTCCGGCTGCGGGGACAGCGTTGGCCGCTGCCGTGCACAGGCTGCAGCCAGTCCCCCTCCTCCTTCCCGCCCGCCCCCAGCACAGAGGCCGGGAGCATCCGGGGATTAGCACCGAGCCGCCTGGTCACAGAGGGCCTGGGAGCTGCCTCTTCTCTGACCTCCTCCACGCTCTGCCTCCCCTCCAGGAAGTGAGGCCCTTCCCTGCCTGTCCCCAGCGGAGCCATCGCACAAGGCAAGGAGAGGGGGGATTTTTTGTTGGAGTCCAATGAATCTCATCACAGCTCCCCATGACTCACCAGGGAAAGAAACTCCCCTCGATAAGGCTGCCCGCCCCCCACACTGAGATAGCAGATGCTGCTCTGCAGTGGGGGCCAGCGACACGGATGCCCCCAGGCTGCCAAAGCCACGGGCCCAGGGGACACGGTGGAGGTGTCCACCCTAGCGCCCGTGGGACGCCACTTGGCCCCTCGCGCCGAGCGGGAGGGCAGCAGGAAAAGGAAGGAGCTGGGACGGTGAAGAATTGGAGGAAACGCTTATTTACCCTTCAGAGTACCCCGAGGAAGGGCAGGGCAGGACGAGGCGCAGGCGGACAGTCCGCACACACTTTGCAAAGGGACTTGCAGGCTCCCGCCCGGCTGCCTGGACCAGGGCACCCACTGCCTCTCGCTATGGGGTACCCAGGAGTACCCAGAAGATACAAGTCCCAAACTGGTAGCCAGGGAGCCTACCGGGGAGGGCTGGGGCAGTCCCCAGTTGTGCTGTGTGAGCTGTCGTCTAGGATAGCTCCTCGCAACTGGCCCAGGACCATGGTGGTCACGGGGAAGGGGCTGAATGCAGCATGCTGGGTCCCTCACAGAAAGACCAAGTACCCAGCCAGGACCCCCAGCCCCTTGGGGACCACGGACGTGGGTCCCCTCCCTGCCCCGCCAGAGGGGACGGCCTGTCCAGGGCAATCCGCAGAGATCAGGAACCTCCTCGGAGGTGCCTAGCAGACCAAAATTGGTCCCCATATGTAGGAGAGCAGCCCTAGGGCACCCCACCTCTGCCCGCTCCCACTGGGGCTGCAGTGCCAGGGATGCTGGACACGGCACCCACACTCTGTTTATTCTCATTATCTGTATGGAGCAGTTTGTAGCAGAGGAGTCTTGGGGTGTGAGAGGGAGGAAAACTCATTTTCCAATGAAAGATGTGTTGCTCTGGTACCCAAAGGCACACTATCCTGGAGCCCTAGCGCGCCCCATGCCCCGGCCAGGGATGGAAGGCTGTCCCCGTGCCCGCCAGGAGGAAACATGCCTGGAAATGCACACTCAGTCCCAGCTAGCACCCACCTCCTCAGGAACGGCCTCTGGCACCTGTCCGGTGCCACGTCCCCGTGCACCCTCCTGGCACCACGTCTCCGCACTCCGTAGTGACAATATCCTCTCACTGCCCAAGCCTGGTGTCCCAGACAGGGACAGCGCTCCTCCCTGGGGCATAGCAAGTCACGTCACTCACCCAAAGATGCCCCCCAATGAAAATTTGGGTGCCCAGCCTCCTGCTCCCAGCATCTGCATCACCCTGCAAACCTCCAACTGCTGGAGTCCCCTCAAACGACCAGCATCTGCCTTGGCTAAGCAGGGGGGACACCCCTGTTGCACCACATCCACCATACATCAGCATGAATTCGGAGAAGGGACTGGAACGGAGCTGGCGTCCCCACAGACTCCCGTTTCCTGCCTGGCACGGGGAGCAGCTCATGCCACTGCTCTGCACTCCCCGAGCCCGTCTTTGGATCTCCTGACCAGGAGGACACACAGAAGACAACCTCAAGTCACACCCCCCTCACCTCACTCAGGCTGGGCAGCCACAAGCCCATGGCTCTCAAGCCACCTCACACAAGGCCCTCCCCACCAGGAGGACCCCCAGTCCCCTCCAGGACCTTGCAGCAGAGCGGGGGGACGCAAGAGGAGGGCCCCGCGCTCGGTACCTTGGCGTTTGCCGTTCATAGCGGGCGGCGGGCGCCCCTCCGGCTGGGGCTGGCGTGCTGGGCACGGCGGGCAGCCGCCGCCGGCTCTCGCTCATGCCGTGTCCGCGCGGCAGCCTGGGCCAGCCCGGGAGGGCTCCGCGCGGCTGCAGTCTCCTCCCACACTTCCCCTGGCCCAGGGCTGACATCACTGACCGGCGCCGCGTCCCCACGCTCGGCCCGAGCCAGAGCCCAGGGAAGGGAGGGCATCCCTTGTGGCAGGAAGGGGCCCCACCAGCACGGACTAGGGGCAGGGCCCCTCCTGGCTGCCTCCTCCACTTGTCCCTTCACTGATACTCCGAGCCACACATGCCGGTGGGTGCTGGCACCGCTTCTGCAGGGACCAACATTGCGCTCTGAACAAGCTGCCAGCCGGAAGCCAGAGCCAGAGCCTGCACGGGGAGAAGATGTTCCGCTCATGGTCCCTCACCACGGCTCCATGGACTTCAGGTGGGCACAAACCCATGGGGCAGAGCGACTCCCACCCCGGCAGACTGGGCTCACAACCATTGCTGGGGATGAGCTGCACTCTGGGGAAACCTCTCTGCTCTCTTCTGGATGGCCTTTCTCCTTGCTTTGCCACAGGCTGCACAACAGGCGTTGGCACGGACAGTCCCATGGCATCCTCATGGAGCATCCCGTTACCTCACCATCGCATCTAGTGGCTGCTTAGGAAAAAGGATTTCCGTGTTCAGATCTTCCTCGCTCATGTCATCTGGGTCTCCAGAGTCCTTGGGAGGCTGGTTTTGCTCCAGACTTCCTTGCAGGACTCTGAAAGAATGATGAGTGTGATTCTCATGTGGGAACCGAAGGGGATGGTTGTTGAGGCTCTAACAAAGAAGGATTTCTTTCCCGCCTGTTCAGCGGGCGTAGGAGTTTGGCCTTACAATCAGCAAGGCATGACTGAGGAGCCAGTCACACCAAGGATGCCCCATCCGCGTGGGGAGTCCAGCTCCGAAGAGGCAGGCAAGGGCTGAGGACGGGAAAACTCCCTTTCACTGAACTGAAGGGGAGGATAAACCTGGGTCCTGTCCCTGGCTGCGACACACACAGAATGTGGCCGAGCTTCTTTCCATGGTGTATCCACAGGGACAATCAGTCCTGGAAACCCCCAAGCAGACGCGTTTGGGGCAGGAGAGGACTACAGAGCAAAGGACCAGGGTACCCGGGCCTGGCTACCCCCACCACCCCAGGCCTCTTTAGGCCTTTAGCCTTGGCTCCAAAGGAAAAGGCTGGAGCAGCCTATCCCTGTCCAGCCTGGGAAAGGCTGGCGTCATTGCAGCAGGAAGAGACACCTCCCTCCCAGGCTCCTTTCCTGTTTGCTGCCGCTTTTAAGTGAAGTAGGGCAGGGCTCGGGAGGAAAAGTGGTGGCGCAGAGTCCTTACGAGGGGCCTCTAGGCACCAGGGTTCTCCAGGACACCGCTAACGTCCTCCCTAGACAGTGAGTCAACAGAGGGGCTGCCTCCCCATCCTGGAGATAGCCCGGCCACAGAAGGGCTCCAGCATGATGCACAAGGCCAGGAGCTAGCGGGGCACCGAGGGACACCCCTGCCTGGTGCCACCACCACTCCAGCATGAGCCCTGGTCCTGGCAGCGGGGGCTCCATGGCTCTGCGGGTGGGTGAAAGTCCCACCACGCCAGCGCTGCTGCCAGCGCCGCGGAGCCGGTGCCCGGCCCGCGTCCAGGCCACGTGCCTGCAGCTACGTCCCATGCCAGGCTTGTTTGTTCTCATTAAAATTTAACGAGAATTCTACGCTACAGCCGCCGGGCGCCTGGGGAGAGGCGCTTCCCAGAGCCGTGCGGCGTGAAAGCGCGAAGCCTGGGCAGCTGAGAGGCTGGCAGTGGCGGCCTCGCTGCCCTGTTTGCGAACACCTCACCCCTCCTTGCCCTAGAGCCCTGAAAAACCTCTGCCTGGCGCTGCAGGGGTGGCCCATACCCCAGGCAAGAGGTCTGCGCGGCACCATCCTGGGCATTGCCCACTGGTGGACATGGGCACATGCTTTCCAAAGGCCTCGGAGGACCCCCAGGTATGCAGAGGATCTTGAGGTGCTTTGCCTGGCACAGCAGTGGGTGCATAGCGGCATTTGCCACGACAGTGTGGGCAAAGGGCACAAGCGGCATCAGCAGCGCTGCCACAGGAAAGCCTGTGGAGTGATGCAGTTAAAGGAATATGTGCCCGCGGAGCCTGCCCGGCTACCCGGGCGTGCAGAGCAGGTGCTGGGAAGGGGGTGGCCGTGTAGAGAGTTGCAGGCCACCTCCTCTGAGCTCAGGAAGCCCCTAAGATGCTCAGCACGCTGCCTCTGAGCCAACCAGCCAGGACAACCGCCTCTGCCCCTCCAACACAGCAGCGATTCGGGCCTCCAGCCTGAGCCACGCGCCTTCTACAAGGTCTCTCCGTCACGTGCCGCTCTCCCCAGGCCTGTAGAGCTACCCCAAGCCTCTCCCCTCCCAGCAAAGCTATGCCTGGCATTGCTCTGATAGCCAGGGCATTCCCAGCACTGCCCACAGACTAGGGCAGACGGTCCTGCCCTGTCGCCAGCCCTGCTGCAGCGTGAAGTTTCCCTCCCAGCTGTATCAGGCGGGCGCTTCACTCCCCAAACCCTGGCTGGTGACAATGCTCAGAAATTGGAAGCAGAGACCTTCTCTGGGCAAGCTGTGCAGAGCTCGGCAAATGGAGACCTGGGAGCTCCAGAATGGCCATTTCCCAATGGCCCAAATCCCCCTGGAATTGGAGGAGAGCAGAGAACCCAGGAAATGGTCCTGACACTGTGCCGGGCAGGTATCCAGGCACAGGCTGGTCCTTAAGCATGGTGGGGAAAGCTGCTGGGCTCCATCCCGTTCTCCTTGCCCCAAGCTCTGAAACAGAGGCCATAGCAAGAGTCACAAACAAGTTTATTCCTATCTCTGCTAAGATCTTTTTTTCCCCTCCCTTAAAATATCAAGTCCTCAAAAAGTAACCTGCTTTTGGGAGGGCAGAGGGGTAGCTTTTGCCAGGATCCCTCTGCAGATCCCAGGCTGGCTTTTCCCAAGCCTGGCTCTCCCAGGCCAAATCGCATCTCACTCCAGATGCCAAATTCAGTCACAGCAGAAAAACACTTCAAATTTAAAAACACTCATGCGGGCAGCCATGCTCAGACACGTGTGCTGCCGATGAAGGTACAGCCACAGCCAGTCAATCCCAGCAGACAAAAGGAACATCAAGATGCCACAGAATACATCCCAACATTCCTATCCCCTGCGGAAAGCAGAAGGAGCTGCCCAGGCACCACATGCTGTGGCAGCGCTCAATCCCAGACGTTCCCTTGCTGCCCTGATGCCTCCTTGCAGCCTTGTGGCATGCCAAGGAGGAGCCAAGCTCAGAGGCTGCGCCCCGCATTGCATCACTCAGCCATCAGAGAAGCCACCTGCCCCAGGGGTGCATCCCCCAGGTGCACAAGCACTAATTAGACAAAGGCCAAGGTGATCAAGTAGCTCTTTTAGCCTGCTCCCTGCTAAGTGTTGCTCAGACACAGGCACCTGCCTGCCCCTGCATGGCTGGAAGCACCTCACAGCTGGAAACGCAGCACTAAAGGGCACCCGTCAGCCTTGGCCACCCCACCATGGGCACCCCGCAGCCTGGCATCTGCATCGCAATCTGCGGCAGAAGTCACTGATGTCCGAAAGAGGACAAGGAAGTGCATTGTCAGCACCTCGGCTTCGGCCTCGTGAGGGGGAAACGAGCGTGTGGCCACGGGGGTGACCCAGGAGTGTGCAGGAGGTGTCATTTCCAGCCATAAAAAACATCACCACAGCTCTAAAGGGAGCCACGGTGAACGAGGGGGTGATGGCTGCAGGTGGACAAGTCTATGCATAGGGTAGAAGAGGCCAGTCCTGGCCTGGGAGAGCCTGGTCTCAGCCTCTGGGCTTGCAGATCCTCTTCCTCCCCACCGCACAAGGCAACCAACACCTCTAATCGAAAGCAGAAACAGCGACCTGAGAGGCCAACGCCAAGATAAGACGGCAGCCCGACGCCGCACATCACAGCTCCACGCCCCAAGGGCTGGAGAAGAATTAGTCTCTGTGCCAAGAGACGCTCTACCTGTGGCGAGGCTGGCGCCATGGGGAGCCTCCATTCAGCAGGGTGGACATCCTGTCTCTGCGGGGCTCTTCTCTTGCCCCGCTGCAGGAGTCCAACACGGGTCTTTCCTGGTCGTGGCCTGCCCGTCTCCTGGGGCTGCTCAGGGAGGAGCAGCGCGGGCAGGACCTGTGAGACGCTGCTGCTGTGCCCACAGCGCCAGGCTTTGGGCCGTTACGGGGCAGGCGGACGGTGGGCGAGGAACTGGCACGGCCGTGGTGGCCCGAGGGGGCCGGGAGCCCAGCTGGGCGTTGAGGTTGCAGCGGGCTCAGCCCTTTCCCCGTCACTTCCTTGCATCTTCCTGATACGACGTCAGGGCAGAAATAGAACAGATATAAATGGCAGCCCTATAAATAGGCCTAGAGCACAAGGCGGGGAGGCAGGGGCAGTGGAAGCAGCCCTGTGCTGCCTTGCTCTAGCCTCGTGATGGCCTGGGCTGGCACAAAGCCTGGCCTGGCCCCACAGCCCAAGCTCACTTGCCTCTTTCTCCAAGTTAGAGGAACCCCAGAGCACAGTTGGAGCTCCGCCATGCCCACCGTGGCCTCTGTGACAGTGTAGACTTCTGGGGACATCGGGGAGAGCTTCCCTCATTCGTGCGCTCCTGCACACAAAGCTTTCCTACAATCCCTCTGGGGGCTCAGCAGGAGCTGGGGGTCCACCCAACCCTCCAGGGAGCAGTCTTCCACACATACCAGGAAGAAAAGGGCCCCTGAACCCCTGCCAGGAGCACTGCAAGGACAAATGACCCAGGGGCCACATGCCACCACCTGCAAGTCCCTAAGCCCCTGCTTAGTTCCTTTTGGGGTAACAGCAGGTGTGGGACAACTGTCTGCCTGAATAGGGATGCACTTTGGGGCTTCTCTCCCTGGGCATCCCACCAGGCCTTAAAATGGCAGGAAAAGACACAAATGTTTAGGCAGAGCAATAACACCGGCCAGGGGTTGGAAAGAAGTGACTGCATTCCCAGGACTACCACCAGGTCAGCACTCGGCACATCCAGAAAAGGCAGGTCCACTTTCTAGCACCCATTCATCACGACAGGCATGGATAGCAAGGAGGGGAACCACACTTGCCCCTCTAAGACGACATGCCCTGCCCTGGCACAGCATGGGCAGCTTTGCACAGCCCTCAAGGCTGTGTGTGCATCAGGGGCACCTGCCATCAGCAAACCATCAGACCAGCCGACACAGCCAGCAACAACTCCTGTGCGGGACAGTTTTGTGCAGTGCTGGTGTCATAAGCTGTGTCAGGCCTCAGCCCTTCCAAGGAGACGTGACAGGGGACCAACTACATAGGGAACAGGTCCTTGACTGGCACGGGATTTATAGGAAGGTCAGGATTTCCAGCTCCATTAGTCTCTGGCGAGGGTAAAATCCACTAGCCAGTTTGCTGCTATTGGGGGATGTCACAGACTGATCTCCTAGGCTAGGCCAGGGCACAGCCAGGCCCCAAAGCGCGGCAGGGAAAGAGTTAAAGGTGCTTGCAAGTGCTTCCTTGGCAGGCTCTGCAGGGCTGGGAGACAGGAGGATCGGGCCAGCAACAAAGCAAGATCTGTCCCATTAATTCCTCCAAGCATTTTTGTTTTCTTCCATTGCTAAAGCTCCATAGCCATGGAGGAGGCAGCACCCAGCTGACGTGGCCGCGCACCCAGGACGCCCAGGAGCCTTCCCCCCGGCCCCAGGCGCCCTGCTCTGAAGCAAAGGGCAACAGCAGCGGCGGGAGATGGGGCAGTCCCTGCTCTGGGACAGGCACAGAGACCATCGCGCTGGCCTCAGCGGCACCTTGTTGACTTTGAGGGCAGCCGGGGCTGGAGCTGCGGCCTCCCGCAGACGCTCGGGGAGAGCCCTATATGGACACGCTCGCCTTTCCGTTTGCCTCCTGCCCTCCTGGAGCGGGGCTGGGAAATCTCAGCACCTCGGCCTGACACGGGTGGGATTTCCCGGCCCCGACAGGGCCGGGGCTGGGCACTGCTAAGCTCAAAGCGCCCGGCCTGCCGCAGAATCAAAACAAGCGGCGCCACCGCCACGCAGAGCACAGAGGCCGATGCAGAAAGTGGCCAGAGCAGGGGCCACCAGCCCAGCGACCGCCTGTGCCCAGCTCAGCCCGGGCACCCCAAACACCAGCGCCAGGAAGGGCTGGTGCCGATGGGGCGGTGGCGGGGGGCAACCCCAACCCTGCGCACGCGTCTCCGTCCACGACCTCGGCCCATTGCAACGTTCGGGAGTGCCTATCCGTGCTGCGCAAGGACAGGACAGGGCAGGGGGGCCGCTTGGCACCGTGCCCATCCCCACCGAGGGGCAGCGCAGGCAGCGCGGCCGCCCCGGGGACCGGCTCACAGCGCGTCCCCCTGCCGGGCAGGGCTCTTGGTAGCCACCACCGAGCGGCCCCACGGGGGCTGTGGGTGCCCTTCCCAGGGAGGACCAAGAGTGCCGCCTGCCCGCGGGCCGAAACGAGGCTCGCGGGGCACACGGCCCCGCAGCTACGCGTCCTCCCAAGGGGAACGCGATGCAGCTCCTCTGCTCCCCACGACCAGCGGCTTCCCCGGGGCCGGCAGGCTATACGGGGTCCGGGGGACACTCACATGTCCTGTGCGAGATGGGGGATGGCGGGCGGCGCGGCGGCGAGAGCGGGCCTGGCTTGGTGCATCCCCTTTGTTCCACTCCCATGGACGGGGAGCAAGCAGGGAATTCTTAGAGGCGCTTGGCAGCGCCCACCCTGGCCCTCTCCATGGAAACGGCAGGAGCCATGTGATTTCGGCAGGAAACCACGGGCAGAGCCAGCGCGAATCGCCGGCAGCGCCTCCCCCGCCAGCCCCTCTCCGGGAGGAGACGGCAGCGGCCGCCGCTAGGGCTGCGGGGGCTCCGGCCGCGCGGGCCCCGCCGCCCCCGCGGGCTGCACCCTGCGGCTTCCCATGGGCATTCCGCGTTGCTTTCCCGGGGCTGCTCATCCTCCGGTGGGGATGCAGCGCGCCCAGGCCCGCGTTCCCTGGAAGGGACGGCTCGCAGGGCTGTGGCCCCGGGCTTCTCCCCGGGGCTACCACAGGCCCCCGGCTTTGGCTCCAGCCACAGGATTCCGGGCACGTTGCACAGCAAGCTCTCTCACGAGGAAAGCATCTCCAGGAAGGGAAGCAGCACCGCCAAGGCTGGGGCTCAGGCGGCGGCACAGACAGACCCAAACTCAGGCACTCTTGCCCCCAGCCCCATGCTGTAACCGTGGGCCGTGCTCTCTTCCCTCACCCTTCCAGACTGTCATGGTAGAAGGTCGGAGCCATCCACAGGTCAGGCACAGGCCACTCCTGAACACTGACTCCATCCTGGCTCCACAGGAAGAGCATGGAAGAAAAATGTAGGAGCAGATCTGCCTTCCTGATCTCCACCAGCTTCCAGCCTCACCAGAACGGGAGTCTCCCAAAATCGCCAGCTACAGTGGCGGGCAAGTCCTGTTACAAATCCAGATTGCCATCTCAACGGATAGGCCTTCATCCTATGTGCTCTGCATTGACTTCCTCTCAGAGCATCAAGCATCCTCTGCCCTGGAATGGGCTGTGCCCTGACAAGCCCTAAACATCGGCATCTTAGACCATCCTCAGGGCCCAGGCTGGGGAGAAAGCCACACACCTCCAGCACGAGCTCTCCCTGCTCACAGGATGTGCCCTCCTCCTCCTCCCCTTTCTCCCAAGCCTGCTTTCCTCCTACCTGTCCTAGATCATGTTGAATCGACCCAGTTCTAAATGGGACCGATGCCTTGCTGGTCCCCGTGAGACATCCTCAAAGCAAGGACAAGACAGCACAGTGCTCCAGCAAGCCTTGCAGTGGAACAGCACTAATTAGACCACTGCCACATCCCGGAGGTCCGTAGAGTAGGGCAATACTGGTGACAAGGAAATCACTGCATTGCGGCTGTTCTCCCGAGGCTGCACCGAGAATGGAGTGTGGCTGCAGGGCAGAGATTCGGCCAAGGACACTCCGAGGGAACCCAGGTCTCACCTCTTAGGCCTTCCCTCCAGGCTTGCCTGCTTATATAGGAAGAGCAGCGGTGCAAAGAGGGGACATGTCCCCATCTCACTAACATGGCCCACCACGTGTGCGGTATAGTCAGCGCCAGCTGCTCTCCCAGAAGTGGTGCAAGAGGCAGGACCCTCCATTAAAAGCTTTTCAAGGGCATCTGGGACTTGCCCCGTGGGCAAGGGTAAGGCAGGATGCTGCACTCTCCTCAAACCCTGAACACCTCCCAGCCTCGTCTGCATGGGTGCATCCAAGCCTCCTCTTGCCCCTAGCTCGTGATTTAGCACCAGCTCAGCGTGCTGCCTCACACACTTCACAGCGTGTCTGGGTCCCCTCTGCCAAACAAGACCCTTGAGTTGGCCAGGCCAGCCCTCAGCCTTACCCACTTCCCCCACAGCAAGATGGGACTTTAGGCCCTGAACATTTCGGGTGCCTTGAGGCACCATATCCAAGACAGCTTGTTGTCCCATCCCACAACGCCCTGGTCTCCACTTGTCTATGTGCCACCATTAAAAGGTGCAATATCAGCCCTGGTGCCCCCCAGGGTGGGGGGCAGCCGCCTGGCTCATCATGGCTCTGAGCCCCGCAGCCCAGGGAAGGGGCTCACATCAAGGCTGTGGCACCCGGGCTGCCTTTAGCCCTCCTCTGCCAGCTGCCACAAACCTGCCCTGCCAGACTGGGTATATTGAGCTCCGCAATCCCTCTGCCAAGGCGCTGGCTGGCGCAGAGCACGGGCTATTCTAGGTCACCTGGAGTTTGCTCAACTTGGACAAGCTTTGCAAACAAAGCAAGGGCAAGCCAGCCACCCGAGGCCCCAAAGCAACCCCCCTTGGCCCTCCTGCTCTCCAAAGCACCATGCCTGTTTTTCAGGAGGCACGACACTAACCTTCCCAGCCACATCCACCACATGCCATGCACACGGGCTGGACGCTCATGGCAGGAAGAGGCCTCCCAACAGACCCGGGAAGCTGGGTGCTCGTGCAGGCAGGAGTCCCTGATGGGCGGACAGAGCCACGCGCCAGCCCCAGGTCACCCATCTATGCCCCAGCAAGGGGTGTTGGGACATAGCAATGCCTTGCGGGAGTCCAGTGACCCGAGGCTACAGCAAGCAAAGCCCCTCCCCGTCCCTGGCAGCCTCAACACCTGGCCGTCTATCTTGGCCAGCAACATTTGACTGCCTCTGTGCAGTGAGTAAGGTCCGGGCCACCTGGGGACCTGCTGCACATCTCAGACATCACTGTCCCCTCCACACAGCCTCCCCTTCACACTGGGGCTCTGCCCAAATCTCCTCTCTCAAGACTGGGCCCTGAGCCATCACAGATCTTCCCCTCTCGTCTCTCTCCAGAGGGCACGAGTCCAGGCCTTGGCTCCATGCCTGCCTCCCTCCACGTACATCCTGGAGCAGCCGCATGCTCAGCATTCCTGCTCAGCATCGGAGCAGCACAGCAAGTGCAGCCCGCGGTGTGGCCCGCTGGGCTGCCGGCCCCAAGCCGTGCACCAGGACCATGCATTGCCACATGTGCTGAGCGCTCTCGCCGTTCAGCCCCAGCTGTCCCCACAAGCGCCCAGAGCACCTTGTCTCAGCAAGGGCTGCTAACGTCCCTGGCACAGCCTGCAGCTCAGCCCGCCTGGCCCGGGGCTCCCCAAACCCTCTCGGTGTGTGCTGCAGGAAAGAGTTAACCGAGCTGAGACAGCACTGGTGCAGAGTGAGCAACGAGACCCGCATCTCGAGCTGACTCACCGAGGCCCCGGCTGCTCTCCGAGCTGGCCTGCAGCAGCAGAAGGCTGTGCCAGCAGGTCCTCCGAGCCATGCTGGAAACCCTTCCCCAGGGTGCTCAGGCCAGCTCGCATGAGCAGTGGTCTGGGGCACAGCCCCAGCAGCTCCTTCCTCCTTGACCATCGCCGTCCTCTCCATAGGGCGCTCAGGGCTGCCTGCCCCTGTGGCATGCCCGGTAAGCCAGAAGAACAGAGGCAAGACCTCTCGTCCCTGCCCGCTCTCCATCACAGGCTGCTCGCTCTCCTTTTTCCCTCTTCAAGCCAGTACAATTGCCTAGCAAAGACCAGAGATGCCAGCTCTGCTCCTCCCGGCCTCCATAGAGCCTCCCGGCCTTCCCCCCGGCCACTGCAGCTGCCAGCTCTGCTTGCAGGCAGGCAGACAGCTGCACGAGAGCCCCTAAAAGGCCCCAAATACCCCCACCTCCTCACAAACATGAGACCTTTTTCTGCTCTTGCCACCATGCTCTGCAAGTGCACAGGTCCCGGTGGCCCAGCCAGGCCACGACTGCTCTTGTCCCCGCTTTGCAGTAAAAACCACAAAACCCAGAGCTGGCAGATTGCAGCGGCATCAGATTCAGCACCCCGAGCAGGCTGAGGAGGACAAGGGGCTCCAAAGGGACACTGTGGGCTAGCCCAGGCTCCCCAGCTGGAGGCAGCTATGCAGAGCACCCTACTTTCCCCTCTTATACCTATCTCTTCCACCCTGGGAACGCAGCTTTCTGAACCCCAGCCCCAGCAGCTTCCAGGAGGGTAAGCATGGAGCTGACCATACCTCAGGACTACGTTGCCTCCTGCAACCAGGCACCCGTCCCTCCTCTGGCACAGTAGGAAACATCTCACGCACGCCCTGGAGTAATCACTCCAAAAGTATTCATGATTCACAGGATTCCTGCAGCCCCTCGGGGGCTGTCTGACACACTAAGCAGGGAAGCTGAGGTCATGAACAAGCCCAGCAATTAGTTCAGACCTCCAAAACACAACCAGCACCAGCGATGGGCTAGCTGGAGCAGATGGACATCAGGGCAGGCTCGCTCTCCTAGGCTTGTAGTGCACAGGCCGCATTGCAAGGCAGGGGACTCAGCATTACGCTAGGTAAGACTCAACTCACTGCATCAGCTGCTGCAGGAACACCTTGTCCCAAGGCTGGCCAAGGACAGACGCGCCAGTGCCACGGGAAATGAAAGAGGAACAGCCAGTTCAGAGCACAGAGCACTTTGGCGGGATGGAGGTTTTTGCCCTGGAGAGGAAAGCCACAGAGCACCGGGCTGGCCACGGGGCAAATGCAGCGAGGGGGCAGCAAGATGGGTTCCCCAGCCTCCCTGGGAGCAGACCTGCTCCACCAAAATCCACAGATGTTTTCTGTGCTGTGGCAGCCAGTGGACACCTAAACTTGTCTCACAGAGCCCACAGCTATGTGTGAAAATGCTCTTTGCAGCCATCTCCAGTCTTCAGCAACCAAGCCCTCCCCTCTAAATAAAATAACAAAGAAAATGCTGGGATGTGGATTAAGGAAATGAAAATGGATAAGCAGGGTAAGCAAGCTGCAGAGCAATAGGAAGTGGCTGTAATCATCTCCTGGCCCCACTGGACCACAGCTCTCCTAGCCTGGAGTCTGTGACAAGGCACATGAAAACCCAGGGGGGAATCACGTGCTCAGGAATGCGCCACAAGACAAAGAGGTTCCCAAGTGATCCCGAGTGCCTGGGGCGGTGGGTGAACAGACCTGGTCGCATCCAAGCTCACCGCAACTCTGTGCAAACCCAAGAAGCGGGAAGGCCCCTCTTGACCCCACAAGCTGCCCCACAGCAAGTTGTCCCTTGCTGAACCTGGGGCCACTAGAGCCACCTGGTAGCTCAGGAGCTCTGCCTTCCTCTCTTCTGCGTGAAGGAGGCAGACACGACAGCTGCTACAGCACAGACTGGCAACCCAGTGGCCACAGGCTTTCCACATCCCCTGCTCCAGCATGTTGCAGCTGCTCCATGTCTTTGGTTACACGCTGTCCTGCCTGCTCCTCCTTGCAGGGGGCTTTTCCCACCAGCAGAGCAAGGCCCTGCTGTGTCCTCGTGCCTGCACCGGCCTGGTGGGCCCTGCTGCCACTCCAGCTCCACAAGGTCTCTCCCCTCTGACCCTGCCCACTGGGGGTGCCACCGGTAAACAGGTCCCTGACCACAGCAGAGGGACAGAGAAGTGCGTGGAGAGGAGGGCACAGCATTGCCCGTGCCTGGGGCTGCTGGAGGAAGTTTCCCAGGGCTTGCTTGTCCACTGGGACATGGCAGGGACAGGGGCACAAGGAGGGTGATGGTTTTGCACCACCAGCCCTCACGGCGCAGTGGTTGGTGGCCTGACCGGGTGCTGGAGCAGAGCCAACACAGCCGCCTTTGCTGGGCTCGCTGGCTACTGCTGGGACTGTCCAGAAACACAGCCCCAGGCACCAAATTCCCCAGGTGCCTCTCTCGCAGGCTATTTATACACGCAGGAGGAAGGAGGGTGACCGCCAGCTGGCTCCGTACGGGCTCCAGCCCCCTGGCCGGACCAGCCCCCTTCAGGAGGAGCGAGCGGAGCCCCGGGCCGGGTCCCGGCTGCTGCCGCCCGTTCTCAGGCCCGTGTGGCGGCGAGT
>VZSV01000154.1:1937985-1953123 GCA_013398735.1 Nothocercus julius
CCCCCGGCCCCAGCCCAGCAACGGACGAAGGCCCCGCGGCCTCTGCCCGGCTCCCGCAGCGCCCTGGGGGCGGGGGATGCGAAGGGGAGATGCGGGGGCGCGGGTAGAGGCATCTCCCGGCTCGGGCGCTCGCGCTGTCACGAGCAGCTCATCCCCATCGCGGCTCTTGAGCCTCCGCTGCGCTAGATGCATGCACAAGTGCACACTTAGGTGCGCACACAAGCTGTCATGATTCCCACCGGCTAACGAGCACAAGAACAACCACTCACAGCACCCTGTAGGGCTGGCGCCGGCCCGTGTCACCCACGCCGATGGCCTGCGACCCCTTCAAGTTAGTGACAAGAATGTGCATCTAGCCAGAGCACATCGCTGCTCAGTTGTCCCTGCTGTCCACTGTCACCATCTTTCTCCCCTGTTTACATCCTTCCCTGCATCTTTTTGCCTCCAGACACACCTCCCAACCCCTCTCAGCCCTAATCCTTGAAGTGTTTTTAGGATAATTCAGTCGGAAGGGACTTCCTGCTCAAGAAACGGTCTGCTCTGAGGTCAGCCTGGATTCCTCCAGGCTATATCCAGTCTGCTCTTGAAAACATCCAAGCAAGGAGACAATCCAGCCTCTCCGGGCAACCTGTCTCATTGCTTGACCATCCTACTGACACAGCAAGCTGTCCCACTCCATGGCACCTGGTCCAAGGCCTCAGGGCCCAGAGAGCTGCCCTGTGAGTCTCCCCTGAGCTGATGTGACACGGAAGCACCCAGTGATGTGCCCTGCTGGGCTCTAGTGGTTCCCACTGGGAAGGGCTTCCCTGAAGGAAAGCAGCATCAACCAAGCGCTCTCAGACCAGAGTTAGAAGCAACTGGTAGAACAGAGTGTAGCACAGGGGACAGGTGCCTATAGCACAGATCCCGTCCCCATGTCCTCCCCCCAGACTGCTGCTCCCCTGGCCCCTAGGGTGGGCTGGGAACAGGCTCATTCTGGCTCTCCACCGCTCTAGGAGGTTCTGTCCCCTCTCACACTCCTGTGACACATATGTCAGTGCCACCAGGCCAGGGCTGCGGCTCCAGACGGTCCCCTGTATCCATCACATGCTCTGGTGTGCTGGAGCCAGCTCTCTGTTTACATGTGTAATTATAATATGCTCATGCCAGGGATGACTCATGCTTCCCTGTCACCCTGCTGGGGTTTAAGCATCAGGGGACGAGTGCTCTGTAGCCAGCTGGCATTTTCCTTCCAGAGCTGCCAGGTGGCCTAGGCCGGCACATGGCGAGTGGATTGAGGGAATTCGCATCGTGGCAGCTGTAAAAGGCTTGCATGGGCCTCTCTTTTCCGTCCTGCTCGGAGACATCTGCAGCAGCACAAAAGGCCCTGGAGCTCGGAGCTCCCCGACAGGAAGCTTTCCCTGGCTGGGCTCCACTGGGCCGGCTTCCTTCCCCTCCGCCCTGTGGACACATCATTCCCGAGCAGAGAGGTGTCAAGACTCGAGCGAGCTGTGCAAACCTGCATCTCTTTTCGGGGGCTCCCGAGCTGCCAGGGTTGCCCAGGCACTGCCGAGGAATTCCTGTGTCCGCTCAGCCCGAGGAGGTCAAAGCGTTTCCCCGTGGCGTCAAGCAGGTCAGGGCTCACTGACACCGTCGGAGCTCCAAGCCAGCGCAGAGCATTCCTGCTAACCACATGTAAAGCGATCTTGCCGGCGGGCCGGCGGGGTGCCCGGAGCTCGCTGCTGCCAGCACGCCAAACCCGCGGAAAAGCTTCCGCTTTCCGGAGAGCAGGGAGACTGAGACCCTGTCAGGTCACTGCGAAAGGTGGTTGCCTGGAGCTGGGGCACCAAAGATGGGGACTCCAGCTCTAAAGGGGAGTCCCTCTTTTTGGCCTCACATTGAAAGGAGATGCTCTGGCTGCGTGTCCCAAAGCTAGAGGAGCTCTTCTTCTCTGCAGGGGGGTTTTCTGTGCCTGGTTTCAGCTTTTCCAGGACAGGGAGAAAGCCTCTAAGCACCGTTTTGGATCCCCCGCCGCCCTAATCAATGTCCCCCTTGCAGTGCCAAGGACTGGGAGCGCAACAGCACTGAGCAAGCGCAGTAACAAGGAGCGTGTTGGAACTGTTGGGAACAAGCGATGTTCCCGGATGGTATGCAGCCCTGACAGCACTGGCTCCACTTTAAAGGGTAACTTTATCCTGTAATAACAAGCAGAAGAAGCCAAGTTCCTCCCCAGCGTCACTTCCCTGGCTCCAAGCAGGGTGACACTGGAGAGAAAGCTGATCTGAGCTCCTGAAGTGCTGTGCTGTTAGTGGGAATGAAAGCCTGGCCAAGCAGCTCCTAAACTTGAGGAAGGGCAAGGACACCCCTGCTGTGGGGCAGGGGGGTCAGCCCAGGGCCTCGAGCAGCCTTGTGCCGAGAGGTCTGAACCCTAAGGGGACAAGGCAGAGAGGATGTCCTTGTGCCGGCACCCCCAGCCTGCGGGTGGGGAAGGACTCGAGGATGAGAGATGTTGATCTGGGTGAAGTGACCGCAGAACGTCCTGGAACTGCTTACACTGACCCTTGCCTACCTCTCCTTGCCACCACTGGGTCCTTTCCTGGGTGCCAACAAGCCAGCATGGTGGGCATGAACACTCTTGGGGAGCCAAACACGGAGTGGGACACAGGGGGGATGTGCAGTGGCAACAATCGCCCTGACATGATGGGCCACGTCCTGCTGTGGACGCGAGAGGCCTGAAGGACCCCCCAGCCTGTCGCATGCTCTGGACAGTGTAACCCCAGCCCCTGTCCGTGCAGCCCCCCTGCACGCACGGCGCTCAGGACAGGCACCCTGGCACAGTGCCTGCTCAGGGAGCAGCCGCCTGGAAACTCATTCTGCAGCAGCAGGAATTTCAGGCCTGGCCGGTGCTGGAGGGACAAGCGGCACCGGGGATCACAGGAGAGGGCTGCACCACTGTGCCTCTCGTGGACCTCTGCCCCAGAGCTGCCCCAGCCCCAGGCCTTCCTTGCATCCCAGCTCAGTCGAGGGCTCCTGGCCACAGGATCAGGGCTGCCTCAGCTGTGTGGACCTGCAAGGGGCATGAGACTTGAGCTGGCAGGTCTCAGTCCCAGGGCCTGGCGATTTCTCCGCCTTGGCAGAGGGCAATGCTGGGAGCAGCAGCCCGTGGCGGTGCCAGCAGTGACTCAGCCAGCCTGTCTGCCTGTGCTTCCCGTGGTGCCATCAGGGCGATGAGGGGCTGCCAAGGACCTGCTCTAGCAGCATCATCCCCTCTGCAGCACTGTGGGCTGTGCTAGCTGCTGGCAAAGACACAATCTGCCCAGCCCTGAAAGGGGGCTGAGGGAGGGCAAACACCCTGCTTCAACCCACATGAGCTAGCTACACAGTTCAGCTACAGTGATGCTGCCTCCGTCATGACTAGGCTGCAGAGTTAATGCCCACACTGAGCTCTGCGGAGGCTGGCCATTCTCATGACTTGCAATTCAGCTGCATGTGGACTCAGACAAGCTGCCCCACATGGGCTTCCCGTACTCCCTGAAAGCCTTGGCCTTTAGAGCACACGAGCTAGGAAAAAAAAAAAGAAAGGAAATGCCCACAGTGGGGCCATCTGGAGGAGACAAAACCAGGGGACTCCTGGTTGTGGTACCTCTGCCTGGAGCTGCCAGCCCCTGTCAAGGCAGTGCAGTCCCCATTGCTCTCGCTGCCTGGTCCCCATCTCCTTGTGCCTTTCCAGCGCTGCCCCAGGCATGCACATCTGCCCTGCACCCGGCAGTACCCCGGCCCTATGAAGTCCAAAAATACTATGTATGCTGGGGTGCCAGCATCCCTCTGAGATGCTCATGGCCTGGTGACCAAAGCTGGGCTCTGTAGACCTTTTCCTTCAGTTTGAAATCCTCTCAAAGCAATATCACCTGGGGAACATCTCCCAGCACTAACTGGGCGGCAGAGAAAAGGGACAGGGACAAGTGGGGCTGGACGATCCAAGCACATCCTTGGGGTCCATGACAATCCTCATGGCCCCAGTGGCTGGGTGACCTACCTCTGCTCCTGCCTGGCCTCTGCCACACAGACACCGAAGCTTAAGGAATGCAGCTCCGCAGTGGCCAGCGCTGGGAGGATACGGCCACCATAGAGAGAAAAGCTGTGCTGATGAGGAGGTTGAGTCCTTCTCCTCACCAGATGAGAAAGGGGAACAAATCTGGCGCTGTTCAGGAGCAGGAGGATGAGGTGGCTCAGTGAAAGTTCCTCAAATGGTATCTGATCTTTGTTTATCCAAGAAGCAGAAGGTAGCAAAGCCGCCTCCAGGGACTGGAGTCCTGGCTCTGTGAGTGAAGCAAGTGAAATGTTGCAGTTTTATTCTTCCAAAGAGCTTTTCTCCAGACAGCTGAGGAAGTATTTGAGTTAAATCCGTGCAAAGTTGGGAGCGTGCAAGGTAAAGGTGTCCCTTCTGTGGTGCCTGCCACCAGGCAGGATTCCACTGGCTGCAATGGGGAAAAGAGCAAGAAGGAAACACGCACAAGTAAATTCTTGAGGACCTCCTCTCCCCATGGAAAGACAACAGTGCAAATATCCTTCTCGGCAAGGGTAACTGGGGATAGGGACTGGCAAACCCACCCTTGGTAGACTTGGGGGAGACCTGTCAGGGAGGTAAAGTCCAAAATGGGCTTCTGCTGCTGACCCAGCAGCAGCCTTTGCACCGTCCTCCCAAGGAGCCTTCCCAGCTCCAGGCAGATGGAGCAGACAGCAGCGCATTGGGCAGCAGCGGGTTAAACTTGAGGGGGGATTTGGCGAGCTGCTTCCTCCCAGCTAACAATAACAACACCGTGAGGGGGAGAAGGGATGCACATGGGCCCTGCAGGGCTTGATAGAGGCCAAGCAACCCCGGCCCCGCAGCTGCAGCAGTGCAGGAGGAAGCCTCGGTGCGTTATCTGCTGGCCCCACTCAGCCTCTTTGGCAGCCCTTTCACCGCGGGGACCGAGATGTGCTTCCTCCTGCGCTGCATGCAGCATGCGCTGGGGCAGGTCCTCACACGCAGCCCTGTGCACCAGCACCCTCCTCTGTTTCTCCCAGCATCACCACCATGTCGGGCACCCTCAGACAGCACCGGAGCCCCGGACAATCCCCCTTTTCCAGCAATGGAAAACCTGCTCTCCCAACACCAAGGGCATTTGTGACCCTAGGACTGTGGTTCTGGGGATAATCTCCTGGGGCTCTGAGCCGCAGGGGCACAGAGATGTCCACAAGATGCCCATCCTGCTAGCCCATGCTACGGAGAGTGCCCACACCTTGGTAGAATGAAGAGCCGTCCCAGCTGGAAGCCAGCGCAGTCTCACACGAGAGGGAATCCAGGTCCTGAATGAGGTTCCTGCAGCTCTGTCTGCCCGTGCTCCTTGTCCTTCGCCTGCTGGCTGAGGTCTGCTGAATCCAGAGCTTTTGAGACAGACCAGCTGCCCTGGCTACACCGGCTGTCGCTCCTCTTGCTGCCGGGCTGCATCTCCCAGCGCTTCCTCATGTGCTGGCTGTTTCTGACCTTCCTCCCATCTGCTGCTCCACCTCCCACAGATTTGTGGCAGTCGGATCTATGTCACAGGAGCAGCCCTTTTCCCTTCCCAGTCTCTTCTTTCACCTGTTCCTTCCTGAAGCTGGCTTTGCTTTTACAAGGTTCTGCCATGTGCTGTTGTCCCCTTTAATGCATGGGAGGCCACCTCTCTAAGACAGTCTTGCCCTGGCTCAGAGCCCTGGATGGTTCCTCCAGGGCTCCCTGTTTCACTCTCACCTTAGTCCCCACCCCATGGACATTTCTGATCCTAGCTCCTGGAGCAACAAGTCTTTGCCAGTGGCTCTTGGGCTGAAGCCGGTGGAAGACCAGGAAAATGTTTTTTTCTCAATGATAAGATGTTCCCTGAAGTCAGTCCCCAGGCCTTGGATCAGCGCTGGGCTCACCAGAGCACAGATGCATGATTTCTCCTGGATATTCCTGTGGCCCACAGGGCTTATCAGAGCAGCCAGAGCTCTGATGTGGGAGGTGACAGAGGGGCTGGCTCAGTTCAGGATGCCCATGGAGCTTGGGGAGGCAGGTCCCCAACAGCCCCCATATGAAGGACCCCCTCTTTGTAGCATCTTGTCATTCTTTTTTACTGCGCTGCAGGTACAACCATCAGCTGGGAGGCCAAATTCTTGATTACTTTGAAGACGGGTCCTCTGTGCAAATGTGCATGTTAGAGGATGGGCAAAACTCTGGTCTGACCTGCACCCATCCCACAACTTCAGGTAGACCCTGCTTTTAGCTGTTAAAAGCAGATGGATCTTGACTCATTCTTGCTCTCTCTCAGCTTGCCCTTGAGTGTAGATGGCCTGATAGAGTTGGTCCTTCATATACCTATTTTGAGTCCCATGGAAGGATGATGCATGGGGCTGCACATGACAGCAGGCTCTACAAGGATGCTCAGCCACAGCCCTTGCTGTCTCTCACTGCCACTAATACCACAACACTGTCATTGCCAGTCATCTCTCCACAACACAACAGGATCTGGAAAGAGCAGACATGGATGCGGGAGGAAACTGTGGGCATGCTGAGCAAGAAATCTGTTGCTATCCTGGAGAGGGAGCACAGCTGAGTGGAGAGGCTGGAAGTATGTGACCAGTTTCAGTGTCCCTCACCCATTGCTGCCAGGGGAGCACTGAGCCCAGAGCTGGGAGATAAGCCTGATACAAAGGGAAAAGCCAACAAAGGGGAGAAAAGGGAGTGATCAAGGCAGGAAACATCAGTCAGAAGAGGAAATGGGAGATAATCAGCTGCATAAAACAAAAACACCCGGAACATGAGCAAAGGAAAAGCCAACATCACTTGGCAAGTGTTCAAGTGGAAAGATTGGACTATCTGGCCTCTTTCTGAGCCTTCTCGGGGAACGTGCATCCCTGAGCAAGGTGTTCGAGCATCCCTGGCCTCTGAGATACCCCAGCTGGCATAGCCTCTGGAAACTCAGCTCTGGATGAGATCATATTCCCTGGGATGAACCTAGTGCAGGGCTTGGGGAACAGCTGGCTTAGTTTGGGATGACAAAGCACCCAGTGGTGACTCTCAGTTGGCAGAAAAGGTTTCTTCCCTAGAAGACATGATGGGGGGCAGTCTGGGTATTGCTGCCCCATTCTCCTGTTTGCTAGAAAACTGGGACCAACATTGCTGGACCTGCTGCCTCTCCATGGCAAATAACCTGCTGCACATGAGATATCCGAGTGCCTGAATGGAAAACTCTGCTGAGCTGGGCTTCTTCTGGGCCACTGCTCATGGTGCTTCAACACCCACCTCCTTGAGGCTTGTTCTGATCTCCAGTGGGACATAGAGATTTGCTGGCATCTGGCCCGAGCTCAGCCAAAACCCACTGCCAGGGCACAGGGGCAGTTATGTTGTGCCCCATGTGCCCCAGGTGCTGATCATCACCAGCACTGCAGTCCTGGCAGTGGAGCTCATGGAGCTTGTCCCACCTTCCAGCAACCCCATTTCTCTGAATATTTGCAGGAGAGCAGCTGCATCTGTCTCCTGGGACTGGCAATGATGCTGAGGAGCAGAGAAGGGCTCACAGGTGACAAACTGCCTTCAAGCAGTGGTGGGATCCCTGCCATGGCACATGACATGGGGCACATGACATGGGAGAAAACTCACAGGGCGAGATAAACATAGGAAAGATGGTCATGAAACTGGCCCACAGGGACTGCCTGGGCTCCAGCTAGGACACGAGGGCAAGAGGGGCACTTGTTGGAGGCTTAGCCACATCTCTGAGCCAGTGCTGGGCAAGGGTTGAGTGCAACTGTATCTCTAATCTCTAACTGTGGGATAAACAAGCACCTGTGTGAGGAGCCACGGTGCTGCAAAACACCTATCAATCTGCGGCTTGTGCTTTGTGTGCTTGTGAGGGCGAAGTCTGGGTGAGGGAAACCTGCAGCATTCACACTCGTGGTTGGGAAATGGGGGACTCCTGTGCAGAGAAGCACAAGGCCTCAAACCTGTGATATCAGACGGTGCTTCCCAGCAAGTTCCATCCCTCCTACAGAGAGGTATGACCCCAGAGGAGCCCAGGACCAGAGAGAGGGCAATGCCACCCCCAAAATTAGCACCCTTCAAGATTAGCCAGGAGATGTGGTAGCCTCTGGAAGAAGCAACAGTGGAGAACTCTGGCCTTTCCTCTCCTGTAATCCAGGTGTACCTGAGACTTGGCCGGGTTCTGAAAGAGCCCTCAGCTCCTTCTCCCAGGATCCTCCCGCAACAAGCAAAAGCTCTTCCCAGAAGATGGAGGCAGGAACAGAGACCTCTAGCTTTCTGAAGCTGGGAAAATCAAGTACTGCCCCCAAATTCTTCTCTTTGGAGATGCTACCACCTCCTGGCAAATTCATGTAGTCCAGGGCTGTGCAACTCATAGAGAAGCCCTATCTACTGCAGGTGGTCAGTTGTTAAGGTATTTACCTTAATAGCTTCCCCACTGGCATAAGCACCATTCGCTTTGGGTGGAGACATGGAGAAACCAGACTGAGCCTTGTGCACTCAGGGGCCATGGAAGAGAACAGGCCTTTGTGCTAGTTAAATAGCCTGTGGGGCCTTCCTTGCACTCAGAGCTGCCCCAGGTAAGGCAGGCAGACTGCTATAATGCCAGGTTAGATTTTGCAGAGGCCAGCTCCAGGCCAGGGCAGAGACAGCCTTGCAGGGACATTGCAGCTGGGAGAAGGCACAGGTACTATTAGTTGCTTTATGTTTATTAGTAACTCTGACACAGGGATCACAGACTGTCCTACATGGACTGGGGCCATCCCAGGCAGCTCTCTTGAAGGCCACAGAGGGCTGAGCAGGTGATTCAATACACCTGGAGTCCCCTGTCACGATGTGGTCTCCCCCGGGGGCGGGCAGTGTGTGCTGTGCTGTCTCTCACCACGGAATAGCTTTGCCTTCCCAGTTGAGCAGGTGCCCGCTGTGCTTCTCCGACAGAATCGGCAGTAGGGAAAGCAGCCCCCGCACGCTCGTATCCACTGTCAGGTCAGCCTGCAAGGATCCAGCAAAGGGTATGGGTGAGGAGCAGGACGGAGACGACACGGCCATTGATGGCCATCTACCCGCATGCACCCAGTGGGTGCACATCCACAGCAAGGCTCCTTCTGCCCAGACTCTGAGTGAGAGCCACAGGAGGTGGGACAGGTCAGTTTTGTGAGTGGGTAGCAGATGCCACATGCTCACTGGCAGCTCAGATGGAGGCGGCTTGGGACAGGAGGCCAGCTGAGCAGGGACAGTAAAAACACACATTGACTTTGCCAAGAAGGCCATGTAAAACATCCTGCTGCAAGTGTGATGCTACATGCAGGCTTCCCAAACCTCCAGGGCTGCAAGGATAGCATTCCTCAGAACAGGGATCCTGCTGTGTGAATAGGAAAACTGCAGACTTCCTTGGCCTGCAAGTCTCTTAAGAAGACAGTGCAGGGTAGAAAGAAAGGGCTGCTCTGTTCACCCCTGTTCCATTGAATCCAGGTTCTGTGCACCTCTCTGGGTCTGTCCAATGCCTTTGCCCTCCTGAACAGGCCTCCTACTACCCCTGGATGTGCTGCTCAGGTGCAGGACATGTGCTGATGCTCTTTCACAGAATGCCCTTGCATTGAAGTATTTCTCAGGACATACAGGCTCTGCAGGAGCCCAGCACAGACCCAGACATCTCATTCCCTAGCAGGCAGCTCCTTATCACACGCCTCCCTCCTCCGCAGAGCAATCTTGGCCACCTGAGGCACCTCAAGCATGGGTGTGAGTTTGCTGGGTGGATCCAATATGTGAGACCTCCTTATCCCTGCCCAGAACCCACCTCCTGGGTGCCCATGTCAGTTTTCACCCAGCCAGGGTGAAGCGCCACGCAGAGGATTCCGGTCTCCCCATAGGTCAGAGCCTGGCACTTGGTGAGCATGTTGAGGGCAGCCTGGAAGAGGAAGGGAGCATAAGCTGCAGGCAGCACTCAGCAGTAGAAACTGCCACACAACAGACTACCCTCCAACGTCTCCATGTCTCCCCTCCAATGTTGTTGAAGGTAAAGGAGAAAAAACAGCACCAAGTCTCCAGGAGCCAACACAGAGCATGTGTCTTCCTTCAGTGAGCAGGGGCCAAGCAGGGACATGGAGATTCCCAGAGAGCTCAGGCTGCGATTGGTACAGTTAAGTGCCTCCACCTGGCAAGCTCAGGCCTGCCAAGGCCCTTGCTCCCGCTGAGCTCGCAAGGGCGGGCAGGACCCCAGTCTCCATACCTTGCTGCAGCGATAGGAGATGACGGGTTTGTAGAAGGACTCAGAAGTTTTCTCAATGGACCCCAAAATGGTGGAGATGTTGATGATGGCAGCCTTGCTGCAACTCAGTCCCTTGTCTGTGCTCTCTCGGGCAGCCTTCTTCAGCAGTGGAAGGAATGCCTGCAGAGAAGCAGCATCATGGGTTATCTGTGCCTTGGGCATGATCCATTTCTGGCAACTGCAGCTTAGCCTCTCTGCAGCAGGGAGGATGAAGAACAGTGGAAACCTGGGTGTTTTGCTGCAGTAGCCTTGCCCCCTCCCTCCCAGAGCTCTTTGCAAAGTAATTGAGGATCTCTGTTGGCCATCAACAACAAAGAGGTGTGTGGCCAAAGATATAGGAAACTCCCTGTCATATGGCTCCAATACAAAGGGGAAGCTTCTATGCCAAGGAAGCTGCTTGTCAGGGTAAAGCACAGATGTGCAGTTTTGCTCCCTGCCTTGGCCTTGATTTCATCACAGAAAAGTGGTGCCTAATACTCTAGCTCTGTAGTGTCAGAGAAACAAAGTCAGTGTCAGTCTGTCCTGCAAGGTCTGTGCTGCCTCTCTCCAAGCCTCAGCCTGCTCAGGCTCCTCCAGAGATGTGCAGGCAGGGTGGACATGCTGCTGTATCTCAGGCTGTAGCCCCATCTATGCTCAGCTAGGCCAAATTCCCAATCTGTTGTGACTTCTGTCCCCAGCGTTACCTGGGCCATCAGCAGTGGTCCCACTGCGTTGGTCTTGTATGTCCTTATCATCTCTTCAGAGTCCACTGTGTCCAGCGTCACGGGGGCATAAATGCCAGCGTTGTTTATCAGCAGATTCAGGCCTGTGCCACTCAGCTTCCCCTCCACAATCTTCACTGCATTGGTAATGGCTGTGGGATCTGCAACATCTGCAGAGAGGGAAGACAAGGTTTGAGAGCCATCTCTGACCCAATAAACCCCTGGCAGAGGTGGCTCCATTTCCTTGTAGAGTGAGAGCAGCCTTGGCGCTGTTTGGGGACTGACCATACTCATGATGGATGCTTCTATGGAAATCTCAGACTGGAGGTTTTTTTGGGCAGAGGAAGCACCATGGCCCTGGCCCAAGTCAAGATGTATGGCCTGACTATGGCACACTCAGAGCACCCTTGGTCTCTGCACAGGATGCAATCAGAAAGCAGTGCTGATTCTACAACAGCACTTGCTCTCCTGGGAGAGCCATTCCCAGAGGCCAAGGATGCCTGCTGGCATGTCCAGTGCTGGCTGGATCCTTCATTATAGAGGAGGGCTCCAAACTGGGCTTCTGATGCAGAAAAAATGAACCACAGGACAGCCCAGTCTCCCACTGGCATCACTTGCAGCTGGCCATCAACAAGTCTGCCTTGATGGGACTTAACAGGAGTGCCTGAGAAAACGGCCTGACCTTGGTTAGCAGCACCCCTGCCAGGGGAATGTCGGATTTTTGAACGCTAAGCATTTTTGGAACCTCTGAATCTAGAGCCCACCCATGGGGCCGAGGCGGAGAAGACGCAGAACATCATCTCTGTCTGCCATCCGTGGACAGCAGATGGAGATGTACAGCCACCTCAGAGCTGAAACGCACGGATGCCTACGGCTGACTCCTCTGCTCCACAGAAAGAGTTCAGGGTGTCCCACTACCATCGGACCAAGTGTTTCCCCCACGGCAACCCTGGAATCACCCCTGCAGTGGCACAGTGTTGCAGTGCCTTCCCTGCTGTGCCATGGTCACTGGCAGTCCTGGCCTCCCCTCAGCGTGCAAAGTTCCCTCCTTCAGCAATTCTGAAGAGCCATGAGGCAAAGTGAAATGTGGAAGAGTCTCCACATGGGCTGTGCTGGGTCCTACTCTGCCAGCAAGAGTTGGAGATGCCCAGGATTAGTCTCAAGTGCCTTGCAGTCCTGTGGCCACGGGACATGGGGGCTCCAAGGAGCAGGGTACTAGGGACAAGGGGACACAGGGGTTGAGGTAAGTCCAGAGGACCTGGACACTGGGCAATGGCACTTAAAGCCGAAGTGTTGGGCAGCTCTTAAGAACTGGAGAACAAGATAGAGGCTGTAGGTGGGGAGGGAGAAATGGAGACCCTGTTGGTAGCAGCAGTACATCCAGAGGCAGAGTGCACCTACCCAGCTTCACAAGAACCAGGTTTGGGTGCCTGGATGCCAGATCTCTCAGCTCCTACAAAAAGAAACACAGAAACAATCAAGGCACCAGCCACGGCCCACCCCAAGGGAAACATCTTCCAGAGGACCTTGCCTTCACCCCAGGCCAGAGGGACAAGATTAGTCAACACTTAAGAGTGGCTGCGCACGGGGCCTGTCTAGGCATTCCTGGGCTCCGTGAGGCAACAGCCACATAAACAGAGCAAAATGCAGTCACAAATGCAAGACGTTACTCTTTCAAATCTCCTTGAGCTGCATGCACAACACAGCCAGATACTTCTCAAAGGATGGGGACAAATAATTAAGGATCAGCTTATCTAGGAAATTATGCAAACTACTGGGGAATATGGCCAGAAGAGTCTCCCAAAGGCAGCTAGGAATGACTAGAAGTTAATTCCTGCCAATCCTGATGCTGTGCAGCAGATTCTTGCTGCTACAGGTGACTAGCCCCTGTACAGCCCTGTACTTGACTTTCCTATTTGCTCAACACTTCTCACCACAAGGATCATAGTCACCTCTAGCAACTCACTGGCCCTGCATTGTCATCCAGGTATTTTTAACTAAAGAGCAGAACACTGTGCGGATCCAGGCCTGTTCCAATTTCCACAGGGTCCTGCAGAACAGCCAGGCCTGGCTGATGAATGTGAAGGCAGCAAAACACACTTTTGGGGCCTGCACCTAAAGCATCTTCACACACATGCCAGACACAGCCCTGCATGAAAATAGAGAAATGAAAATAGAGCCCTGCATGAAAACAGAACACAAAAACTGCACAGACAGCAACATTACTTTCCCCTACAAGATCCTGGAGATTTGCCCCTTCTTCTTCGTGTAATTGGCTTAAAATGATTAAGTGCTTTAACATGTAGTAGACAAGTTTGGTAAAACCTTGTGAAAACCTGTGAAAACCCCGAGAAAATAGAATAAATAAGGACCTGCAGGACTGGGCAAGATCTCACAGACTTTTCCCTGGACTAAAAGTGGTTTGTGTGCTCATCAGCCCCTGAGTTTTGCTGTGTTTGGCAGCGTTGACCAAAGAGGGTTGGAGCACTGTCCTATGTGCCTTGTCAGTCTTGAAGGCTGGGGAAGTCTTAACCGGAATCAAATAGCACAACCTCAGGTTCCCACCCTGTTCTGTACACTACATCTTGGCCAATCAAGTGAAATAAGGCACTTTGCCAATTTTTTATGCATTACTTTTGCCCAAAGATAAAGGGTTCAGAAAACCTTTTGATAAAGGTTAAAATCCAAAATGAAACTTTCAGTTTTGCAGTTTTTAATTTTGCTTTCTTCTACTAGAGCAAATTTGAAATGTCTGAAAACAAACCACCACATTCAACCTGGCCAAATGATTGTCTTTTACAGCTAATTAAAATCTCTAACAGGAAATGAAAATCAGTGAGGTCTCGTGAGCTGCTGCAATCCCTTGGGCTCATCCTATCAGCGCAGAGTGGGAGAGTCAGGAGTCTGGTTCCAAGCGCAGTTGTCCCTTGGAGCTCTGTGGTTCACCATCAGACTTTGCATTCCCACATTCCCTCAGGACTCAGGAAATCATGGAAAAGACTTCTAAAGGGTTTGCAGTGATCAAAATTCGTTTTTCCTCTCATGATGTATTTTGTCCAGCTGCTGGCCTTTAGAACATCACATCTCCCTAGAATAAATAGAGCCCAACTCACCCCCAAATACCTGACCCAGCCAGGAATGGGCAGGAGGACTGAGAGTGGCTCTGCCCTGGCTGAGGGTCACCCCACCCCCTGTCCCTCATGGTCCTTGACTTTAGCAGCACCCTGAAAATGCTGCCCTCACCCTGCCTCAGCTGAACAAGGCTTAAAGAAGCATCCTGTGCCTGAAAGCAGTGACCCTCTTGGAGAAATTGGCTCCAGTGCAGCCCTGCAAACAAGCCCTTTGATCCCATCAGTAACTACCCAAGCCCAGCACTATGGGGGGGAACAGGGCAAAAAACGAGCCACCTCTCCAGGACTCTCCAAGCTGTGCTTCTCGCATGCCCTATGCCAGCCCTTGCACGTGGCCAAGCTGCAACAAGATGCATCACTGTGACTCTGCAAACCCAAGCTTGCGCAAGCTGAAGCAACGGCCACGGCACGTGGGGAGAGGAAGAGGGCGGGTAGCAGCCCTGCCTGTGTAATCTGTTAGCTCATTGGGGGAGTTCAATAACAGGGATTTAACAACACTTCTCTCACCTCTGCCGCTTCATAAGAGAATTTCAAAAGGACTTTCATACCAAACATGCACTACAGGCAGCACTTGGTGCAAGCATGAGAGGCATGAAACTCAAAACATGATTTGTTTTTTGTCCAGATTACCCGAGCACATTACTAATCACAGCTGCCCACGCGCAGGGGTAGGGCCAACGCCAGCGGCAGTTGCTGCACGGCTGGAGGCAGCGGGTGCGCTCGGAGCTCGGGGCCCCTCCAGGCTGCTCAGCAGGGAGGCTTTAGGCCACCTTCCCTCTGCCGGGGGGAGGCAGCACCCAGCCTAGCCCAGGGCCAGCGCGGCTCTGCACCGGCCCGACACAGACCCGTGATGCCGAGTCCTACAGCCGCTCCCACGCACGGGCGACCCGCGGCCGGGGAATAACCTGCGCCTGTGCCCGGCCACGGGCAGGGCCCGAACGCCACCAAGCGCGGCCTGCAGCCGGGCTCTGACCCGCCGCAGAGCTGCCCCCTGGCCAGGGCCACGGCCCACGGAGCTGCCTG
>VZSV01000155.1:0-16651 GCA_013398735.1 Nothocercus julius
CGCCAGGCGCGGTGTGATGTCACACTGCACCATGAGACCACGACATCCCCCAGAGCACCCCGTGGTGGGGACACACAGCTGCCATCCTCCCGATGGCCCCAGCCCACACCTCCCTCCTGCACTACAGCACTGCTCTTGTCCACACTCATCCTTCACAGGCTCCTTCTTCTCCTTGCTTCATTTTTCCTCCTGCACTATTCCATTCCTACATTAAATAGGATACCTCCTTTTACATAAAGGAAACCTGTTGTGCTCTTCTTCCCTGCTCTCCTTCTCCACCTTTCTGAAACCAAGAGCTTTACCTCCACCTTTCTGTATGCCTTCCATGCTTCAAACAAACATCCAATGGATTTCAAGACCTGCAGCACAACACTGTGTCTCATATTAATCCCAGTGCTCTTTTCTGAGTAGGACAAGAAAATTCAGCCTGTCCCAAGTTGCAGATAGCGTGACAGAACTCTTTGTTTAATATGAGAACATAATTTAAACCAGCGCTACTCAAGGCCCAAATAAACTCCACAGATTGAGAGTGTCTGAAGTAGGAGCAGGATGTTCCATAGTGTCTTAGTGGCCAGACTTTTCCATCCCCACTCCACCACCTTGGCAGTACAGGCAGGAGCATCCTCTAGGGATAGAGTAACCTCTGCAGTGCAGGTTGGGCCATCACAAATAAGAGGCAATGGTCAAGCCCCATACAGGTCCACAGGCAGATTCCTTGATCTGCTGCAGCCTCTAATCCCACTGCATTTGCTGCAGAAATTACAGCCCACTTATGTCAAGATGGGTGAGACTTTCTTTTAAGGAAGTCTTTTTCCCTAAGGAAATAATGTGGTGGAATCAATCTAGTCTTGAGTTTGCATGCCATTTTGTCACATCATAGCCTCATATATCTAATCACAATATTATTAGAAGCATAACAGAAAGCACTTCTTTAGTATGTGCATCAGGACCTATTTGAATATGAGGGAGAGAGTAAGGATTAGCTAAGCAGGTATCAGGAAGGACATCAGAGTGCACTTGTCCCTGGACGAATAGATCCTTATTAAGCAGCTTAATTGCTCTAAGGATTGAAAAGCATGTTTCATTCCTACACCGAATATTCAGTAAATATCTAAATACTATTTGAAAACTATAAGGCATGCCTTTCCTAGATCCTAACCCTACTTAGTAGGAACTGACCATTATGTAAAATTCATTATAATCAATCAGTGTTTCTGTGTTTTTAAGGCTGTGCTTTTAATTCATAACATGTGTGGAACTGCTGTCAGAAAAAAAAACATACACGAATCAGGGTTAGACTGCTGATTTCAGTGAATCAGAAATTCAGTGCTCATTCTCCCTGTGGGGCACTGAGTCAACAAAATATCTGTTAACTCAATGCCTACAGCCTGGTATTCCTTTCCTTCTTGAGCCACTCTCACCTACTATGTTCTATCACAGCTATGGTTTGTAGGGGGGGCAAGTTTGCTAAAGAGATGAATCCCTTTGCATTACAGATGATCCTCAGAGGTTAGAGGGACAGGGGGACTCTTCTCATTGGGATAACAAATGCTGTGGTAGCTATAGGCCTCACTCTGGCAGTACCGGATTCATGAACAGCCTGTCGACCGTAGATCCAGCTGCCTTCAAAACAAGTAGTCAAGTTCATGAATAGCATGATTTATTCAAATGCAACATTTACAAAGTTGGTTTCAGCTGGTACAGGAAATTCCTTACTACAGAGTGGTGTTCTTAGCTACCTTTAATGTACAAATGCACAATAACCACTCACTCAAGAAGATGGGAGAGGATTCTCAACCTTGAGAAGTCTCCTCAGGTGGTATTCTCACCCAAGGGGAGATAGGTTCAGCCTGATCCTAGAAGTTTCCATGGAGACTTCCCCAACTTCTTCCCTCCTTAGTTCATCTTTTATATATTTTTAGATTTAAGTGGACGTTGAATGACTCTAGTCATATTTGTTACCAATTGGTGTAAAATTCTCGCATTCTCATTTAAAGTTATAGTCAATTGAAAATCTAGAGAGCACACTCAGTAAGAAGTGGTCATATCTTGGAGATGGGTGACTTTTGTGATGGAGGTGTGATGGTATTATAATGAGGTTATAATGAGTAAAAGTTCAGGTAAAGTCTATCTGAAGGGATTGATTTGCCACCATTGGTCTGATGGTTTGATGGTGATCTCCACAGAGACATTTCTAAATAAATTAAACATCTGAGCTCTTTTTTTTTTTTTTTTTTCTTCCAAATTCGGGTTATAATCAAGCCTCATTTCCACCTAATATATATTAAGTAGTCTCATACCCAATCCTATTGCATGGAGGATGCTGGGTTTCAAAAGTCACAAGGCATCCCATTAGCAATTTAGGCAGAGCAGATAGAAATTGAATATACTAAAAACTCAGCTTCCCTTCACCCAGCATGTCAGGCAGTGTAGGGTTGCTTAAGATGCTAATGTTGGTGTTGGACTTCTTTCTTGTAGACAGAGTGCTTCATCTTCCAAGCCTGTCTGCCAGGTATCTTTCACAAGGGAAAAACTGACATGAAGAAAGAAAACCTTGCCTCTGATTAAGCAAAATGAACTGCTCATCATCTAGATGGCATCTACAGAGCAGTGGGGAGAAACAGAGAAGAGCACAGTATGAGGAGCAAGGGAAGGGAGTAAGGAGCCTTCCCACCACCCATTTCCCCTCTCCCTTCCAGATACTAGCACCACATCTGTACAGTATGTGGCAGCCTTAGGCTTTGATACTCTGTGGCAGGAGGAAATCTTCGTCCTTGCACCACTCTGCCACCTCTACAAATTTCCTGTGACCACAGGCACTGAATACCTGTGGGTTTTCCACTGGATATTTCTAAAACAAGCTCTTCTGGACAGCAAATGATGGTCTTCTTATTTACATTGCCTCAGAATCTCTGCTTCTATCTGTCTTCTCATTAATACCACCAGCAGGCCCTTGCTAGTAGAAACACAAATAGAAAACATTTATTTTTAAAGAAAAACATAGGTGACAGCAAAGCACACCTACTCCCAGGGCTCAATGACTTCTGAGAAATCAACTCATATCAGAAAGCGTGATTAAATTACTAAATCAAATTTAAAGCATTAAAAAAGTCTCAATTACAGAAATATTCAGAATAAAACAATAAATAAAAGTCAGAGAAAAAAAGATATACAAACTTCAGGGCAGAGAGAGAAGAGTGGGAGGCAAAATGTACATGCTTATTTCTCTGATGTCTCCTGCACCACTACTGGAGATAGGAATTACCATGTTCAACAGGGTAGTCTCAAACTGGGTGGAACTGGGTAGAGCTCACTACTAACCACATGCCGTTGTCTAGAATATCACCTAAACAGGGTGCACTTTACTACTGGCTGACCATACACATCTCAGAAGCTTAAACTTCTTGGATAGACACCTCTGCACACTCATCTGTATAGGAGAAAAGTCAGTTCATTATTACCTAGAAACATTTTGTGGTTTGGAGCTGGAACTTGTTACTCCTGAAATAATTTGTATTTCAACTAAGTAATAAATATTTGCCAATTAGTTTCTTCCAAAGCAGTAAAAATTGATAACCACTGTAAAATAATGAATTAGACCTTAGAGAGCCCTTTCTTAGTCTTATATTCACCATGATAAGCACTTCTTCTAATTTAATAGAAACAGCAAAAGACTGCATAGGATTAGTCAGCAGTGGTTTCTCTGGCAGGTCAGCTGAAAATTCTTTCTGCACAGCACTTTAAACAAACAGTAAAGATAAGCATATCCTAGGCTCAGAGGAACCATAAGCGGAAGACTTCCTTTCCAAGACTGGCTGTTTTCATGGTGAAGCACTGGCTCGCCATCCATGTATCCGGCCTGTTCTCAGACTGCCTGTGCCAGCAGTAGGTAGGACAGTACACTTGTCATCATTGAACTGAGCACTGGTACCCTATACTTCTTTATTCCTCCTCCTGGAGTAGAGGACATTTAAGGCACAGGGTTTCCCACTCTGTCCTCCTTCGGCTGCCTCTCCAGAAGACACAAGACGCATCACAGGATGTGGCTGGCAAAGAATACGCACTCAGAGAGTATGAACTCTTCTCCCAGAGCAAAGGAAAGCTAGCTCAGCCATATTCTGTTTTCTCTTCCTGCTGTTTCCTCTCTGACCTCTTCCTGACATGGATCTTAGCTAGAAGAAACTGAAAACCCTTCACATTCCCTATATTACTTCTCAGTTGGATCAAGAAGATCAGGAAATGAAGTTTGAACATTAATTGCTCCCTCCTCTAATTAATTAAACCGCAGCTTTCAGAAAATGCAAACAGCAGGAGATGGTATGACCCCATCGTCCTCAATAGTGTGTCACAAGGCAACACCTCCCTCTGTGTGCTCCAGCACACAGGATAAGCCTGCCCACAGTTGCTAAACTTACAGATGGCTGACAACACCCAAACACCCTTGAGACATTACTAACTTTTCTCCTATAAGTAAATGCACTACATTCCTGCCCTGACCTCTCAGGAGCCACAGAAAGAGAGTGTCAGGAAGGATACAGCGTACTCTTCTTCATTTCCATACCGTACACTTGCCTCAGTAGAGACTTAGGAACACTTGCACTGAAGTTTTCTGAGCATTACATTGCTTTTCAAAGCTGTAGTTTTTCTCGTGCTTTCCCTTGCAGGGCATTTTGATTGGTGTCCATAAATATGGGTAAAGTCTGCCTCAAATAAATGTCTGTAGAGCTGAAAAGGCAATATTAATATATATCTGAGTCTGAGCCAAAGTCAGCCAGGCACACCACTTGCAGTACTGTCTGGGTGTATGACTAGATTAGGAGTAATTGCTGTACAGGAGAGAGCGAGGGCCACTGTGGTACCAAGGGAAAACTGGTTGTGCATCCTCAGATACCTCCTTATCAAAGTCCAACACATCTGTCCCCAGCTGTCTTTAAGGGGTTTTGGCCCACTAGTATTTTCTGGCAAATCATCAGCTGGTTTAAATATCACAAATCTCATCTGCTGCTCCTGACATTTGTAACACTTCACACTCTCAAAGCACTTTACTAAGCTAATGAATCATCCATGTCACAAGCTTACATAAAATATATTTCAAATATGCGGCAAGAGAATTAATAATGGCTGAAACTGTATACTGGAGACTGGTACACTTGCTATATTAGACTACCTTCTTCCATTCTGATGACCTGACTTTCAGTTTCTTCCAAATTTTATTTCAGTTTAACCATCCAAGCTGAAACTATATATACCAGTTGTCTGCCAAGGCCTGATAGGCCACTTAATTTTAAGAGGAAAGCTTTGTCAGAAGAGTTTTATTATTTCTAAGAGCGTGACTAAAGAATTTGTTGCTTTACCCAAGTTAAAAAGCCCTGGCAGCACACCCCCAAGCAGTGTTGAAGATTACCTTAGGCTGGGTGGAAATGCAGTGCGTGGTGGGCAGACGGGTATCAGAACTGATGGCAGACCACAACATAAGTCGGTCACAGGCAGCAGTGAGGCGAAGGCGTCGCATGTCTGCTGCCACAGGGACGGACCAAGGTGTTGCACCGAGATTAGGCTGAGCCTCCAGCAAGAAATGCAACATCACCCGCTGCAACCCATCTCAATAAACTCTCTTCAGCCCAGAACCACAAAGAACATTCTCTCTCCTACTACGTAAAAAGATGGCTAAGAAAAAGAATAGGGTATCAAGTTAGGCAGTTAAAATAAAAGCTGTACTTAACACTACTGTAAGTGCTTTCAGGGATGCTTTTTCTGCATTTTCTGAACAGTTACACAAGCTCAGAAGAAGTGAATACATGCCTGTTTGTTGGTTCTGAGCAAGCCAGTGCTCGCTCAGATGTAATGGTTGATGTTTGATGTTTGATGTTTGATGTAATGGTGTGACCACCTGAGGCTCTTTTGGCCTCTTTGTTTCTGGGAAATCAATGCTCCTGCCATGTGCAAGAAAAATTTGCAGGACACTGTAATTAAAGACCATGTAAGAATGGATATGTAGAAAAGAAGAGAATCAAAGTCCAAGAGAAATTAGCTCTGGGAGCTTTGAAGACCCATTCTGCAGCTCTTATAATAACCTTGAAAAGTAGGTTTTTCTGTGATTACACAGCTATAACTGACAATTTGGAAAGTACAGTATTTTCTATATTTGAATTTTTTTTTATATATGCACACATGTGTATAGGCAAATATACATGGCTCTATTTTACTATTGTGTCTGTAGAAACTATGATTCTTCCTATTAGTGACAAACATCCACATCCACCTTTCCTTCATTAGACCAATTGCACACCTCAGCAGCAGTACAAACAGATCCTCTATCCCAAGTCCAACCTTCAAATCCAGACACTATGTGACACAATGATCTTTCAGTTAATTCTGTTTCCCTCAGATTATCTATTTGATCACAGGGTGAGCCTGTTATACTAAATCCTGTTTATAAGGTATCCCATCTGTATAGCCAGCTATTTAACAGTGCTCTATAAGAGGATCTGGACTCATCAGCTCCTGACTGCACCCTAATTACTTGCTGAACACTGCCTGAAATTACAGCTTGATTTCCACCGCACAGTGATGGAGGCACCTCTGTGAAGTTGAATTCTCCACTGGATCACAGTGTTTTTAAAAATCTGAAGTTGTAATTACTCACCGATACGAATTTACATGTCTTGCTCTCTTCTGTTGCATCTGCCTAGCAATATGTTTTGCTGTTTTAGGATTCACAGTTGTCATTTAATTACCAATTTACAGTGTCCTTCATGCCCCTTTCTTTTAAATGCCTTAATTCTTTCTCTTTATCCTGCTCTTTTACACTGCAGTGATGGGCAAGAACAGAATAATTATTATTTTCCTCAGTAAAAACAAAACTATTTAGAGCACTGCTAATATCATTGCCAAGCAAAAAATTCCTTTTTTTCACAACAAGCACTTCATGTATTCAGAAACTGTTTTGCATTACAGTTAGTATGTATTACTAGACAGAATGAAGATACTCTGCTATGAGTTTCTTTTCTCTTTCCCTGCCCACCAACCCTACTAGATAATATGGACCAGTTGCTTTAACATCTATCAGTGTATTTCTGCAGGCAATGCTGAAGTGAAAAAGAATAAAAGGCTATGAACAAAAACAACTCTTCTAATCATAAACTACCTTCCATTATAACTCTTGTGCATTTGTTTTGAGAGCATCTGTTGACTTCTGTAAGCAATGAATAGAAAGTGTCTGATTTTATTTTTTTTCGTAAATAAAGCTAGTGGGAACATACCCAGGAACCCATTTGGAGTGTCGTGGCTAAGCCACATGAGGGAGTTGTTGAGCAAGCTGACATAAAAAAGCACTTACCTTTTCATCTGCAAGGCTGTGTTTCTTTGTGCTGCTTACACACAAAAATCATTATTTTCCTTTCCAGGCAAATTGCCTAAAATTCCTGAGCAGTCAAAAAACTGGGGTTGTGTACTCACTCACAAGGTCTGTCCTCCCATACTGTGAGTATATGCATCACTCTCTCTGAACTTCTTCAGGGGGAAAAGTAATTAAAGCGGCCTGCAGAGTCAGAGTAAGATAACTAGCACTTCTTTAGAAAATAAGCACCTTGGACTTAATCAAATATTTCTCACCGTGTGGAGTAATGTAGGAAGGAAGACCTAGATGAGACACTCAGCATCCTTTTTCTTAATTGTGTGCTCTATACGTCCACAAAGAGTTCCTGAAATAAGGAAATAGATTTCTAAGAGATAGCATATAAAAGATGATGCAGCAAGCCCCCTTGAAACACATGCAGCTAAAAATACTATAATGACTTTGTAGCTAATATCAGCCTAACTACCAACTACCACTACTTAGAAGAAACTTGACAGTTCGTATATCTGACAAAATTGCTTGACTGGCTCATCATTTGCAACAGTATTCCCTCCCATTCCCCCTTTTCCTTCATTGTTGGAACATGCACAAATATACCGGGTTTCCACCAAAATGCCATCTTCAAATACTTAGTAATTGAATCCCCGTATAATTCACAGTCCGATTTAAAAGTTTATTGTTTGTTTGCTTATTTGTTTGTTCTTTTGTAAGGTTGCTACCCTGCCTCCTATATGCTACCCCATCACCATAATCAAGCTCATAGGCAGCTTGCAATTCACAGATATGCAGAAGGCACTTCTGGGATGTTATAACCATGAACATCTCTCCATAAGGCATACAAAGATATGACAAGATCAGTAATAACACAGCATAATCCACCTCACTGAAGTCAGAAACTTTAAAGGGTGCATGGCAAAAATATCAGTAGCACAGTCTTCTTTAAAAGTTGTTCTGAAGAAAAACTCTCTTTTTGTTTAAGTTGAATGCCTATATAATTACTTGTTTGAACAGCTGAGATGCAAAAAGTGCTTCATGATACAAGGACACCTGCACTGAGCAGGAAGAGAGAGTAGGGCAGAGAAGCAAATCATGCACTGTCTCCAGATCCAATCGCACAAAGAAGTATGTGCTGAAAACCCACCACACATATGCAAGCATATACCACACATATACCACATAAAAACAAGCCATATCAGGAAGCACAGGACCACGCATGGTGGGATAGAGCAGGAAAATGCAGCATGAAAGGTTATCCTGATTGTTTACAGGAATAAACTGAGAGTAATGAACAGAGTAACGCTTTTAAATGCAGAAGGGATATGGAGCATCCATCTGGAGACAGCTGAAGCCCGCTGTTCAAAACGCTGAAGACAGGCAAGCCTAAGGACTAGCAAAAAGAAAAAAAAAAAAAAAAAAATAGAGAGAGAGAAAGCTCAGAACATAAAACTGATAAAACTGAAGCAATTTTGGACACATTTCCAGTTGTGTCACTATTTTCCAACTAGTTAAAAATTCCAAGAACTGAATTACTAGAGATCTATTCATCAATAAGGAACTTGTTAAATTATATAGAATAACATAAGCAATCAGAAGAAGTCCCTTATTTCAACATGAAATCTACCAAGGAAAATGACAACACAAATCCCCCTCTAGCATATAGGCATTGGAATTCTTTTAGCAGTTACTATTGTTATTACTGCTACTACTATTATTATTGTATCACAATTTCAGAAGGAAGAATTTTGTACCAGCAAAATAGTGCTATGTAAATAAAGAGAAATAAGCAGAGGAAAAAAATCACTACTTTAGAGCAATTTTCATTGCTGGTGTATTCTTTTGTTGTGCTGGCTTAAATCTGAAATATAAAAACCACTACACTAAGCACACTAAGCCCAAATTTGTTTAGTACAATTTCAGTACAATTTCACTGAAAGCAATGAGATTACCCCTTTGATAGAATATAGGTTTGGTCCCCAAGCACATGCAAACAGAATCAAAGAAAATAAATTGAACTAAACAGGTAGCAATATATATTCATACAGACCATATAAAAACACATGATAACAATGCATAGGTGATTGATCTTATTAAAAGTATGTATGTTAAGTAAGTCTGTCCTCTCACTGAAAAAAAAAAAAAAAAAAAGAGGAAAACGCAGCCCTAGCTCACCTGCAGCTCAGGAAAAAAAAAAAAAAATCTTCTTTTGTCTTTAGTCTTTCTGTTAAAACATTGTATGATTTTTAAACCTTCCTCCTCCTCAGCAGATTCCCTCTTGGCCTTTAGCACTACCTGGTTAAGGACCACATTGCTTTGCTGAAGCCTATTAGATGTTCAGAAGGGGCAGGCATGCAAAAGGTGCTGAGATCATGCCACATGTGATGGCAGGATGCCAGATGAACATAGAGCCTGGGGCACAGAAGCGCTGCCAAACTTGCCTGGCACCACGGTGACAGCTGTATGTAGTTCCAGATGTGAAATGGACTTGTCAGTCTGCAGCAGAAATAGTTTAATGATAAGGTGCTCTACAGACCACCCAGCTAAGGATTCTTTGTGCTGCCAGCACTACTGCTATTACTAATAACACAACTTCAAACAAAAATTACATATTCAGCTATACGCAACAGTTTCACAGATAAAATAAAGACACTGGCATGTTTTTAGTTTTTCAATCTACTATATTAGGACATCCGAAATGGTTCCTCATTCTGCTAGTAGATAACAGAGTATCTCAAATACAGGAAAATCATGTTTTACATATAAATATGAAAAACAGACGGTGTCATTTGTCAAGGCCTGTTTACAGAAGAGATGAGGCCAAGTTGAAGGAGGCTGCCATTTTTTCTAAATAGCATATAGGGGAACTCCTGAGCAGTTATAACCAGACAGTCTAGAGAAGATCTGTTCAGAACAAGTCTTCTAGCACTATTATGTCTATGCCAGAATGAATCCCCAGTCATCAGATATGATTTTCCCAAAATTTTGAGGAAATGAGCACTTGACTTCTCTTGTAATGGTAAGTGTCCCTTGCACACTTCCCCTATTTCCAGCCATATATTATGACAAGCATTTGTAGGATGTTGCAATTTTCCTCTGGCTTCATCTCCCACCAGAGAAGATCCCATTGCCCATCTTCTTTCTCCCTGGACACACTTCCCACCCAAAACATTTATCTTGCCTTCTACATGTAATGAAGGAATAGAATAGCATAGCTTGACATCACTTATTGTGCTACCATGGATCTGTCTTCCTGCATCTTGGATGATACATTCACAATGTATGCTCCCAAGCCCCAGCTGCTACCATAGCTGTTCAATTCACAGGAATGCATCAGTTTGCCCCAATTTTCTCTGTTATATGCTCAGACTCTTTCTCTTCCAGAATGCTAAAAAAAAAAAAAACCTGCAATAGCAAATTTCCAGAATCATACAGCTAGCACAACCTATAACAGCAATCAGAAAAACAATTCCAACACTTCATTTAAAAGCTTCCTGCCAACCAATGGCAGCTGATAGATATTTACTCGTTCTGTTTTTCAAAATAAGAGAAACACAGGCAATCAAATAAAAAAGTGCTGTTTACTTCATTCAAGTTAATGTCAAAATTTTGTTAAAAGTTCCTTAAAACTGCCAGTATAGGATTATTTCAATAGTAACAGCGACATACAGATCTTCAGAGCCCAAACAATTCTTTCAGCTCAATGTGCTCCACCCTTTCACCATTCAGAAGCCCCATATTCTGAGTTTCTTCTGCCTATTTGTCTCTTGTGTGCTGTTTCTTGCAGCTTGCAATCCCTTGTATTGCCTCTGGAACTGTAAACTAAGTGACCAGTGCACTAATTAAAGCATTTTACTCACAGTCTTTTCCCACGTGTATCCAAAAATGTACCCCTATGTGTCCAATTGGATAATATCCAGTATTATCTTCCAGCAAAACACTGAGGTGACATACTAAGCCAGTAAAAGAGAATCAGTCCCAGATTACGCATATATTCATTCATCACAAAAGAAGCTATTAGATGATAATCCTCAATCTACAGCCTCTTTCCTCTTCCAAATAAAGCTATATTGTTGGGATATGTCACAACTGGCTTGTTTTTGGAATGGTGTCACATCCCAGAGGTGCTAACTCTATTTGAAGACTTTATTGTTGACCTTCACATTCACAAAATCCCACAGCTACTTCAGTGCCATGATTGTCACCATCTCCAACATTCAAATGTCAGTTGCAATGTAAAATATGTTTTTAATTTCAAGAAACCTAGTGGTCTCAATTTGAAATAACAACCATGAAGGATAACCGGGATTTCTCCAAATAGATGCAGCTGGACTATTCCCCAGAAACATTACATGAGAAAGATTTCTCCCATATCATCTTACCTTTGGGAGCAGTATACAACAATGTCATTCCTGCAGTTTGACCCCTACTTTGACAAAGGACATGTTTTACTCCTTCCTGATGGTGGATCACATGAGAGTATAAGAGATGACTGCACTGGTCATTTGGAAGCCAGACCCCGGCAACCACCAACTGTGAGCTGGATACTCTCTCTTATCTCAACGGGTTTTCCAAAACTCTGAAGCAAAGCAAACTCTTTGGCTCAAAACATAATTTTCTAGTACACACTTCCTTCCAGGTCTTCAGTAGCTGAAAAAGGTACAGGAAAACACTGGTACAATTACGTCTTTACAAACCTGGTGGGATGTAGAATTCAATCTCCCCCGGGGCCTAAACATTTATATAAATTTTTATATATGTAAAGGCAAATTAAGAGACAGATGGAAATTTAGCAGGAACTGGTTTGTGGGCAATTCCCAATATGCTGTTGTCCCAGGAAAGGCCTACCTCAGCTTCTGAACTGAACTCACAGACACTAAGCAGAAGTGCAGAATCAACCTTCACACAGTCCTTCTCCTGGCACAAGACAAAATCAACTGCTCACTTTTTAAAATGCTTTTGCATTTCAGTCAGTTGAAAACCTTACCATGCAAATTTGCTGTACTGCAGCAAGCCCTGATGCATGCAGGGACTTCATGTCCTCTCGGATGACAAAGAACCGCATGCTGCTGATTCTCAGAAATGTTTTGTCTCTATAAAGACTATTTTCAGAAAGAATTGTTTGCTCTGAGAGGACAGTTCTGTCAGAACTGTGAAAATATGCTTAACCTGCAGTGAATAAACTTAATTATAAACCTTGCCGAACACACAGGTTGAAGTCCTACTAGCTGCTGGTGAGCACAAATTTCTGTCTGTCTGCAAAAGTCGGTTGCTTCAAGCCCAGGAGTGTTTCCATGAGAACACGGTGTTAGAAAACTCATATTTAAAATCCTCAGCAAATGAAAAGGACATGTTTTTTCTCTCTCTTTTTTCTGCTTCGTATCTTATATTTTAACGATCTCTAGCTAAAGCTTTTCCCAGAAGTTAGCAACCAAGTAGACTAAGGCCCTGAGGCAAAGCCTGAAGACTTCTCCTTTGGCCGTAAATACATAACTAATAAACTAGATATCTTTACCTCCTGTATTGCACAGCTCCTTTACTGCTTTTTGAGAGACCACTGGTGAGGAGCGAGCACCACCAGCCTCCTTTCACAGGTCTAAGAACAGAAGCACTAAGAAGAGCCACAGACAGGACCGCAACAGTCCCAAGGTAGAAATGAAGACAGTAACAGTCACAGTAAGTTTCATACATCATGTAAAATAATAACAAGAATAATCTCTACATGATATACTGAAATCATGACTATGTCACCGTGCAAACTCCTTCCATAATTTGCACTAAAATATACTCTTCTGTATGCTAACAGTTGTGTGTAAAATTTACTTGCCACATTGACTGAGGATTCACCTGGCTGCTCTGTGTTATACTGCATTTATTTCTTCTCCTTGCTCCTAGACTTTTTTTCTGTAGCTACGGTGTGACAACTGAACTCAGCAGGGGTCAATCTGTCTTTCATCAGAATTCCTTCATAGCTTGGGGAGGGTAGGTGGAAAATACTCTTTTATGCCTCAAAAGTCATCAAAGGAGGGCAGAAGTCTTTATGACAGAGAAATTGCTCTGTTTCTGCTTTTCATCAGGCTCCCTTGTTCTGCTGCACATGGTTCTCCATCACTTCCAGAGCCACAGCTTTGCTGTGAAGCCCCAGTGCAACTGTATATTGACTGAATGGCAATCATAAGAAAATACATAGTCACAAGAATATTTTTCATCAGGAGACATCAAAGCAAACAAAACTTGCTTCAGATCCCTGACTGTATTATTTCCAACTATCAAAATAAGAGAAAAACAGTTTCTTCATTTGGTGCTCTTACAACTCTACTATGCTAGGAGGCTGTTGTTATTTTCTCGCTGCCCTGAACTCCCAGGCAACATTTTAAACTTTTGCACCGTTTCAGTAATTCATCTGGGCATACCATATTTGCCTGTCTTTTTCAAAAAGGTAAACAAATCATAGAATCATAGAATGCTGAAGGTTGGAAGGGACCTCTAGACATCATCTAGCCCAACCCCCCTCAAAGGCGCAATTCTTACGTAACATTTCACATTCTGACAATGCTTATGATAAATTTCAAAGATCCATCATATCTCTTGCACAGCACTGTATACGTTGCAGAATCTAAGTGTCAGAGCCTAAGTGCATTAGTATTCCCAAATCTCCTAATTTTCCATCAGTTGTGATCAGGCCATTTCAAGCGTGTGGTCACAGACAACAGAAATGAATCCGTGCACTGAACTGCAACGCGATTTTGCAGTACAGTCCAGAATCTTCGTAATTCCAGATAAGTTCAGCATCATTTTTTTTTGCTGAACCCCACGTCTTCCCAAAATCCACTTATATGTTCTGATTTCTTACCTGCACCATTAGTCAGTGTTCGGTTGTCCCAGTAGCAACAAAAGCTGCATATTTTCCTCCAGCACAGCAGTCCAAACTCACTGACAGAAAATCAAATTATCATCTCCTTCAGAAACCCAAGAGCCAGCTTTCATCATAGAAAAAGAAAGTGTCATCTTCACAACAGCTGCCCATGGGAATCATTAGCAACAAATAAAATAACCCCTGCCAAATTGTTTCAGCATTTCTTATCCTCCCCTTAAATGTCTTATGCTAGTAACTTTGAATGAAGAATAGAGTATCTGAGGCACAGAGGCCACTGCAATTTGCCTTCCCAGTATTACTGGAGATAGATGTTATCAGTGTAGATGCTGAAAGTGCTCCCAGACGCAGCTGTGGAGCAGGACTATTAGAATAATCAGTATTTATACACTGTGCAAAGTGATGTCGCTATCCCAAAGACATTACAGTCTACTAAATAAGACTGTCAGAAATTAGTATAATTCCCCAGTTGTGTACATAACAGGACTGCCAACCAAAAGTGTTAAAATGTAATGAGTTAGTGCCTAGAAATGATGATGCTGACATAAATATCAATAGTTTTTAAACAGTTAAAAAAAAGGTGAGTTCTACTTGCCTCCAGAGCTTTTTGGGTGCATTAACATTACATTTTAAAATTTTTTTTCTTCACACCCTTTTGGAGAAAGCTAGAAATCTACTTTATAACCGGAGGCTGTCTGCAGCAGGACGAACAAGCAAGTGCATATGACGTGTTTACACTTCTTAAAAACAGAAAGAAAAAAATCAAAACTTTTCCCACAGATGGAAGTCTTTTCACAAGGCAAGGTCTGCTACAGTTTTTATCAGAATCTGTGACAGTATTCACACTAAACTTTGTGAAAACAGAAACACAACTAGTAAAAATTGGAAGTGATCTAGAACACATGTAACAAGTGTTTTAAGATGTAGCAGGTTCCCCATCATCAAGGGATTTTAGCATGCATTCATCATTATTTTTGTTCGTCAGTTGGACAAAAGTGAGTTCTGTGACAGCTCACAGTGAAAAGTGGCTGATGAAGCAGTAATATTCAGTTGAGAATGGAAGCAAATTAGATTTCTGAAGAGAAAACCTATTCAGCATTCAACAGCTAGGTACAGGCAATTAAGAAAAATATCTTCAGGAGAGTCAAATTTTTCCCTGCTATCATCCCACTGGGTCCAACAAAGTTAAACAAGAAAGAAGAAGAAAGGATTTAGCTTTTCTTTTTTCTTACTCTTTTTTTTTGTTATCTTTTGGTAACATGCCACAAATTTGGCATATAAATTATTAAAAAAAAAAAAAAAAACTCTTATCCTTGTTGATTTTAAGAGACATCTGGACCATTTCCCTAAATTGAACATTCAGCAATTCTGAATATTTCTGTGGAAAGTACAGAGAGGAATGACAAAACTGATAAAGCTTAAACTGTCTTTGGTAATACAGTACAAAAGTCTATGCAAACAGAAGATAAAGTAGCTTCTGGCAATCTTACTGTAAGTTTTATGTATATACAAGCATGCGATAGTATATTATATATTAGTGTGTGTATATATATACACATTAGTATTATTATATATATGTGTGTTTGTATGTACAATAGTATGTGATGGTATCTAATAAGGAACTCTTCCTGTATTCACAGGCAGCTTCTGCAGTAAAAAACAAATTTGCCTTTACAGCTCAAAGAATGGATGAAAGGAAACCTGGGATTGCAACCTGGCTTGTATTGGCTGAAAATGGAACTATGGGCTGAACTGCTGCTGCCATGAGAACTGTTTTGACAACAACAACATCAGTTCTGCCCCATAGGCAGTCATAGTATGCGTCAAAAAAGTCTTTTTTCTTTGTCTATTTCACAGTAAATTCAGCAGGCTGAATTACAGAACTTAACCAGAAGTTAAGTCTTGAGGCCAAGTGCCAGGGACACAAGTCACAAGATACAAGCAAAAATCCTGCAATTTTGGGTGCAGAGTTACAGGAGAGTATTTTTACACATGTGCAAGAGCATCATCCATTTTCTTAAACAATATTTATCCCTTTCTTGAAGTGCATCTCGGATCAAACTTTTGATTTTTATCCCCAATTTCAGCCTTTAAGTATGGCTGAAAAGCTCAAGAGTAGAATAAAAACAAGACAACTTCGCTAATAGCACAATTCTGTAACTTGGATATAAAAGTGTTGTGCTTAATGGCTCATGCTTAGTTAATTCCATAAAGATTACACTTTTCAGCTTATCACATTTCAAAACCAAAAGAATTTCAGTTACTTTAATGATAAAAGTAGCCAGTACAGCAAGCTGGATCAATGCCAGAAGATGACACCTAGGAATGTTTACACTACTTACTGTATCATTTTTATTAGGTTACTTTCTCCTGAAGACTAGATCTGTTTAACAGGAGACAATTACTCTGTATCATCACACTTTCCA
>VZSV01000155.1:20123-49706 GCA_013398735.1 Nothocercus julius
GCCCCGAGCGGCGTTTCGGGCGCTGTAGAGGGGCAGCGTCGCTGCCGTAGACGTGGCCCCGGGGCCGTGCATGCCCGGCGGGGGCCTGACCGGGCCCTCGGGTGAAGCGTTGGCCCCGTTGCGCCCACTCGTGACCGTTGTGATGCAGAGCGGGGAGAGCATCCCTGGGGAGACACCTCCATTGGGTATCCACCTGAGCCGCTCCGTCAGTCGCCTTTGCTCTTTGGCACTCTTCTTTCCGGCGATTTACCCGCCGTATTGCTTTTTGGGTGGGTTGAAGCCATTTCTGTGCACATCTGCTCCACTGAGAACGGTTCCGCTTGTGGGAGCTTCCCATGGCTGGTTATCAGCTGTGATTGGGGGTGTCCCAAGCACGTGTGTGCTGCCCTCCAGGCGCTCGGCACTTGAAGGAGCTCTTCCCCTCACACCGTGCTTCAATAAGGGGAGAGATTTTTTGTGATTCCGAATCACAGGGCCAAGGGCTTTCACTGAAAACCCGTCTGTAGCAGCTGGAGGTGCTAAATGCCAACCTCGTCTGGAAGTCTGGTCCTCTGGGATGTACGTGGATGTGCACATCTGCACAGTGACTTTTCTAAGTGTTGCCTTTGGGAGCTCTTCTATGAGCTGGCGGCTTATTTCCCAGTGGCGGAGAGGGACAAAACCTACTTAACTCTCATTGCCTTCAAGCACAAGCAGGTAGAACTGCAGTGTGTGACGTGATCCTGCAGGCTGGTAGTTCTGGAATGAGATTTCCCCAAGTCCCACTGAGCCTGGAAAAATGGGAACTGTGAGCAGAATTTGTCAGAATTCTAGGACCTAGCTGCTCATGTCCTGGCACCCAAGCACCTCCTGTGTCTTTAGCCTCTTTCCCTGATAGGCCGTCATTAACAGCGCTCCGTGAAGCTCCGTAAAATGGCAGAGTAAGTCCTTAGACCAAATCCCCTGCATTTTGTAGCAAATTCCTTTTTGAAACAAGCTGTGTGTCTGTCACATTTTCAATATTTTCAAGAGGTGAAAGAACAAACTGGAACAAAGAAATCCTTGTAAAAATAGCTGTAGTTACAGTGCCTGTCACCATAAAATGTCATCTCCTTTTTATAGCCTGAGGAATGTTTGCAACAGACCAGCTGTCCTCAAACCCTTTGTAATTAAACTTACATATTTCTTTTTTTCTTAGTGCACCCTAGATAATGACTTTTTGGTTTATTAATTAACTTAATTTGGAGCACTTGGACACTTGTGAGCAGAAGAGAGTATCACCATTTTGAAGGCAGATATACATTAGGACTTTTCAGAAGAGTATGTGTGAACGGTACTAATTAAGGCAGAAAGTTTGTGAAATGTATTGTGAAGGCTATTCAACTTTGCTAGAAAGTGCTGGGTTACCAGACCGTGTTGAATGGAATCATATTTATCGGTATTAGACCTCTGTTCAGAAATGCAAGAGGGTGAAATGATTATTTTTTCCCGGCTACATTTTCCTTGATCATGATACAAAATAAATTCAGCTTTGACCTAAAGCCCCTCAGCGTTCATTGTTATCAGAGTCATGTTCAACCTTCTGAAGCAGTATGCTTGTATCTACTAATATCCTTACTATGATGGAAATTTTTGGTGGTTACTGGTTGCACCTGTGCCTGAAACTGAAACCTCTCCAGACTTGGAGCACATCCGCCTTCCAAAGACTTTGCTTATTGGAAGCCTAGCTCTATTTGTCACTCACATATGCAAAGAATTCGGGTTTCTTTCAAAAGAGTCTGAGGAAAAAAAATCTGATTTAAATATATTTTGGCAATGTCAAATCAGATACCACTGCAACCACCTGTATCTGAGTTATTCAAAGAAAATAACACTTGGAAAAATGTTTAACGCTCAGTTACTTTCCTTACTTGCCTAACAGAGGTTCTGTTTAAGAGAGATCTATGAACTCATATCTGAAGCATGAAATTTGCAGACTTTCAGATTTAGGGCTAATTCTGAGACTTGTCATTAGTCTCATTTCTGGGTGAGATTTGCCTGAATCCTGCGCCTCAGAAGTTTGTTGTCCTTTAGTTCTTAGCGTTTTACTTAAGGCATTTGAAGAAATAGGAGGCATCATACTTTGTCCTGAAAGTCATCAGAACTGTCTGAAAAGCTTTACTCCAACCCGTATGGCAAATGACCTTTGCACTGTAAGCTGTCAGAGGGAGGTGAAGGGGAAGGAAATATCAATGAACTGCCTGGAAAACATATGGACAGGGGTGGCTGCATCTTCCCAAGCTAACGTGAGCTGTGGCCTCCTGTTTCTGTGGTACACCGACAGCACTGCAAGGAAGCAGTGAATGCCCAGGTAACTTCTTCCCTGGACTTGCCTGGGTCACCGACAGGAGGCAGAGGGAGGAAGGGAGTTAGCCCCAGGTCAGGAGTTTGGATTGCAAAAGAAATGATGTCTTGCATCCCTCTCCTCTGCTGGCCTTCCTGAGTCCAAGGCAACTGAGCTAAACAAAACAATTTAAGTCATCTTACTTCAAGTGGATCTTCTGCCTTTCATATAGAAGTCAAGAGAAACCCCAAATATCCCTGAAATGTGCTCACCCTGAAGCAGCTGTCCAGCATAGCTGGTACAAAGCACAACTGGAAAGGGAGAGCTCAATTCACACTTCGTGAGATTCCTGGCTTCTCTCTCCTACCCTCACATTGTCTATTGGGGATTACTGCTGCAAGGCCCCCAAAGCAGTGATGAAGATAGAAGGCTGAAGAGAGGTAAATAATGGTTCATTCAGTAAGCTATGGGACCTAGCCTAATACTATAGATTCCTATATATGGCAGTGTCTAGTGCCATGCTCATCAGAAAGATGTGAGTTACAATATTTAAATGGAAATAGCCATCCATCAGGAAGAAGCACAATGAGCTGATTTTCCTTCTTCAGTACAGAATATTTGTAGAAGGGATATAAAAGCAATTTCTGTATGAGTCAGGTGAAAACATTTCTACATGCTGCTCTTTCTCTTTTCTTTCTCTTTCTTCCTTTCTTCCTCACTTCATGAATATTCATACCTATCAGCCCTCAGGCTTAGGATCTTAAAAAGGGGACTTTCTTGCCGTGGATCACCCTGTGGCAGGAGGCATGGAGCACTGCTTGGAGAAGCAGGAAAGGAAGCTGCAAGAGGCCGAGGAGGGAGCCAGGAGCTGTCCAAGGTGTTCCGCGCAGGAGGAGCTGATGAAGCACAGGGCTGCTGGAGCACTGACAGGGAGAGGAAGGCAGCGAGCGAGCATCCTGCCTCTGGCATCTCCAGCATGCCTGAGCACCTGCTTTTGCACCTCGGAAATCAAGAAGTTTTCTCAGCCCCATTGCAAGATCAGACACCCAACTTGTCCCCTTCCCTCGCTGCAAGACAGTCACAAGCATCTCAGCTCCCTTTCTGCCTACTCTCTTGAGACAGTGGTTGCATTATACATAGTTCTTATCTGTAGCAAGATTGCAGAAACTTTGTATCATGGAGCTTTGAATCATTCCTACATGGAATCATGTAGGGTTTTTTAAGGATCCAGTAAGTGCAACAGCCACTGGACCATCCCTTCTGCACTTTATGGTGTTATTCCAGTAGTCCATATGCCCAAACTTCACTCTTTTTGATTTTAACAAAAATAGTTATTTTGTGTTGTCTTAGAATACTCAGTAGTAATATCTGGTGTAGGTGTATTCAAGAGCTGCCAGATGTAGCTAGGAGGACTAGGTGCCCTCTTTATTCAGATATCAGGAGGTTGGACAGCTGCTTTTAAAAGCACGAGCACCTGTCCATGCAGTGTCCACACATGGTAGCCTTGCTGGAAGCCCACCAGTGCGTTCCTGGGAGAATGGATGTTTCACATACAGAAGGAGCAGTAGGGCAGTTAACAACATCCCCCATAATTGATGGCTTCTTGCCATGAGGGAGACCACGCGCAAGCCAGCAAGCACATTGTGCTGCTGAGGCCGAGCAGGTTTACATGCAAAGGTATCCTGGAAGCGCTGAAGCAGAGAGCACTATAAGATCGTCCAGGTTTTCGCAGTAAGGTGTTTGAGTTTCTGGCAGCCATAGTTTAAAAATGAAAAGTTTGCTGTGCAAGCTTCACAGCAAGGGTGTAATATTCCTCATTTCCTTTTCCTCATACTTTTACCAAGAAGTAATCTAGTAGTTTAGATCAAGCTGCTTTCTTCTGGGCCAGTTCTCTATGCTTACACAAGACAATGTGAACATTACACAGAGTGAAGACAATTAGTTGCCCTGGGAAATATATTAGCAAACCAGAGCTGTTTTCTTCTTAGCAGGGAAAAAACGTGAACGGAATATAGTAAAGCAAGTAAATTATTATCCTCTAGGTTTCTGACAAGGGCAATTGAACAGCAAACATCTGATCTCATTCTTGAGTTCTGAAATGTAATGTTTTAATTACTTGAAATTTATACTAAATATAGACGAGACATCCTGAATTGAATGTGGTCACCTCAAAACATAATAGAACAGTTCCTCCTGGAATTTGAATTTTTCATGTGTTCCCTGTGACTTTTTAGGTCTTTCCAAGCCATTGTGGTACTTCTCTGCCTGTTCTTCTCTATCACACTCCAGACAATTTGATGCAGGTCAGATTCTTTTAAGAAAGCCGTGTAACACTGCAATTGTAAAAGAGTCTCTGGTTGTTTCTATAGACAAAAAGTACAATGCAGATGGCCAACATTGTCTTTTGAGAGTGTCATATCCTGCTGAGGCTCAGAAAAGTCTAGTGATCAGAAAACTGGCTAACAAATGAAAGGAAAAATAACTGAAGTTAAGCACGCTTCCGTATGCTAGCAATTCTAAGCCTGTTTTTCAACAAAGGAAAACCAACTTTTATTTGCTCACGTAAAAGATTTCTCTGTTCTGCATGTAATACGTGTTCTGTTTTAACATAAACCTTGTATTTCGCTTCATATGCACAGATCACAGCAGTATGACTAAAAGCTGATCATAGAGATCAAGAATACTTTGGAAACTTTTATCTAAAAAAAAAAAACAAGAAAGACCTTTGGAAGGAATGAACCTCAGGTCAGTTCACACTTTTATAAATCCCCAAAGCTAGAAAAGCTACTGAAGTTGGTGAAACATTCCTGAGGCTAACATTGATTAGGCTAACAAGCCTAATGAAAACACCAGAACATTGTTTCCAATTTCTTAGAATTATTTAAGGGAAAAACATAAAATATTCTGTTTTATTTATTTATTTTTAACATCTTATAAAAGCAAGAAGAAGATGATTTACAGACCCAGGAATCAGCTAATGCTCAGGTGACAGTTGCACTATTTGCAAACCTACCTTATTTTTTTTTTAGAAGAACACTGCAAGATTTGTGAGCATATTTACTAGCCTGCCTGTAATGTTTATGCATGTCTCCAAAGATTCCATGTAGCACATGGTGACAGTTTCCATGGATTATAAATGATCTAACCCTAAATATTTTCACAATATCTTGCAAAACAGGCCTTTCTTGTTCTTTGAATGCTTTTGGAACCGCAGACCACTTGGCCTTGCTTAATCTGAACAAATTTTCTAGGTCATCTGTCTGGTTTCTCAACTCTTTGATGTGTTCATTAGTTTCAGAAGAATGGGGTTTCTGCAAGTCACTATCAGTCGGTCTTTGGTTTCCACTGAATTGCCTTTCCAGCTGCTTATCTCTATTTATTGCAGTTGGAATCATTTGTCTTACAGCAGAGGGATGGCTAGAACAGTCTGTGCTGCTTACTGTCTGTTCGTCTCATCTCCGTTTAAGACCAAAGGTATGAGAGGAGTCAGAATCTGGCAAATAGAGCCAATTACTACCCTTTCACCTCTCTCATGTCCTTGCCAGCCATTTAGCTTCCTGTATGTTTCTGGGATCTGAAATGAAGATGCGCATTTCCAGAAGTGTGCTATTGAGCTAACAAGTTGTCCAAAAGTGCTCAGAGGGCGCTGGGAGAGCAGCAATTGCTATGGAACGATAGATATACAAAGAAGATATTGGTGGGACTTTAAAAGGGGAGCAAGGAGTGTTAACTTCATAGGTGGCACTGGAAGGGTGTCATTGGCAGGGTAATTTGATAGGCCACATGAGCAAAATGTTTAGATTGTTAGCAAGTGTCCCAGCAGTCAGGAACACCAGAACTAGAGACATGGCGGTATCTCAGATGAATGATAGAAGGGGTCAAAGGGAAATATGTAGCACTCTTAGCTGAAATGGAGTGAACATGGAGATAGGGAGGAAGCAACAAGATGTGTACGTGCCTAGCTGACTGCAGAGAAGAGGCCTCCAGATGACCTATGAGTGAGGTGGAGAGCAGTAGTGTTTTTAGCAGTGACAGATAAAAAGGGCCCTGGCAAAAGTTTGCAAATGAAGAAGACCAAATGAGCATTGTCATCTTACATTTGAATTTTATGGTGAACCCCCAGAAGGTAAGATAGAAAGTCATCACATCTGGCCTACTGGTGCTTCAGGCTACAGCATTTTGTATATGATTCTGTAATGAATCATGCTCCACTCTTAAAAGCTGGGTGGTTTTCCATACTGCTATGGGGCTATATTCACCAGTCAGCCATCTGATCATTGAGAGCCTTCTTACAGATTCCAGCCTAAATGTGTTCAGGTTCATTCTGCGCTAGTTTATTCTCAGATCATATAATGTTACTCATTATAGTATTCAGCCATCTGCTGTATTTCTAGATAACCATTCTGTGTGTTGGACTAACCAAGGTCTAGTCTTCTTTCATAAGGCAGATCCTTCATTATGTTCAACCCCTTCTAGTGCTTTGCATGTGTTCCAGCCTGAGGTCACTCTGAGAGGCCTTGCTGAGTTTCACAAAATATTCCCCATCAGGATAGTTGCCTTCATCAGGACACTTCCAAACTCTTCAGCAATGTTGGCTGTACAATTATAATTATTACAATTATTATTGCTAGGAGGCAATTGTCCTATTCCTAGATTATTCAGTTTATGACATGATCTTTGTGATATGGCATTATTTATTGGGGGGATTATAAATATTAACTTCACAGATGTAGTAAGTCACTAATTTTATTGAAAGGCCATGAATGGGACAAAGTGTATGTTTGGTAAAACTTCATTTATCTTAACAGAGCTTAGGGATAACCAATGAATTGATTCGTTTCTTCAAAATAACTGTGATTTTTTTCTGTAATATAGAAATGAGTGTAATAAAAGATAAAGCAGCATCATAACTTTTTTTTTTCCTTTTAGTGTAGAGTAACTGTCTAGCTTTATTATTTTATCATGACTTCCTCACCTGGAAATTACACCTGTATTCTGAAAATACTTGGCAGATGAACAGACATGAAAAACACCTACAGCGTATTCACACCAGTGGAAGGAAAACTGAGACTGGAGCTATTGGAAGAGATTTAGAGATTATCTTACTGCTTTGCCACTCGGAAACTGCAGTTTTGGGATAACAGTGTTTCTGCAGAATAATTGTTAATCATAGGAGACTGCCTGTCGTCTTAACATAACCATGCTTGGTTTGACTCAGGGTAGCGTGACTGGTGTGCAGGGCTGCAATGTGGAAAGGGAGTAGTGACTCTTCTACAGGCTCTGGTGGCACAGAAAGCTGCAAGGATAGGGGGTTTTGCCAGTGGCAGAGGCCTTCCTGTCTGCTATGAGAAGCTCGCTTTTTCTGGTTTTGCTGGTATTTGCTCTCTGGACAGTACTGAACGTTTCCTTTGTTCCCAAAGGTCCACATTAGGGAGCTACTCTGCACTGAAGCTTTCCACATGCTGCAATCAGATGATGGCATCATTCTTATGAAGGAATTTACAACTGCTGCACCCACAGCAGGTTTATCGGAGCAGGGATGCAGAAGGTCTCGCCATGACGAGAGTATAAACACACCTTCCTTAATGCATTCCAGAAGAATGTTTTTCAGAAGACCAATATCTGACTTTGAGCCTTTCTTCTTCTGCAAGATTTCTCAGAGGACTTTTCTTTACAAATCTTTGTAAACAAACTGGCAGCCTGGAAAACACCAGCATCCAGAGAATTAAGATGTGCTGGCATACAATTAAATGCTAGCAAGTCTGAATCCTAGCTCTGTGACTGCATGCAGTTTTCTAACAATCTTGGTTTTCATTGAGTGTAGGTGTTTGTTAGAAAGAATGCTAACTTATAAGTTAACATGTGCAACAGCAAAATATATAAAACTAGGAAAGGGTAAAAGTAAATGTAAGCATCGCTGAATTAACAGGAGTGTAATAATTTCTTCTACACCCTCCATTTTCGAATTGTGTACTTGACACTCCTTTGTAGTTAAAAGGCAGCCAAATATAGTGTAAAACCTCTAGGCAGAGTAGAAACAAAATGAATTTTATACAGTATTGGTAAATGACCCCAGCTATATGGTAGAGTGAAAAAAAAATATTGCCTGCCTGTGTCGCAGTCTGACATAGTGTACATTTTATACTTTGTTTAAAATCAAGTCAGTGAACTTTGTCATCCAGCTTTTTCAATCCAATTAATCTGCTATAAAGATAATCCAATTAATTAACCAATTACCCATCGGTTTGGTAGAAGTAATTGCGTTGTTTGGTCTGTCACATGTACAACATCACGTACAACAATATGAAAAGATTAATTACTTTGTTAATACTATAGTCCTGGTTACTATAGAACAATAAAAAATACCAGCCTTGAACCACGAGACGTGCCCTCATTTTTTTCTTTTTTTCAGTGCCATATCAAAGAAGAAAATCCTGGAATTTCTCCATTTTCCATCAGAATCAGCAAAAGTCACCAATTCCACTCTGCAGAAAGAGAGTTTCAATGTTCTAGGATTACATGAAACCAAGAAAAAATGGGTTCCATTTTGTTTTGTTTTTCCACATAGTATGTGGTATTTTCAAACATATCATTTTATAAAACTAATGAATTTTTCTCCAGTAATATTCCCTGCATTTCTTTTTTCATCTGGGCAGTTCACTGCTAAGAGTCCTTCCTATTATGAAGTCTTTTCTGTAATGAAGATGATGTTTTGTATTTTCCACAGTGCTGTGCACATTCATGGAGTCCTTCACAATTAACAGCACAAGGCCCCTCGTTGATGTTGTCATCCATAAGCACAAATACACAACAGAGAGTCCTACCTGTTAGATAGGTATTGTTTCTGGATTAGATTCTCTTTCAGTCAGAAATAAAACCAGGAATGCCCATGTGTGGACCTCCGTTATTTGCTTCTAACTCTTGCATTCATTTGCTTGTGGAAGAGGGGAAATAAAGAAGGCAAAAACATGGCATGTCGTGTCATCTTCTGAAAGACTGAAAGTTTCTGAAGAGCATCGAACTCAAGATGTTAAGGATGTAAACAACGAGAGTCATTTCACACTGGTTGTCCTGGGCAGACTAAGATAGTGAGTTGAGTTGACCTCACATAATTGCATAAAAGTGGCTTCAGGATTTACCTGTGCCTCTGTGCCTGAGAAAAAGATAAACAGTTTTTGCGTTTGTTTGCTCAGGCTAGTTGACAAGAGGAGTCGTCATCCTGCTCCCAACACATTTTTGGGTTACAATAGTGGTAGTAAAATTTCTGACACTCTCCATGTATGATTATACAAATGAGTTGTGAAATGATGAGAGTTGACCAGGGTGCCTGTTTCTTTTTTCATTTGTTTCTAAATTTACATGATGAACTTCACAGTAGTTGAAGGAAAGTGTAGTAGTACCATACTTGTTCTCCTGCAGATAATTTGCCTTTTTCCTAACAGAACCTGGTTATAGGTCAGGTGGTCGTGAACAGGGATTCACCAAATACCCAAATGTCACAGTTAGGAGTTCGGTTTGCAGATACAAAGACTCTCCAACTTAGTCCTTAGTTAGGACAAAATTTGCTTAATATATTTGGCTTACTCACAACATACGCACACACAGGGTAGACTGATTCTGCTGCCTTCTGGTAGACAGTGCACGTCTCCCAGACCCTGCAAAGCCTCAGGCTTTACACATGTGATGGAGTGAGCGCTATGTGCAGCATAGCCCCTTGTAGTCCTTCACCTTCCCCAGACATGGCAACAAAAGAAATAGGTCATCCTGTGAAAGGGAATCACATATTCTCTCTAGTTTTTTGTGCTGGAACTCTTGGGAATGCCTGAAAGATGGGTGCTTACAGATTTTGCTTGATATGTTCTTTCACATCTTTTTTCTTCAGCTCTGTTGTTCTCTCTGTTCTTTGGCATATGAGACACACACCTTAAAAAGTTAAAGACATGGTTGTACTGGGTTTTCACCTTCATCTTTCCCTCCTGCTCAGTACCGCAGAAGAAGTTTGGACCCTGTATAGTACACGCCACTGAGAAATAAGCAGAGGATTATTCTTACAGTAAAAAACATTAGCTAGCTTAACTATGTGGCAGGAAGGGTAAACAAGCAGAGGAGTTCAGAAGGGAAGAAAACAATTTAGAATGGAGAGGAAGGAGGAATGATTGAAACTAAGTGAGGAAGAGGGCAAGAAGGAAAAAAAGCATGTTTAGCTATCTTTTAAAAAGCGAAAGTGAAGTTCTCCATAAATGAGAGGAAGGAAAAACTTTAACAAATAAGAGAGACCCTGCATACTTTAGAGAGCTTTGTGATCGTTGGAGGTAGTTCCATGTTAGCAGGAGCTCCACGGATGGTGGAGTATGGTTCACAAGGACAAATTAACATTGTAATAAAATAATCACAAGAGAGTGTAATAAGCTTTCTTCTACACTTGCTCAGGACTTATTTAACCAAAGTAATGTTAAATATCTCGATAATCATGTGAAATATGTTCATGCTAGACCGTACTTCTTTCTGTGTATTAGAATTTCCAGGAACAGCAATCCACTGATTTGGTTATTGAGACCAGGATGAAAAATTTCTATGTGAAGAAGTTCTATATTGGTCCCGTTTCAGTATGAAAGTAAATTCATTCTGCATGCTAACCTTTTCTTGTTGCTGTTGTGTTTATTCTCACATTCCAGAGCTAAGTTCTAGCACCAGAGGGTAGATGCTAGCTCCCTTTAGTAGGTAGCCATATCTTACTTATTTTTTCATACTGAACAAGTCAGTATAATGATATAATTGTCACGTTCTGTTGAAGGAATAACACAAATAAGGAAGTCAGAGCAACAATATCATTTTAAAAGATTGTTGAAATGAGGAAGACTTTTATGTTAGTGCTTCTAGATAAATAGCATCCTTTCCAAAATGAAACAAATGCATATGTACAAGGCAAAAAGTGTAAACCCTTTAAAATTTTTAAGAGAGCATGGGAAATGTTCGTAGTGAAATCCAAAGAAGTGGAAAAGAAAATTCTGAAGAATAAAAATGATGGTGAATCATCCGACCTGCTTGTGATCTTGCTAAGTGTAAAACAAGCAAGAGAAGAAAACTTGCCAGCTGTGCAAACATAAGAGTCATCACCTGGAATGAAGTCACGCACTTAGAAAATGTCTTAGATATTTAGCAGTTCACACTTACTGAACGTAACACCCTTGGATGATAGAAGGAAACAAAACATGCATTCACCTTTTTGACTTCTTTGTAAAGTGCAGTGGATGAGAAGTTGTCCACTTCCTTCTTTCCTGTCCAGAAAACACCTGGGCTCTCTCCACTGTCCACTCGCTACAGTAGAAGTCATCTCAGTTATCTCTGGTCTTAGTCCATGCATGCATCTGCAACTCTGCAGATCGCACTGCTCTGTAAGTGCCAATGCTCCCTTCTAGGCCATGGGTCTTCTCAGGCAAGACAGGTGTTTTTCTATCATAGATAACACCTGTTGGATGCCTATCTTTGTTAGTATTCTTGAGGCCCTTGAAGAATTGGGATTCAAGGGCCACTTGCACTGTTATCTTTGCAGGATCAGAGCAGGAATGAGTAGAACTCTGATGTGATAAGGAGCTTACCACAGGTATATGGCTGTGATAGTGTAATGTGGGGATACTCTTAAGTTTGTGTCAAGGCATGCAAAGGGGGAAAATCTCTTCCACCCTATGATACAATGGGGCAGAGAGCTGGGCCTAGTACACCTTACCACTATGAATATCTTGCGTGCTTCAGAAACACGGGAACAGCTATCTAATATGTGAAGTTTAATACTCTGTACTTTATCATAAAATGGCGTTGCATCACTTGAGGTAAACATAACAGTCCAGTCTTGCAGCAATATAAGCATATGCCTTTCCTTAGACATGTGAATAAACCAAAGCCAGGCCAATACATATGCTTAAGTTCAGCTCTCTATGTGGCATTTGCAGGATCAAATAAAACAAGCAGAGTTTTATCTTCCTCAGGCTTATCTCAAAGTGCAGACTAATTCCTTTCAACACATTTGGTTTAGCCACTAATTAAGAGTAGAGGTCTTTTTGTGTCTTCTTTCTCTGATGAGAGGCATTTACATAATGTTGTGAATGTTTTCAAAGCCATTAAGATTCAAGGTATTGAAAGGAGGTTAAACTGTTCACTGACACAGATGACAAACTATCAGATATCTTCTTTGTTGCTTAGAACAGTCTATTTGCCTGAAATGTCACCTTGTTTTGTTTTGTTTTGTTTTGTTTTGTTTTGTTTTCCGTCTTATTAACAATAAAGACTAGGCAAGTCTATTCCTTCACCTTGTTCTTTTAGTGCAGGGAGAGTGCAGAAAAGATGGTTCATTATCTTTTTGTGCTATCAGACATGAGAGAAAGATTCTGTGCTTTTCTTGATGAAATTTCCAGAAATTACTAAATAAATATAATGGTTGCCATCAAACTCATTTTTATTACCTTGTAAGACTGGCAATTACTGAATGTATTGCTGGTGGTATTACATATATGTATACCAATCTGTATATATGTATATGTATACTAATCTGTATCTGTATACCAGTATCTGTATCGGAACATATATTTTAGCCAATACAGATTATCCAAAATACTTCACTTGTTTTTGACTGGATTGATAATCAGAGGATTAAAACAGAATTTTTGCCTAAAGATGCGCCTAAAGAAGTCCTCCCAGTTTAAAAATATATGTATCATGCTTTATTATTACTACCATCAATGCATAGGAAAGAAAAGACATGCCCAAAGCGCATGAGCTACTTTTGTTTTATTGATCTTCTATGTTTCTTTGCTCTTCCCCATGTCTCTCTCATAAATTATGGCTGAGTACCTAAATGTATCATACTTTCGTGTTTTTCAGGTATTGGAATTGGTGTGCTGGTACGGGAATATGGCAGTCTGTCTAACCTGGATAAGTTCTACTTTGCTTTTCCCGGGGAGCTGCTGATGAGAATGCTCAAACTCATCATTCTGCCATTAATCATATCAAGCATGATCACAGGTATGATTGGAAGTGCTGTTGTTCACCGATAGGGGTAGCATTGGGGTTTGACTTTACATCCTAACAGAAACAAGCTTTAAAAATCTTTTATGGAACACTTTAATAAAAGGATAGATTGCATACATTTAGCTTTTCTGTGTAAAACAAGGCTTCCAAAAAGCTGTAGGATAAAAAGAAATCCATCTATGAGCCCTTCTTTCTGTTTGATCTGTTTGGTTCAAAGGAGGGTTTTTTGAAAGTGCAAGTGAGTGGGTAGACTGCATGGCCAAGGGTGGGGTCATGGAGAGAAGAGCAAAACTTCCCTCTTTTGGCAGAAGCAAGGAAGCCTTTGGCTGGACTCCCAGTCTTGGCAAGCTAGCATTTGCAACCAGTCACCCCAGTAGGAGAAATCTGAGAAGATTTGCAGGAGCACACCCAAAGTGAAATGAAGGAACTGGCTCTCAAAGAGACTTTCTTAAAGTAAAGAAAACAGAACAAACTTGTCTTTGTTCAGGAAAGGAGAGTTTATTTGCTTTCTGCAGAATGTCACCTGTGCTCGGCTTTCATCTTCACAAAGTTTCTATTTTGCAACAACATTCATGTCAATATGTTTGTTAATTGTTGGATGGTCATGGAAAAATTTGACTACAGAAGAGAGCTTTTTGTGATCAGAAAATGAAAGGGGAATCGTGAGTGTGCTATGAAAGTGCTTTCAAGGAAAATAGGACACAGTAGATAAATTTTCACACTCCTTGAAGCTTATGGCAAAGATACCACTAATGTCAGTAGTGCATCCAAAAATTGGCCTTTAACAGGAAGAGCATTAGTGGGGCAGCAATAATGGAAGGGTGACAAGCAGCGGGTGATAGTATTAAAATGGAGTGGCAAAATAGAGGAAATAGACATAGAGGAAAACCTGCAAGAGGCAGGGTGAGTAATGGCAGTAGAAAATAGTCAGGACCTCTGCACAGAGGGCTTAAGGATGATGAAATAGTTTGCTAATCACTAGTATGTAAAGGAGAGAAGAACAGAGAGGAATAAAAGGGCTTGATGTTTTGCTTAATGGAGAAGGCAAGGTTATTTTTTATATAGAGGAAGAGACAAGACAGACAGCAAAGGAAAATGGAGCTCTATTTTTATCATACTGAACTTGAGTCTGTGACAGAAGACCCAGGAAAAGCTGTCAAGAGAAGATTATTCTATTTTTCTTTTCAAACAAGCTTTGATTTGTAGTTTGGGACTGTATCTTTAGAAATAAATGATATAATCAGGATAGTTATGCAGGCTTCCTAAAAGCCAAATGAATTATTTATGAAGTATTTCTCTGTCTAGCACTTCAAAAAGGACAAGAAGAATAGTACTGTTAAAAACCTATTGTGATGCTATTTAATATTTCACATTCAAAATACGAGTAAACTGAATGTGTACCTAGTAACAGTAGTTACAAATGAACTTAGAATTAAGAACCAGCAGATTGCAAGAGTTAAATTTGTTATATAAAAAAAAAAATGTATGAAAAAGAGATACTTTGTTTCTGATCTTGGCATATCCCAATTATATAGAGGAACTTATTTTTCCTACACTTACATATTAAGTTTTTAGACAAGAAAAAGAAAAGCAAACAGCTCTTGCTGAAGAGGCTAATTCAATAGCATGTGTTGAGCTGTGTTGTTCCTGCAGACAAAAGCATGCTGAACTGTATGGCATTTAAGTGAACTGGGCATGTCTGTGTACAATGTCTCTGATTATATTGCCTGCAATTTTCCCCCTGGACCCTTTTCTTCAGGGCATTGCTGAAATATTTTGCCTTTTTGTAAAAGAATGTGAAAATAACATGGGAACATGCATGGGAAATGTAAATTTAGGTTGAATAATAGGTTTGTGTGTAATCATAAATCACAATAGTCTTTTTATCGTCTTTGCAACTCTGAATTTAAGCACAAAGGAAAACTGACACTTTCAAGAAATACTGTAAGGGATAGAGCAAGGATGGGAGTAAAAAATTAAAGGATGATCCAGAATGTATCTTCAGATATGTATGTATAAACAAGGCAGGCCCTGCACTATTAGTGGCAAGAAAGCCTGCTAGTTTTGAACCTTCTCTGGAGTGAGACACAAAAACATTTTTCTCAGAAAAAAAAAAATGTGTCAGGGACTTCAGAAAAAAAAAAAAAAAAAAAAAAAAAAAAAGCTTGAAAAAGTAGTGCTCTCCTCTCTTATCCACTAACCTTATCCTCATTGCCTAATATGGGACACATGACGACACACCACAGCCTGAATTCTGGACATCCTTTGTGGTGCCAGATGGGTTCTCAGTACATCTACCTCTTTAGGACATTATGGATTAGGATATTATGAGGACAGAAGATGCCAATTTTTGGATGCCTGAAGGGTTTATATCTGACAGTCTGAGCTACCAGACCAGACATTTAGGGTCCTAACATGTAATCACATTACTTCATGACCATCTTTTGTGCTTGCATTATTGGGTTACAAACTGTGGGATGCCATGTAGTTCCCTGTGGAAGATAGTTAAACATTAAGTTAATATGTTTTCTCTTCAGGCTAAGAGTGCACTCAGAGACAATTGCAGTGACTCATTTGGTTAGTATTTTTAACCAGACTATGTGTCTGAATCCAAAGGCATTTAAAAAGTTTTGATACCTACAAAACCAGCTGGGTATTTCCTGAATTCAGGCCATGTCACAGTCCTGGATTTAGGTGGCCAGTAACATTTTACAAAAGAATCACCAACATGTTTTGGAAAATATAATCATTTTTTTTTGTTCTTTTTTTTTTCAATTGAATAAATATCTTAATCTTGTAATGTCACGTATTAGAAGAATACACATTTGCTTTGATACAAAAAGCTATGTACAATTGTATGTTCCATAGCCAGACCCCTGTCCATAGGTTCATAACGACATAAATCAAGACCACAGCAAAGTCTATGATAATAGGACTAACCCCTTCATGAAACTTCTGCAGGATTGTCTGCAATATTTAAAGTATTAGAAATTCTAACTAGTTGTAGGATTCTTACTAGAGAAAAACTTTTTTTTTCTTCTAGAGCAAGAACGCATTCTATTTTCAGCTTAAAGAGGCAGAATTTTCCCTCTCGTGGTTAAATAGAGGACTTTGCACAATATGTTTTTCCTTTGCAAACTCAGTTTTTCAGACGATAAAAAAGGAGGGCATTATTTGCTTACTTATTTTACATACCATACAGGTGAAAATGTAGAACCTTTCCACCCACCTGCCTGGAAGCTGAAATGGAGCCTAATACAAAACTAATGTAAATGCTAAGCAATTTTTTTTTTTTTAGGAAGAATAGAATCATTATTAGATTATTTAACAGAGCGCTTTGGGGACAGAATAAACTGAGTAGTGCCATGCTCTTTTAAATTATTCTTTGTCTACCTTAGAGACCTGCTTGTAATTGTAATCTTCTCACAATTATTTTAATGGATGTCAGATGTAAATTTAATTTACCCAGACCCATGGGCCACTACTGATAATTTGTCCCAAAATATCTAGCTCTTTTGAGATTTCCATCTCTCCAACTAGCTAATAATCCAATAATGTCTCATTCATGTGAAGAAATTATTTGTATTTTCTGTTTCCTGCTGTAGTGGCATGGGAAAATTGAAAGTGAAAAACCCACAAATAATTTTCAGCTTCCTGGTAGGGGGGAAGAGTTAGGGAAAAAAGTCATGCGTGCTTACTGGAAACTAGGAAGCTTAAATTCAGTTGTTTTGGAGTATTTAAAAGACTATAAAATGTCTTTGAGAATCTTGGCATCTCTCAGATTGAATTGCAATCAGAAAATAAAAATTTTCTAGAACTGTGCAGGGTATCTCATCACACATCTGCATACAGAATAGACTAGTATCCTTCAGTCACTTTTAATCTTCATTCTCCATAGAGTGAGATTCACTATATGGTAGTTCCAATGTGAAACCACAGTAAAAATGTGCGCAGATCTGTTTCTTGACTGAATTGCAGCTGGACTAAGGCTGGAAATAGATGTCCAGGTTACTAGACTGTTGTGTGCCTCTGCTTGGACTTCCATTCCCTAGGCTGTGCAAACTTTCCTGCCCAGCCTAGAGCTGTCTAGCCTGTCCTGCATTCTTGCACCTAAGTCCCATGCTGGTAGCCAGAGTTAGGAGATCAGGATTTTAGCCAGTTCCCCTAGCCCTGCAGTAATCCTAAGAAACTGGCTCTGCCGCCCACCTCTGTTTTACCATCTTTCTAAGCCAGAGGTATTTCAGTCTGCTTTTCCCACTGATCTCCAAGGTATAAGCAGTGCACTAGGATGTGGAACTCTTTCCGTAGTGCTGCCCTGTTCTCTGTAAGTAACATCTCCTATGAGGTCATATCACTTCTGATCACTTCTTTCTTTGGTGATAAAGACAGTTGTGGTGGTGATAAGCAATTCTGCTATAAATGCCAGAAATGTCAGCTGTCTAGTAATTGTCTGTGTTATATTTTGTGCTTCATGCTTTGGTTTAAAAGATGCAGCATATAACTCAACGGGTGCATGTCTGACGTCTTGGTATTGATGAAATGCTTTTATCAGTTATCCAGTTTAATTTCTGGCAATACCTTCTCCCTCAGCTTTTATAGTTTTCCTCAGTGAAACTTTATCTTAAAAAACAATAAAGTTAAAAGATATCTCACTCTCCTTGCCCTTTCAGTCTCCATGATCAGCTCCAAAGAGACTTAAACAGTGAATGGAGGTTTCTTTGCTTACAGACTTGTACAAGGCTGCCTACGGAGAGAGCTAAAATTCCTGGAGGCCTGAGGCAATTGGTGTCATATTTATAGGCCACACAGAGATGGCCTCAGAAATGCTGAATAAAACAATATCTCTTTACTTCTCAGGACATACATAAATGACTTATAATTGCAGTATCTGCCTTTCAGGGGGTCTGGCTAGGCAGACTCTAGCCACATGCTTTCCATGGCTATAGAAATAAACTCTTCTCCAGGAGCTGCTTTGACTGTAGCTGCAGTACAGTAAGAAGCATCCCACACTCCTTATTTTCCAGTACCAAATGCCCAATCTCTTGTTGTATCTGCGTTCCTCATTCCTAGTACAAAGATGATTATTCTACCTCAGATCTGGCTTAGTCTACTTGACAACAACCAACTACAACCGTGTGGGTAAGAAAAGTAGCCCAATGAAATACCTAGACATGTTCCCGAATGCAGAAACCATAGCTTGACCTGTGGAGTTTGTTGAACCATTGGCGATGGAAGGAGATTTTGAATAGATTGTTGTTCCTGGTCATTGCTCAAAATTGAAGAGTCTGTTTCCTACCTTGGATTCATATTTGTGAAGTTGTTAGTTTGTTTTATCACAATGCCATTGAGTTTGGTAAGGAAAACAGGAGAGAGAGAACTGGAATAGATTAGAAAATTCAAAGTAGAATATCAAGCAGACTGCTCTTAATTCTCATATTTTAAATTGAAAGTCAACAGAGTTCAGATTTAAACAAATTCCTTTTTGTCCTCTCTGTTAGTAACTGACATTAAGACACATAGTTAATTGCGCTGAGGCCATAGACCTTCTTGCATTGTTAATGATCAAAAGACAGTATCGCTGTGTCTGGTTAAACCCTGAACACCAAATTTGCACTGACCATATTTGCAAATCTAATTTTATCTATCTAATAGAGTAAATTCTTATCACTCTCACTGAAAAATCCCAGTTGTCCCTTTGGTTTATACATTCTGTTCTAGGGGTCTGTTGTAGTGCATCAGCTGCTATTGCGGTGGACCTCAAAGCCAGAATGGATGCTGTTCTCAGTTACAGATTATGTTCCTAATGGTGCATGAGAATCCTTTCCTCCCACATCATCTCAGTTCTCACTTTTATACTTTCTCCATTTCACTGTCTCTTCAGGTAATCACAGTTGTCAGAGCAGAGTAAACATGGATTTCTTTTTGTAAAAATCTGCAGATTTAAAATTTATGGCTACATACACACATAAGTGTTCTCTACTTCCTCATACACTGTGCAGGATCACAGGAAAGCAAATGGTGGGAGAACAACTGAATTTTGTTTTCCATAGTGCAGGACTTCCAAATCTTCCTAATTATTGTTGCTTTAGTATCACCCATCCCTGGGGTGCCAACTGCCTCAGCAGTTCCCTTTCCTGCAAGTTGCAGAAGCACAGCTGTCAAGAGATGCACAGTTTTAGAGGCATCATTGCAGTCTTTGTCCATCAGTAGCAGCATACAAGATTCCAGCCTTGGAGAAGCCCCAATCTAGCTTGAGTGTCTCTAGAGTAGCTCCTGAGATATCTGTGTGGTGTCTAGTAGCTTGTCTGTGTCTGGAGAAAGTCTGAGAAAGCCAGTCATTGTGTTGTATTGCTAAACTAGTTATCTGGGCTCAGGGAATTCAGCTTGTCCCTTGGTACTATGTTCATTGTGCAAAGGGCAAAGATATTACGCTGCTGTTGCGAGTTTTCCGTAGAGGGGTACTGAAGCATACTGGAGATCTCATACTCCGACCCACGTGCAGTAGCTGAGACACGGAGGAGTGCAGAGTCATGGGCTATTAACAGGCAAGGTTTTGTGCCCGTCCCTTTCAAATTATACCTATCTTAATCATCTGCTCCTTTCCCATCAATATCAGTTGACCTTATGCAACTGAGACAAACCCTACATTATTTAAGGTTTTAAATTACAGTAATAAAACTTAGAAGTACAGTGCTGGTTCATGGAGCATGATCACCACCAGCCTTCAAGGGCAGTGAGCCCTAGTGCAGCGGACTGATATGTGGCATCAGCAGTCACTGCCTGTGTGAAGTCCAGTAGTAACTATGCCAGCTGCCCAGAGTGCAGCACAGCACTCTGTTAGCAAACTGACACTTGGAGGTCAGAACATTTTATGGATGTCTTACCTGAATTGTTGTTTTTTCTAGCAATTTCATCCCATTAAGTGCCACAGATTGTTTATTTCCCATTTCTTTCTCCATTTCTGTCTCATATTTAGAAAGGGATCATAATATCTCAACTTTTAGAACTCCTAAATCATACTGGGCAACACATTTTAGTATTTAGGATATTCTTTATAACTGTTACTGAAATATATGCTCTGGTCTGTTTCTCTGTTTTATCAGTGACTTTCCAAAGCTAGAATGTGTTAGAATTCTTATTTCGCTAATTCAATGAAATAAGGAACAGTGAAATTTAAATAGACATGAAAGCTTCTGACTGACAGAACAGGAATTAAAGAATTCTGTAACAAACATGAAAGACAGAATATGAAGACCAATTTCTGATATCCTATCAGAAATTGCATAGCACAACATCTTTGGGGCTTCCATTTAACTTAGATGCTTCATTATCTGATCTCCTCAGACAACATATGGATCAAAACTGCCCTCTTAAGGGGACATAGCTCTATATGTTACTCAGTTAACTAAAGGAAGGCTTGGTACAAAAGAGAATTCAGAACCCCATGACACAATAAACAGGAGAAAGAAATTATATCAGGTAAAAGTTCGTCAAGAATGATGGACGGGGAATATCAGATACCAACATCCAAGTCCTGTGTATTGGCTGAATGTTGAAGCAACGGATAGAATTGAAGTCTTAAGTCCCTTATAGAGGCAATGTTTGAGTAGATGTCTATGAGCTATTGGTTTGGTCTGCACAGCCTGTAAGCTGTAGGGCACGTGGTACTGCATTTCCTAAAGAGTCCCACAGGACAGATACAAAGAGCAAAAGATACACTGTGCAGTCCTTGGAAGGAAGACAGCATCAATTTTATTTAACTTCATTTATAAATTTATGATTCAGGGAGAACATGGAGAAGGTGATCTTCAGATTATAAAGAGAGTGTATTTGTTCTGCAAGGTCATTCCAACTAAAAAGGTTGAAAAAAAAAAGAGTAGAGTTAGAAATGGAAAGAGGGAAAAGCACCTCAGAGGTCAACGACAGCTTCAGTGAAATATGTGCTCTAAATTCACCAGTATTATGGTGATTCCCACTGCAACTATTATTATTTTAAGTTTATATCAGCATGACATTGCCTAAAAAAGCATAGCATAGGAAATACTGGCCCAAGGGCAAAAGGAGTGAGGACAGCTGGCTTCAGCATCCCGTTCTTTGGGAAGCTTTGAGAGGGGCCTTTTTTGCTCAGGGTGGGATAAGTAGTTGGTAGAACTGCACTGGTGAAGCCAGCCAAGAAAGTGAATCCAGCAGCATCACCGAGAGTATGGATAGGTGGAAAAAAAATCAGGTTAGCTGATATATTTGACATGTAGTCTGTTCATACCCTTTCTCTGTCTTGTGGCAAGTGATTTCAACCTATGTCCTTGTTTAGGAAGAGTTACTATGAATTGCTTATTCACAAAGAAGATTGCCATGCAATCTAGACACAGAGATCTCTTGAGACCTGACTTCATCTTTATGAATTTTCCCAATTTCTGAGAACAACGGAGAAGAACCTTCTTTTCTTGCTGTGTGAAGTAATCCTTGCAGTGTGAAGGAACAATTATCACATAAGAAAAAAATTTACATGGAAATAAGATGGAATCTAATGATTCATTTATCAAATGCTTTCTTTTAAATTTGCATTTCTTTTTCATGGAATGTGAGGTATTTCTTGGTGCTAATTAGAGCTGGTAGTAGCTCATAGAATAAGAATGAAAATTTGGAATCTATTAGCCATGTAGAGGAACAGGAAAATATGCAATAAGCTTCCTACAGAAATCAATATTGGAGCTAGAATTTGGTATCTAGTTCTTCAAGCAAAATTCTTTTGACATTCCTGAAATATAGGCCAAATATGGTTTGTACTAGCAATCTTTCCCACTGTAAGAAGAAGAAGAGGAAGACAAGTAATCGAAAATAGTCATACAGCTCTAAGGAGGACTGCTGTTATGACTTGATCACAAGTTCTGTGATGATCACAGAATTAAGAGAGGTAAGGGACAATCTTAAAATGCAGAGCAGGGACGTCCTGCAATACAGTCAGGACCAGTTGAAATTTTGATGCTAATCATGTCTTAAATGAGAAATATTCTGAGAGTAAATTTTATATTTTTACAACAGCATGTAATTTAGCACAGATCTATCAATAAAACAATACTGCTCTTTTTATATAGAACCCCATGGTTCCTTTAGAAGAATTGCTTACTGACTTGCTCAGCATGCGTTTTAAGATTCTCCTGTTTTTCTTCTAGCATACATCTGTTGCAATGTTCTTCAAACAATTTTTAAATGGGTTTGATGATGGTGAATACTACAGTATCATTTCTGTGGCCTAGTTCATATACCAAAATGCGAAAGCTTGGCGGGGGGGGATAAAGGAGAAGGGAGAGGGATGGTGTTAAAAACTTGAAAACATGAGAGGATGGAAGTTGTTTAATGATTCCTGATTCCTCTAGCTGCTGCAGAAATTTCTCAGAGAAGGCAGTAAAGCTGAACCAATTTGGAGCAGTTTTTGAACTGCAATTTATTCTTAGTCAGCTCCTTAATCACAGATGAATAAGTATGAAAGCCACACCATTCTATTCTTCAAGAACCTTTATTGCTATATGATATTGTTACAACAGTGGAACAGATATTAGAACTCCTGAGAGAGTTCTCCTAAGAGAACTGTGCATGGTCGATGTGTGCCTGGAAATGTAAATACCAAGGAGGAAGCCATGATGTGGTTTGCAGTCGCCTGTATATGGGTGGGCCCTTGGCCAGATGATTTCCCCAGCACTGCATCACATTTAAAGAGAAGAGCCTACTACCTGTGCTGGGAGCTGGCCAGGCAACCATCTTTGTGCAGAGGGAATTTATATCTTGATCATCAAGAGCAGCACTGTTGGCAAAAGGAGTTAAACAGCTCAGCCTTTTGTTGATTATATTTAATAATCAATTTGCTGTGCAGATTAAGTGACGTGATGTAAGGAATGGATCCTGTCAACTTGCCCTGATGTTGATTTCTTGCCTTGTTAGAAGCTCTGAGAACAGCTGAGAATTACTGCAGAGATGCATTGGTAATGACTTCCAGCATTTGTAGAGCAGCCATTAAATATGCTAAAATATGATTCTTGCTGCTGGTTAGGGACTATCACAGTGCCAGATTATATATGTAAATTCTTAAAATCTTTGGGGGAAAAAAAAAAAAAGAAAGAAACTTGGATTCTTGTGCTAGGTTACGAGAACTATAATGACAACTCCCAGGGGTTATACCTTAGGGAATGCGTAGATGAAATGATATTCATTGAAAGTGAGAAGAGCCCTGTCATTATTTCCATTCCTTAATTCTAATTCACTCCAAGATCTCCCAGGACCATGGGATTAACAAAGCGTAGTGAACAATTCTGTAGTGGCAGTATTACGCCTAGTGCCAAAACTATGCGGACATTTGTGCATTTCACATAGCCATCCAAAGTGAACACAGAACACTCTAACATCCTGTGCAGAGAGCAGCTTTGTTTGCTTGACTTGTAAGCATGCTAGGCACTGATTTACCTATTTCTGTTTAAAATAGTCATTCCAACTCCACAAATTTTGGAGAAAAAAAAAATCTGTAATTTGTGGATCCCACAGTTACAGTTTTTCACTCTTGTTGGTATATCTGTTGCAGAGCGAATGCTCTGCCCCAGCCTGTGTAGATCTCTCAAACCTTAGTAATTTTTCTGTGATGATAGCAATGGCAGTCAGTAACTTGGTTGTCACATCTACATAGACTACCTCTACACTCTACAAAGGTGTAGTTTTACAACAGATTTTATTATGAATTTTCAAATGTTGATGCCAGCATAAAATTTCCTTTCTATGTGGGAAATGTAGGTTGCTCCAACAAGCAAGAAGCAGATAGGAGAAGGTGTAGAAGGAAGGGAAAGCAACCTTTCAACATCTTTGAAGATTTCATTAATGCAATGTATGGGGTTTCCTATGCTGTACTAGATTTTTCTTCCAAACGAACAAATAAAATGAAAAGAGGAATTATTAATGACTTCTTGATGCATTTGCCTGCCTATGTAGGTTGCTACTGGGGAAACGTCTTCAGCTCTTAACTGGAGCTGAAGGAGGATACCAGATTCAGAGGAGGCTAAAAGTGCTTTAGAATATCCAAAAAATGCTTTAGACTATCCAGTTGCAGAATAACTTCACCTCATGAGAGTTTCATTTTTGTCCAATAGTTAAATATGACTAAGCTAAAGCAACTAGCTTCTGTCTCTCTCACACTGTATTAACTGCTAAGATTTCTGACATTTTTATAACCTCTGAAGAGATATGCAGGTTGAATACCTCTGGCTCTTCTTAGCTCTTGGCCTCAGCTGTGCTCAAAGACAACGCTTGCCACATTTAATTACAGGAGCAATGAAAGGTATGTGCTTTATTGAGTTTGCAAATGACACACAGAAGTTCTGTGGAACATTCCCCTTTTCTAGAGTTGGAGAGAAAGACGACAGGAATTCACAGTCCTCCCATAGAAAGGGTCTGAGTAAAAGAAAAAGGCATTATTTAGGTCATCAGTCCCAGAATTTTGCTTTCACTTGTGAGAAGTCCTCCATGTGTCACCTCATGTTGGCCAGCCTGCTCCAGAGTCTCATAATTCTGAAATAGTTTCCTGGAGGTGTTTTATCTGGCATATTTATCTAGCATATTTAAACAAATAAAGCAAACAAAAGTATTACTGTAATTTCAAGAAGTCAGGGAACACAATCAAATTTCAGGGAGAATTTGGGAGTTACAGATAAGACTACTTTGTCTTTCAACCATATATATTTGGTTGAATAATCTCGTTGGTTCTGACAGCTGCAGTTTTTGGTTGGTTAGTTTCTATTACATTGAACATTAAGCTTTATTTTTAAAATATTAAGCTTAATTTTTAAAGGCTTTAAGTAAAGCTGAGCAACTTTTTGAAAGGGAAGCATAGAAATTATTGAGAATCTTGTTATATTCACTAGCAAACCTTGCTATAGACTGATCTAGGTGTAGCAAGAAGAGGTTGAGTCTGTCAATAGTTAGATGGAGGCATTGCAGTATTCAGTGAGGGGCGGAGGTTTGTTGTCAGTAGCAGCAAGAAGAGCACAAAATAAAAACTTAAAAAAAAAAAAATGCATTTAGAACATTCCAAACAGCTTTTTGAAGCAGCATGAAAGATTTCTATTTTATTATCTACTTTTTATCACAGAAAGCATAAAAAAAATCTAATTCCTCATTCTGAAAGAGTCTTGGAGCACTGTCATCACTATTTGATGACATACATACATTTTAGTGATGTTTTAAACCTTTGTTATAACCTTTCCATCAGTTTCTGAACTTTAGATTCATTTAGGAATATGCTCTGCTCCTCTATGATACCAAAAATAATGAAAACAAATAACTGAGATTTTGTCAAGGAGAAAACAGCTATGTAAATATTTACCTTCAAAGAAGCATCAATCTTACATTATACTAGCATGCCACTTTCCCTAAGTCTCTTAGGACCTGGAAGAATGATGCATATGTCAGTCAGTGTCTACTAATGAAAATTTCAGGAGTGATTGTTTCATATTTTTATCCAGTTTTGTTTAAATCAGGATATTTCTGTGAATAAAGAAGCCTTTTACAATAGCATGTAGCTAAGCAGGTCTAAATAAGTACAACAAAACAAGATTGGGAAGGTAATTTTAGAGGGACTTTAAAGATTCCAGATTATCTACATTATCATCCAATCTTACTAAGAGTCTTTCTACCAAGGAAATAGGGTTTCTAAAGTAAGAGTCACAGAAGCAATATATCTTTTCTTTTAATTTAGCTGCACAACATGTTCCAAATGTAAAAGTCAGTAGCTGAATGCAACACAGGAAGAAAACAATCATTTCTAATCTTGTGCAATAATTCAGTTTTGATACTTTTTTTTCTTTTTGGTGTATGTGTGTGTTGTACAGCATTCTGGTCTTTCTTGTTTATTTTTAAAGAGGAAGGCCCTGGGAATCAATGCCAAAATATGAGCTATGAAAATAGAGGAAAACTAAATTAACAATAACATTTAAAAGATTCAAATAAAAAAAGATCACATACATGCAAAAAAAAAAAAGGGGGGGGGGGTTCTTTTAATGTGGGTAATGGCTGACTTTTCCTTTTCTTCCTAAAACTTAAAATGAGACGTCCACATATCATACCCACATGTATGTGCCTCTTCAGTTCTGTTGAGATACCTATACCATTTTCTTTCCTGTTGCGTTTCAGTGCCTTTTGATAGTCATGATTAACATGATTAAAATCAGGGCTATATTGCTTATTCTCCCATCCTTTCCATAAGAAAATGAGCATGTGCAGTGCAGAAGTGCAGAATATCATGTTAGTTGGGTTTCCGGGCCTGGGACAAGAACGAGAAGATGGGAGAGATTTCATGGCACTGGTCCCTTGTTTTATTCTTTAAAAAGTGCATATTTTGCAAGATAGAGAAGATAGGGCAAAAAGAGAAAAACTATACAAAGAACACTGGGTGGAAGATTGCATCAAAAAAACATGGAGATCAAATTGCAGAAAACTAGGAATTTATTCAGAAATTTGTTCCCAGATGTTGAAGCCTTGAGATCCTCTTCTGGTAAAATATCATAAATAAAAAGTTGGGTATATTTATAGATTTAAAGACCAATTCATGCCTTTATGATACTCCTCCCCAAGCCTTGTTAAATACACAAAATTACGTCCCTGCTCCAGTGGGTATGGGTGAATCAGAACAGCCCTTGTAGGAAAACTTAAAGAACTAATCTGAAATTTTAAAATGCCTAGGAGTGGAAGAGAAACCATCATGCCTCTTTAGATTTTCTACAGTATAAGTACATTTAGACTTTCTGCTCAAACATATTTTTAAAATGTTGTTAAAAGTTTGTACATTAAGAAGTGAGAGAAAGATCAAATAAAATAAACATAAAAGTTTAGTGGCAATTCAGAGTAGATGCACAGGATTTGTTATACTGCTTTTGTGATCTTATATTTTATTTAAAACAGTGCATAATTTCAGTTTTGAGCAGCATGCATACCATCTTAGTTTGGGAAACGTGTTTGCTAATGAGCTTATATCATTCAGTATTAGTTTTATATTTTGGTTCATAGAGCCTCCATGAACTCTTCCAGTTATTCCCACAGGAGCTAGAATACCATGGTATTATTTCAAAGGGAATTTTATTTCTGGTTGGTATGGGGAAGAAGCCCAGCAGCTATCAGAGTGACCTATTATGATGTGCTCACTAATGACAATTGCTGTATCTGGGACAAAATCTATTTTTATGCGTTGTTTTCCCATAAATAACAAGTTAACATTAATAAAGGTCACTCAGCAGAATAAAGGATACAGTGCATACCTGTGCAGAAGTTATGATGAATGTAACTTCATTCTTTAAACAGAAGTACAATTCTGAATGCAGTTTTGTTTCCTTAGTACAGCCGTTTCCTAAAAACAACATACCTGGAAGAGATGTTCATCTTGGTTACCCAGTCATGCCAGCTGGACTGATTTTTTTCTGCTTTTACGGCTACTAGAAAAACATGAATAACATGGCAGTGAAAGCACAAGGTAGATGCTAAGATGGCTTACCCTCTAACAGCATCCCTATCTGATTTAAAAATGCAGGGTTAACACTGTCCTTAATCATCCCTCTGCAACTTCATTGAACCTTGTGGTTTGCAAAGGGATTCATTTGAAGCAGGCCGAATTGCTGTCACAGGAGTTTTATGCCATACTAATTATAAAGTCTTTATAGCTGACTATCCTGGGGAAATAACCTTGTGTAATTTATTACACTAAATTGAATCAGCTGGACTGTCACGCAAAAAAGTTTTAAAGTGAGCTTTGTGGAAAGCTCTATCTTTTCATATGACTGTCTTACCTCTGTTGACTGCTTAACCACTATTGGCAGCCTATATAAGTATTACTATAAAATTAAGAGATTTCTAATCTTCATGGGCTTTTCTAGTAAAGACATAGAATGTTTACCTGTTTTCAGGTACAAAAGCTACAACATTGCCTATCTTTGAAACCAACTCTTCTGTTAACCACAGAATAAACATAATGCCTATTAGTGGTTATTAGCTATTTCCAAGAGCAGTGTGTCTTCCTTCCACCCAGTTTTGCCCCAATTCCCAGGTGAGAAATGAAAATGATAGCCTAGCTTCTGTGTCCATTCTTTCTGTTTTTTGTCCTCAGACAAGACTGACGATGCTGACAGCCTCCTGTAGTAGCTGTGGCACTCTTTTTTGTTTGTTGTTGTTTTGGTTTGGTTTGGTTTTCCTGTCCACTAGTCTATACTCCATTGCCATACAAATACCTTTTTATTATCGCTATCTGCTTTACAGTTTAGATGGTGTCTAAAGAGTGTCTCTAAAGAGTGATTCAGGGATGTAGTTCTTTATACTAACCCAGATGATAGGCTGTCCCATGGAAGACCCCAAAATAATCAAATAGATGATGGAGTAAAATAGCCATCATTCTCCTTCCTCACTGCTTCTTGCATTTTGAATAACAACAGAACAGGTAAAGCATTATAGAGGGCTCTAGGCTCATGCTGTTACTGTTAATGTACCTTCTGGAAAAGATACCAACACATGATTGAAATAGTTCCTAAGATCCCTTCTCGCTCAAAAATCAATAAGCTACATGAATGTCAGAAGTATCTTTGATTTGTCTTAGTTTGTGAAACATCATTGTCCTTACAAATCATGCTCCTCTGAGATTAAATATCATCCTGGTATTTTTTCTGTCCTATGCACAGAAATCTGGCCAGCCTTTGAGAATAGGACTCAATAAACATAAAAATATAATGGATCACAAATGCATAATCAATAGATATCTGTGAATAAATAACTTGTGTGATTATAGACTGTCAAGTTTTGTGGTCGCAGTGCTCATTTTACGCTGGTTACTGAATTGCAATTGTGGAACGCCTTCAGTGCAATGCCTATATCAGCACTCAACCACCTACACTAACAAAAGCTACCTTCAGGTGCTGGCAATGACATGTTCAGAGGACTGGGAACTGCCCAATCTTGAGAAAAGGTAAAGCTTTAGTCAAAAGAAAAAAAAAAAAAAAAAAAGAAAAACAAGGACATCTGTTAAAATAAGCCACCATGCCATGAATGAAACAGTTCCTTACTTGTCCTGTGTGTATCTTTGAGCAGCCTGGGATAACAGCCCTGAGCAGCACAGATGCTACCTTCCCCAGTCCCTATTTTTAAAGTCAAAATGCTATACATTTGAAGAAAAGGGATAAGTGAGTGTGGTAACAGATGGGAACATACTGTCATTAGAACCAGGAAATTTAATTCATGAT
>VZSV01000155.1:59147-104868 GCA_013398735.1 Nothocercus julius
ATGATTTTCTTTAAAGCTTCTATAGAAAGATTCATCTGTCCCTAACTGGAGACTATATTTACTTTTAATTCCCAATAAGCAGATAAACTTAGAACAATGATTTGGCTTGTTTCACTGATCTGTTTCTAGTCTGAATTGTAAGGACTTGACAGGAAAGTGGGGTGTTGAAACATATGTCTTCTGCATGCATTTTTTTTGCTTTTCTCATTTTCATCAGTTTATTTCCAAAATATTAATTAATGACGTCTGCTCCTTTAGAAGCAGAGGCAAGAAACAATCTCTCCCTCTCCTCTGATAGAATAAATAGAAGAACTTTAGTCTGCAATTTATTTAGATAGGATATTCTCTGTAGTTTGAACATAGTTATCTTTAAAGTCACGAGAAATTTCACACCTGGATCTGGTGGCAGCTCTCACCATCTTGTTAAAGCTATGCAGTGAAATGGATCCGATGTTTAAATAGTCCATTCTCTTTTGCAGACTTGCAATCCATTCCACTGTAATTCTACCATTGATCTACTTGATAATAGTAAGGAAAAATCCTTTTCGGTTTGCCATGGGGATGGCTCAAGCACTTCTGACAGCTCTCATGGTTTCTTCCAGGTAAGCAGAAAAAGAATTGATTTTATATAATGTTTTTAGTAGTAATTGCATGTTTGTTTTGTTTTCTCTGATTTTACTGCTACTTTGTTACCTGCCATGATTTCACCTGGACCATTATAAATCCCTGAAAGCTAAGAGCTAAAATACTACGTTCATCATTAGTTCTGGAGGACCTAAAAAGGCACTATAGTTTGAAGTGGAATCACAGTGGCCTTACACTGGGCTTGTGACTTTCCTTCCCAGTATAAATTCAGGACGTAATTCTACGGCCATTCATTCATTACTCAAGTTTAAGTTCTTTCAGTGTTTCTATGACTACACACATCATGAAGATTTTACTATGTAGAGGATAACTGAATCTTTGTTCTTCCTTCCCTTAATTAGAACAGATAGTGAATGTTACTTAGCTTTAAGGGCAAACTTCATAATCAAAACCTCATACTGTAACCTTTCTCACTGCCTTAGATCTTCATTGGAGCCTTAGAATAGATCATGCTTATAAAGAGAATGGTACGCTCTTGTCTGGGCTTATTTTATCTATTTATCTATGTTTCAGTTCAGCAACTTTGCCTGTCACCTTTCGCTGTGCGGAAGAAAAGAACTTTGTTGACAAAAGAATTACCAGATTCGTCCTTCCAGTTGGAGCTACCATCAACATGGATGGCACAGCTCTCTATGAAGCAGTGGCAGCTATATTTATTGCACAGCTGAATGACTTAGAACTGGATATTGGCCAAATAATTACCATAAGGTGAGACTAAAGTCATCACAGAAATTTTCTTTGTGTTTTTTAGTGAATGTTACATTTGCTTTGGATACCCCTTCAGGAAGTTGTAACTATCATTCACAGCACAGGAAATAACAGACACATTCCTGCTTGTTGTTCCTTGCCTGTGCAACCTGCTGAGGAGCTGGCCAAGGCAGGCAGTTGGTATACAACACGCTGTTCTGGATATTGACGCCATTCTCTTACAGCAAACACATGCAAGTCCAACTCAGTCTTTTCCACTGATATCCCCAGTTTGTACACCAAAAATACTTTTTTCTACTTATTCTACAGTATAAATATGATAGCTCTGTTTTCCTGGCCAGGGAGAATCAGAATATGCTCTAAATGTTATAAATTACCATATCTATTGCTCTAAATATTATAAATTACCATATCTATAGAGGCACCAATTAAAAGTATCTTTATATGACTTGTCCCTTTAATTTGTCTCCAGACTGTGCAGATACTATTCAGGAGGAAACCTGGCATGTTTCTATATCTTTTTTGCTTTGAGAATCAGTCTAAGTGTGTGAGAATATGCAGCCTCTGTGAGTAATGTGTTTTGAGAATGCCTTTTCCTGCCGTTATTTGGGTTTTCAGTGTCACAGCCACGGCGGCCAGCATTGGAGCTGCAGGTGTGCCCCAGGCGGGCCTGGTCACCATGGTGATTGTGCTGAGCGCTGTTGGGCTGCCAGCGGAAGACGTTACCCTCATCATCGCTGTTGACTGGCTCCTGTAAGTCTAAGGCACTTGGTATTTAATCCTTTTGTTTGTCTGTTTGCAATGTTTACAAAACTTCTTTGGAAATAGCTGTAGCTGTGAAGGAAGACAACAAACTGGTTTTAGGACTGCTGTAGGAAGTAGAGATCCTTGCTATGGCCAGTCTTGTTCAATATGGAGTTGGTTGTAATAGTGTCTTAATCCTGAAAGAAGCTCTGCTGCATGGGATGATAGCGAATGACTGCACATTCAGAAGCACTATCTGCCTTAAAACACTGGTCACAATATTATTAAACCATCAGCATCATTAGTAAAGACAGTATTAAGGAATACCTCTGGAGCACCTCAGCTCCCTCCATTTAACATTTTTTATGTTAAATACATACACCATTTGCAAAAATGAAATACAAGTCACAAGCAGAACACCTCAGCTGATTACGCACCACATAAAGTGCATGCACGGATGCAGAGGGCATGGAGAGCAATATGCAGGAAGCAGAGCACACAGATGGCAGGCCTGTGCATGGCTCCCTTCTGCCAGTGTGGATATTTTAGGGTTTCCTTATTAAATCCATATGGTAAACAGAATGAGGCAAAAGTACCTTATTTGATATGATAAACCCCCAAGGCCCTCAGGAGAGGGCTGTACATGGTACCATCAGTGTAGGAGCCCTAAGTCTGGATCAAGTTTATCATCGTCTGAAGGACTTGTTTTCTTGCTTTTCTGGAGTGCTTTGTCTCTTTACAGGTTTAATGTTTCTCCCTGTTCCATGGGGCAAAGAATACTATCCTCCTCCTCCACCTCCCTTCCTTCCTTCCTCCAACTTCTCACCTTATGAAAGGCGTTGGAATTGAATGGTAGAGGGTTCTGCCAAGCTATCCAACTCAGGGAACAGATGCAGGCATAGGGGAGAGTTTGGCTTTGAATTCAGTTTGTTCTGTGATTTCTGTGTCCTATGCATACAGAGTATGTATGTATCTACTGGTCACAATGAATGTTCCTGATTTCCCAGAACAACTAGGAAAAACTTTTCTAGCTCCCACTGCTACATTACCTTTTCCCTAGACCAAGTGCGAGGTGGGCTAATAAATGGGAAACAACATCATCCTTCCATTGAATGCTGTCTAGACCTTACATATCATTATTTACTAAAGCAATATTTTTTCCCAGTCTTGACCCAGGCTTTCCTAAGTCATTGCAATAGTATCCATGTGCAAAATCACTGCTTCATTCTAAGACTTTAGTTAAGCTTTAAAGAGTTTCTCTAAGTCCTTCTCTTACAGTTTTAGCATTTTTCACACAGTTCCTCATGTCATCTCTATCTCTCTTTCAGAACATTATGATCCAACCATCATGTCTCAGTTTTCACCAATATTTTCTGTTCCGCTTATACCGAAATTTCTTTCTGCAGCTTAGCTATCACTTTTGTCCCATGACTCACTGTGAAAGAATATCAGGATTCCAGAATTAAAAAAATATATGTTATAATGCAGTTTTTACCTGTCTTCTAAACTATACAAAATATAGTGCTCAGAGCGAGGTCCTAGTAACCTCATAGTTACTGCATTAGATTTTCTTAGGCTGCTTTTTGCACTCTAGATACATCCATTCCTTTTCCCCAGCCATTTAATCATTTTCATGAAGGATTTCTTGGCAGCACCCTCTGTATTTCACAGATATATTTAATTTGTTTGATTCTGTAACTCCATTTTGGAAATTGTTTTGAAACACTGTTGGTTTCCAGAAAACCAAGGCCGTGAATGGATCCAAAAATGAATTCACTTTCTATATACAAGCATAATTGTTCCAAACAAAGCAGCTCCAACAGGAAGTACATTCTCCCCATCAGCTATCTGCAATGGTGGCATATGGATTTGTCTGTTTTGCTCCACATTGAGTTAGTTTTCATCAGTTCTCTTTATTTCAGGGAGGGCATTTGGTTTTGTTACGAATGAGGAAGATCATTACAAACCACTGCTTCATAGTAGGGGTCTAAAACAGTGACGTGACACTTTTCCCAAAATACTCTCCTAGCACATTGAAAAATACAGAATTTTTGTGGTTCTTAGGTATAACAGGAATGCATAGAAGCTACCCATTCCATCATGAACAAGATAAAAAAATTCAAGCTATCGCCAGTTCTGATTGTTATATTTTTTCAGATGAAGGTGCCTTGCAGTGTAAAGCAAATTAAAGATTAATTTTATGTATCAGGGGTCATTGCCAGGGCATTTTGCACCTCAGCAGATGGAATGCACACCATGATGGCACGTAGATTATTAACACTTTTGCCTTTTGTACTTGTTGCCTAAAATGTATTATTTTACAACCTCAGTGTCTCATTAACAATCCTTAGTTAATTCTGAACTTAGCAAAGTTTTATTATATAGCCTTGTGGAGTTCTTCCATGTTCTAAATGAAAAAAAAAAACAAAAGTATTTTATGAAAGACAAGTTTCCACTGCCATGGATTGCCTCACTTGTCATGCTGATTCTATCAGAATTTTAGCTTTTCTTTCTTCCCTCCCTCCAACTTGGGCAATACACATGCAGTTTTTAGCACAGGAACTCAACAAATGTAGTGGAATAATATGTGCCTGAGATGCAGTGATTGGCTTCAGTGTGATTTGGTTTTGCAGTACCTTCTACTTGTGAACAGGTCTGGCACCCATGTCTCTGCATATCCACCAAGGCTCTTTCAACTTTCCATGCCATGTCTAGGGAAGGAACAACAGGGAAGCATGAGCTTCCACAGTCCTTATCTTATTTCCATGACAATTTTCAAACTTTGCTACACTGCATAGTTATGTTGCTTCCATGGCAAGCAGCAGCAGATTTTTAATGGCTGCAAGTCCCATTTGTGTTGGGACAAAGATCAACAGTATAGAAGTGTCTTTATTCCTTAATATGATTTTTTAAATACAGCTTTGTACTCCCTTTAAGCAGGAGAGGCAAGCAGCACACAGGCACTTTTCCATTGCAGGGGCTTGGGCTAGAAAACTGGAGATCCAGGGCTGAGCACCTCCTCTGGTTGAGGAAATGACTGTTAAAGAGAAAAAGGTATAAATCAAACTCAGCTGCTGCTTTCAGCAGCCTCTCATCCCCTCAAAAGCAAGCTCACCACAAAGAGACAAGCCATGCAGTGTACATCAAGGCCTGAGAAGTGCTCCCACAAGATTTTGTAAGTCTGTACGCAGTAGTGACATTACCTGTCTAACAGAACAGTAATGTGACTTGCAGTTTTACACATCTTTTACAAAGTCATTTATCACAGCAATTAATCTAGGGTTCTTTTTCAAATACATATGATGAAAGTTCTGTTCTTCACTCACGCTAGAACTTTTTTTTTTTTTTTAAATACTAGAATTACACAGGGTTACATAGGATCTGTAAAAGCTGCTGCTGTGCATTTCCTAAAGTAGCATACTTTTACTGAAATCATTTTCTAAGTCACATGCAGAATAACTTGTCTGATATCATTTTTATTCCATAGGGATCGATTCAGAACAATGGTGAATGTCTTGGGAGATGCCTTTGGTGCAGGGGTGGTGGAGAAACTCTCCAAAAAGGAGCTGGAGCAGATGGATGTCACCTCTGAAGTCAACATAGTCAATCCTTTTGCGTTGGAAACAACTACACTCGATAATGACGAAACAGAGACCAAGAAATCGTACATCAATGGAGGCTTTGCCGTGGATAAGTCTGACACCATATCATTTACGCAGACATCTCAGTTCTAAATCCAGAAGCTTCAGGTGAAGCAGGTGCACTAAAGGACATGACTATATGCATGATCTCAAAACGTTTAGGGGATAATTGAGAATGAATTACATCTCAACTGTATTTGATTTACTGCACAGACTCTGACTCCTTTCACCCATTCACCCCTCTTCCCATCACCTCTTCCAGCAATCTGAACTCACCACTTTTGGTCTTTGCTGATAGGCTGAAGAAAAGAAAAGCTGTAAAATAGGTTATTTTTAAAAGAATATATACTATTGCTGAGGCTACAAAATGCCTCTTTGGAATGAGCATGTTCATAGATGGGTATTGTAGCTGGGGCAGCCAAATGTGTTTTTCTCAGGAGTAGTACAGCATTCTACATCTTACCTACATTACAAAACACTTGTGTGTAATCACTTTTAACATCCTTGCCTTCTAAACAGACAGACTGCACTGTACCAAACACCTACTGTAACTTAATCATGTGCCAAAATGCTCATTTCTGCAGCTGATAGGACACCACATGGGCAGAGTTATTCAGAAAGGGATAGACCAGAAAGGCATTGTAATAAGTATTTTAGGATCTAGGGTTTCAATTTCCTTTAATCATTGTAAATATTGGAAATAATTGGGCATGGCAGAATTTCCAAAGTTCATGTAGTTAGATTTCCCCATGCCCTTCATCTGAACACCAGCTGTTGGGAATAGACCTTCAATTGTGAAACAAATTGCTCTTCTTGTACTTGAAAGTTTTTGTAAAGTGAAACATCACCAGTTTAGGTCCACTTTCATGGCCTTCTGGTACGTTTCCATCAGAAGCAGGAAAAAAGTTAGTTTATTATTGTCCACCTTTGACTCTAGCCAAATATTAATCCACTTGAAAGTAGGCAGAGGTCATGAAAATGAAAATAGACTGTACGGTTACTCATAGTGCAACTTCTAAACCTTTCCTCATTGTGGATAAAGACAACAAGTTAATACAAAGAATATAGGAGGCATGCCTTTCTTTAGAAAAAAAAAGCCAGTGTCTGAGCTTTTTACACAGTCTGTTTGTTTTTTTGCTCCTTAGTTTAACTCCCCAGATGAACATGCAAGTTGATAGCTGCAAAACTACTCCAGTGCCAATATACCAGCTAAATTGTATCTCATTAAGCATTCTGGACCTAGGAAGTCATGAGTTCTGGTGGCTTATTATAGGGGATCCACCAAGAACTTCCTCATAAACAAACTACATTTCTGAAGCATTTTGTACAAGATTTCCATGGTGCAAAAATCACTCTCTCTGCGGAGGAGTTGCTGTAATGAACTAGTTTTTTGCCTTGCACATTAAAATCTGTTAGCCATTTTACTTGTAAAGTAAACTGAAATTCATATAAAGTTATTTCTTTGTAAATAAGCTCACGTAAAACCCAAAATGGCATTCACATGCTAACAAAAAAAAGCAAGTTCCTGCAGTGTTATATAATCACTTCCACCCTACGCTTTTGTATTTAAATAAGCCAGGATATGTGCCAAAGAGAATTGATGAAGAAAAGAAGAAAATAGTTACTGTGGGTTTTGATAATTCGCACCTTAAATGAAGAAGTCAGTAAGAAATAATGCTGTATTTAAATTAAACATTGTAAACTATATGGAAGTATTAAGTATTGGTATGTTTATACAAAATAAAGAATATGTACAGACTAAGTAAACCAAACTTTTAGCTGTGCAGAAGTAGTATAAAAAACTTATTTGTACAACTTTGCTTACAAAAGGTAAAAAAAAAAGCACCAGCTTCCACAAGTAGCCTGTAATCTATGCTTTGTCCTTTCTTTGCTTTTTTTTAATCACTCCTTTATGATCACCTTGTTATGTAATCACCCTGCTATGATGTTCTGTGAATAGTGTTCCTAGTGTGATCAAAATAAATAATTTCTCTTTCATTCTTGTTTCACCCTGCCATCACCTCCTCACCTGTAGCATTTTTAGTCTCTCTAGTTATTGTGAGGAAAACAAAAACACATGAACTGATGTTTTATGTTATCTTTAATAGTGACTCAGCTGTAGTTTTGGCAGAAATTAATCTCTTGTTCCAGTAAGATAAATATATAATCTCTCAGCAGTACAGTGCTGACACTGCAAGAAAGCCTTTTTAATTTGGAGGATTCAGAGGAGACATTTTTTAAAACACATGTGAAGCAAAGGATTATTTAGCATTTTTAAGGATCACCTGCAACTAACCAGAGGTTGATGGTGCTATGGCTCCATCTGCTTAGTACCAAAGGAAATGACTGTATACTGGAGATAGTGCTAAGTCCAAGAATGCTTTTCCTGACACAACAGGTAGAGCATGTTATCTTCTGCATACTTGGAAAAATTCTGAGTGGGCAAAGCACCCTCTTCTACTCCCTAGTTTCCTGGCCTGGAAGCCTTCTAGATCAGCAGAGAGGCTTCCAGCAGAAAAGCCCCTGCAGCTTTTGGCCCTTCACCCCATATTATTGTGTTGCTGTAGTATTTTATGAGGCTGCAGAAGCTATCTTGGATTGGACCCCGTGTTTTGGGTAGAACAGTGGCTGTAAGTTATCTGCGCACACATCTGCTCACACATCCTGGTGGTCACACATCCCCTGCAATACTAGGGAAGTTGCAGGTGGTTTGTTAGAGAGGGGAAAGCAAACACATGGATGTAACATGCGCAGATCCATCCATATGCTTGGGTCATCCAGGCAATCTCCACAGAAGTTTAAACTGCATAAACATAATCATGATACGGGCAGTTTGCTTGTTCTTGTGTCCTTCTCGGTGATCCTGCCAGTGAGGGGGAAGGATGGGAGGAGGAGGAGATGGACTTTCCAGGTTAACAAGTGGCTGTGCCACTGGTGTTTGTGACAGGATTTTGGTTTCTATGAGCATGGGACCCTGTTTGAAGATCCACAGCTGGTGGGAAGAGTTGGGAGCCACCTCACTAGGCGGGGCACATGTGTCTTAGCCAACAGGTTGGCCATCCTGGTTAGGAGGGTTTTACACTAGGAAAGATGAGGAAGGGGGGAGTCACAGTGACAGAGCAGTCAGTGTAACACGGCTCAGATCAGGATGCTTCTAGCAGACTCATGCAGATGGAGAAGATCCAACGAAACACAACTGTGAAGGGTGCTCTTGCTCGCCTAGGACACCTGCATGCTTGATTACAATTACCTCCCTGAAATGCCTGTAACACCAACGCACACCACAACATGAGTTGGAGATCTGTGTGTGGTCACAGGGCCATGATCTCACTGCAATTACAGAGACATGATGGGAGAGCACATATGACCAGAGTGCTGTCATGGATGGCTACGTGTTTTTTTTGGAAAGTCAAGCCAGGAAGTTGAGGTGGGAGAGTTGCTATTTATGTGAGATAGCAACTGGAATGTATCCCTGCCTAGGGGTGGTTGATGAATAAGTCCAAAGCTTATGAGTAAGGATTAAAGGACAGGCCAACATGGGGAACACTGTTGTGGGTGTTCGCTGCAGGCCACCTGATCAGGAAGAGAAAGTCAATGAGGCCTTCTACAGGCAGCTGGAAGTAGTCTTCTGATCACTGGCCCTACTTTCCATAGGGGACTTCAACTATCCTGATATCTGCTGGAAAGACAACAAGCTAGACAAAATTTTCCTGGAGGTTCCTGCAGAGCATTCATGATAAATTTTTGACACAGGTGGTGGAGGAGTCAATGAGGAAAGGTGCACTGCTGGACCTTGTACTAACAAATACAGAAGGGCTGTTTGAAAATGTGAAGGCTAGGGGTAGCCTTGGCTGCAGTGGTCACGATTTGCTTCAGGATCCAGTGAAGAGGAAGCATGGTAATAAGTAGAATTGCAACCCTGGAGAGCAAAATTTGACTTCTTCAGGGACCTACTTCGAGGAATCCCATAGGCTAGGCACTAAAAGGAAGGTGGAGTAGTTCAGGACAGCAGGTTCAAACATCTCTTCCTCCAGGCTCAAGATTGGTGCATCCCTGTGCGTAAGAAGTGAGGCAAAGAGAACAGGAGATATCCATGGATGAGCAAGTTGCTCCTGGCAAAACTCAGAACAAAAGAAGTACTGAGAATGTGGAAAGGGAACAGTCACTGGGAAGGACTATGGCAGATCCACACATCTTTGGCCCTGATGAGATGTTCCCAAAAGTGCTGCAGGAGCTGATAGATCTTATTGCTAAGCCACTCTCCAACACCTTTGAAAGGTCATGGAGAATAGGAAATGTATCTGAAGACTGGAAGACAGCCAGTGTCACTCCAGTCATCAAAAAGGGCTAGAAGGAAGACCCAGGAAACTGGGGGCCACTAAGCTACACCTCCAGCACTGGAAAGGTGATGGAGCAGCTCATCCTGGATGTTATTTCTAAGCATGTGGGAAAAAAAAGAAGGTGATCAGGAGTAGTCATTGTGGGTTCTCTAAACCACGCTTAAGCGACCTGATAGCCTTCTATGGGATGACAGGCTGGGTAGGTGAGGGGAGAGCAGTGGCTGTTGTCTCCCTTGACTTCAGCAAGGCTTTTGATACCATCTCCCATAACATCCTCATGGGGAAGCTCAGGAAGTGTAGGTTACATGAGTAGACTTTGGAGTGGACTGAGAACTGGCAGAATGGCAGAGCTCAGACGGTTGTGATAAATGGGGCCGAGAATAGTTGGAGTCCTGTGGCCAGTGGTGTTTCCAGGGGTCAGTACTGGCTCCAGTATTGTTCAACAATAGCAGAAAAGTCCTGGCGAAACCAGAGTTATATCCTGGAAGCAAGACGTAATGGGGAAAGGCTATGACTAGTCTTTTAGTCTCCCTGGAAGCAACTTCTATGGGCCATTGGCAAAGGCAAAATATTGAACTAGGTGTGCTTCTCTTCTGAGCCAGGGTGGCAGCAAAATATTGCTCTTTATAAGGATTATGAAATTTTTCATTTTTCTTATTAGGAAAATCTGCCTTTCCATGTAAATCAGAGTTTCAACTGGCCCAGTGATGTGTATTGGTGATGTGATGAGTACTGATCAGAAAAAAAAAAGATCTTAAGCCTGAGAAATGCTATTTTTCAGATAGCAGTAACTTTAGGATGTCTATGCTGATACGAGTCCACCACCTCCAGTGGGATGACCTGTGTTTTAGAGGCTGCATGAACTAGGATAGGGGCAAAAAAAAGCAGAACCTTCCCAGTATAGACACTGGAGAGACTGTTTCTATCGCAGAATGCCAAATCCATAGAAAAGGCTATTAAATTACTACAAACAAACAAACAAAAAAAACCCCATTATTTTCTGGTAGACCCACCTTTGCAATCTCAAGGGAAAAGAATTAGCCACTGGAGAAGGATCCCCATGCTACCATATGGTTTGCCAACAAAAAGCTTTACTTAAAATTACTTATTATAAAACAACAAATTAAACCATAGAGTCTAAGAAACACCGTCTTTATCTTCTTGTTTTAAAAGCATTATTTTTAAGTTCTTTCTGCACAATAAGCCTTTGCAGAAGAATAAAGTTCATTTTTTACAGCGCTGATAAGATGGCCACACCTTGGAGCTCCAACATTCAGCTCTGGCCGTCATGGGGTTCATGCAGAGACTTCTTTCATCAGCCACCCTTGGACATTGATGATGGTGACAGTACCAGAACATCTTTAGACCTGTCCCACCCGAGTTTCACAGGCAGCCTCAGTCTTTTACCTGACCCATCCCTCAGCCTGCCAGTCTCTGCTGTGTTTGCACAGCTGCCTTGGGAAAACACCCTTTCCTACCAAGGCTTCTTCAGAGCAACACGATTCCTGACACTTCTCTGCTTGACAGGGCAGGAGAAAATCATTATTGCTGACAAACACAAAGACCAGATAGCATGGAGACAGATCAAAGAGGTCACAGGTGTTGATTGACAAGGGCAGATTTTGCCTATTTTCATGACTTGCTGTTGGAACTGTCTTCTGTGTGGCTGACATACTAGACCATGTGACAGGAGATCCAGACACACATAGCAATACATACTAGCCAAGACCAGACCTCCTAAGCAGCTTAGGGAGAATTACAGGCTTATCCCAAATCAACAGATGTTGTCACAACTCAAGAGAAAAGGTTTTCTGATGAAATTGATCCAATTTTCACATAAGATAATAACATAAAGACTGATATATGTAACTAGTCCAAACTTCTTCAAATTTTCACTCGTCTAAAGTCTTTCTTGCAGCACCACAAAAAGTATCTTTTTCAACCTATCTTCAGGAACTACTTCTTTAGAGAGGGTTAAGCATCAGTGTCACCTAGAGCTTGCCAAGATTATGTTTTGTCTTATACCATAGGTTATTAGTTCAGCTCACTAGTAGAAGAGCATTTGCATCGAATAGACATTTGGAATATTTAACTTGCCCAAATATCCTTTTGGAAAACTCTCTTACCCAGTCAAAATAAAAGAAGGATGCTAAGAAATAACTGACAATCCTTTTTTTTTTTTTTTTTCCCAGTCATCTCCATAGCTGGAGGTGATCAGGCTCTTAATAGGCCTTTTAAATACATTTTCAAGTCAATTAGCCATCTTTAGAAGCAACATCTCTGAGGGTCCACAAATCTGCAACATGTCATGAAATGACCAAGGCTGCTGGAAGGAAAGGATTAGGCATTTGGTACAAAAACTGAATGCAGTTTACTCCAGCAGCAGAATCCAATTATTTTGCTTATTACTTTGTCTTATCACAGCAAAAGCAATTTCACACTAGAGCAACAGGCAGCTCCCATTTCTCCCTTTACTCCACCTTGGGAGTAATCTGAGCCTCCATCTAGGGGACAGAGATTAGAAGATCAAAATTCAGCTGCAGAGGCTGCATTGATAAACCACCAGGGGAACCTGCTGAAGTAGCACCAAAAGGTAAACAGACTGAGAACAGTCCATTCACCATCCATTTAATCACTGTCATTTAAATTCCCCAGAGCAGACGTAGGTGAAGTTTCCAGTAAGTCCTGTCAATCAAATTGCAGTGATATTAGCAGCATGAGCACCTCTGAAGAGGAAGGTAGGTGACAGTGTACCTAAGACTGGTGTTACATGGGCTAAGTCCACAGTGGGGGTCCATATTTAAAGCAGCATAACAGAAGCTGGCGTATGATATCTGCAAGTAGGAGAGAAAAAAAAAAAAAAGAGAGAGAGCAAGAGAGAGAGAGACTTTTGGACATGGTACACAGAGAAATCTGAGCAATCATAGCAAGAAAATGAAATGTTTTTAAGGCAGAATAGTACTGGTATATCTTATTGCAAACCCTGCTGAACCACAGGCAGGGGCAGCAAACAGGTGTGATGGGCAAATAGCAGCCCTGTCTGAAATAAGGGCAGCTGAAGGAGCTCTGAAACCAGCAGATGCCACTTCTCTCAGAATATTTTTGTAAATGGAGACCAGGTTTTGTCAGGGACATGGAAGAAAGCAGTACTCTGCATTGTAAAGATGTAGGGAAGGGATATAGAGTGGAAAACACACAGGATCTGGATTGGTGGAGAAACAATGGTACTAGAGAAAAAACAGATGGTACAATTGCAGTCAAAGAGAATGTGCAGTTACCATGGACATTTTCTGGAACGTTACTCATCCCACAGCTGCTGGCAGGGGACCATTTTGTTATCCAGGAATGCAAGTCATAAGAGCTGCATCCCAGGGACCAGGATTCAAGTCTGGAGTGTCATCGATTTTACACACAGGTATCACACACAGAGAGGAAAGGAAGAGAGTGAAGCAGAAATGCCCTGCTAGGTGAGGAGGCTGCGTCTGCCCTACACCCCACATCCCCTCCCACTGGGACATGTTACTCTAAAAATACATGAGCTTTCTGGGACTGCTGCTGGTCTTTTATGAGCACCTGCATCCACATTGCTTCTCCATGTTGCACTCAGTTGTATGAAACAGAGACCCACCCAAAGCCTGCCTCCAAACCTGACTGCTCGGCCTTTGCACACACTGTCCTCGTTCTCTCTCAGATAACAGGATATTTGCTGTCCATCCTCTTTCACAATCCTACATTTTTTTCTCTTAACCATCATCTCCCAGTAAGTGTCTCACTCTTGCCAAAGCAGCAAATCATTCTCCTGTATCAAGTTCTTTGCAAGGTGATGTGTTTTCTTTCCCTGTTCTCAGAAATACTATTTGGGTTCTGATGGGATCTTTTTGTTTGTCTTCAGCACATGTACAAATGTATTTTCCTTAATATATTTTTTCCTGCTAATTAAAGTGAAACATAACTGGACTAGCAAGGTAATTGTTTTCTTTGATTGCCAAAGACACAAGTGGTATATCCCAGAGATTCATAGTACAGTATATATAGAACAATAGTACATTTATAGGGATAGTGTCAGGCAGAAATACTACCCTTTCTCTTCAGAAAGCTCAAGTTAGGAACTTCACTGCACATGAGCAGGAAGGGCAGTGACCTTCGTTTTCCCAAAATATAAACAAATCCTTTAATTTAAAATGTACTCTCTTTTGGAGAAATGCAGACTTAAATATAATAACGGGTCCAAAGAACATCATTAGAAATGGCCCTTGGTGATAAAGGCAAACGTGTGATGAATGTCTTCTATTTATGGCCTAACATTACTACTGGGGGATCAATAAACCATGAAGCTGTATCATCACCTGCCAAAACATTCAAAGACAAATCAAGAAAACAAGTCAGTAGGCTAATTCAGATCAGGACAACTGGAACGAGAATTATAAAAGCAACAGAGTTTTGCCCCATGTACATACTATCTTTCGGAGGCAGCTTGAGTTTGTATTTATCAGGCCAGGCACAGCAGCACACCAGGAATGCTAATCTCCTCCACACTCATGATGCACCTACCTGCCAGCATTCCCATAGGCCCTCAAGGACAGCGTATTTTGTCTGTCCTTCTAAAAGGTATGGTTTATCACTATTCCTTTGGACTCCTCAGCCCCAGCACTGCAACACAGGTCATGGCAATCTCCTTCTGGGGAAGGAACAAAGACATGTGAGCGATTTGGGAGAATGGATTGTGCCAGCACCCTGTGCTGGGCTCGTGTCTGCTTTTCACATGGGCTGTGGAGCCCCTTGGTCATACATCTTCTCACTTCTGATTGTAGGGTTGTGTAAGAGATACTGAAATATGTATATTTCCCCACCTTGGGTAAGGAGGAACACTGATTTTTCTTGAGTTTGTTTCTTTATTTGACCCTCAGTTTCAAGCTGTACGAAAATGATGCTGTTGTGAATCATTTTCTCTGTAAAGGAGAGTGAAAGAAACACAGGAAAGGCTTCCTAGCCCAGTTAATGCACCTCCTACCTGACTGTCAATCTGCATGAAGCCAATTATATTGTTAAATGTTGCAGACAGCTGTGTTAATTACACTGACAGATTTATAAATATGCTATTAAAGGGACATTTTTTTTTTTTATGACCAGGCAAACACTTCTTTAATCTTTAGCTATATAATCCAATGATTATATATATATGTTAGATACTAGATTTTATACATATTAGATAATATCTACATAAGACAGTGAGAACAGACTATAAGGGTCTCTTGTGTGTATTCTGGCATCCTCCTTTTCAGTATAATCACCTTCTGTTCTCCTTATTGTTTTCTAACGGTTTTCTTGCATGACAACATTTCAGTGCGGTCCCTGTCTCTGGGATTTTTGCTGCTCAGTTACTTGGTGAGAGCACTTGCAGGTGCCTATCAGATATTAAGGCCGATTTTGAATGAAGATAATGACAAAATCTCTCAAATGGAGAAGCCCCCCATAAAACGTGTAGCTGTTCGGCTACATTTTTGAACATACCTCAGCATAGCTGTTAGCTGATGCCAGTGCCATAAACATTAAGATAAAGTTTCCATTAACCAGTAACTTGCACAAGCTTTTGCAGAGAAGTCATAAAAGCTATTTGTTTGTGAAGCGGTTCTCTATTTTGAAAATGTGGTGCCTCTTCTTCAAAAGTATGAGCACATCTGCTGTTTACAGGTACTTTGTCTGGATAGGTGTTATCTGGAAACAGGATTTCTCGTATCTTTGAGCAAAGGAATTACTCAGTTTTCACAATGGGCTTTTTAAGATATTTCCTTATTTTAATGTTGTTGCAAAGTCATATCTTCTTGGAAGCTTACGGAAGCAGACGTCAGCCCAAAGGGGCAATCTGGTGATGATGGGCTGTACTACAGGACTGCAACAAGGTGCACTGGATAGTCAGGCTGGTGCTGGAAAAACACATTGCTCTTAAGAGACACCTTAAGGACCTTGTGCAGTTTTATTTTCTGGAGTCCTGCGTTTAATCTGTTGGTCTAGGACTTTGCAGACTAGCTTTATAGGATCATTTTCTCTTGTTGGGAGCTCGAAAGCACTGATTTGTTGCTCATAATGGACACAAAGGTGCTGAGCGCAGCACTTTTCTGCACTTGGATGCTGTTTCTGCCAGCATATAGGTCTGAACATTTGGTTTTTTGCTTGCTTATTCTTTCACTTGACTAAACTGCACAGTATTTCTCTGAATTGATCGCAGGAAGCACCCATGGCCTCAGAAATCAACTGCTGAACCAGAGGGAAATTCACAGAATCACAGAAGAGATGGAGTTGGAAGGAACCGCTGGAGATCATCTAGTCCAACACTCTTGCACAAGCAGTCACCTACAGCACATTGCACAGAATTGTGTCCAGGCAGTTTTTGAACATCTCCAGAGAAGGAGACTCCACAATTTCTCTGGGAAACTTGTTCCAGCGCTGTCACCCAAACAGTCAAGTTTTTTTCTCAAATACTAATGGACCTTTGTTAGCTTCTGTTTGTGTCCATTGTCTCCTGTCCTATTGCTGGGCCTCATTGCAAATAGTCTGGCCCCATCCTCTGTACACCCTCCCTTCAGATATGGCTGCACGCTGATAAGATCCCCCTCAGCCTTCTCTTCTGCAGGCCCAGCTCCCTCAGCCTCTCTCACAAGACAGATGCTCCAGCCCCCTCATCATCCTCATAGCCCTGCACTGGACTCTCTCTAGTAGCTCCATGTCCCATTGTTGCACCAGGAGCCCAACAATGCACCCGGTATTCCAGGCATGACCTCCCCAGAGCTGAGCAGAGGGGCAGGGTCCCCTCCCTCCACCTGCTGCCAACACTCCTCCTCATGCAGGCCAGGAGCCCATTGGCCTTCTTGGCCATGAGGGCACACTGCTGACTCACGGCTAACTTGCTGTCAGCCAGGACTCCCACATCCCTCTCTGCGCAGCTGCTTTCCAGCAGGTCAACCCCTAATGTGTCCTGGTGCCTGGGGTTATTCCTCCCCGGGGGCAGGACCCTGGTCTTGTCCGTGTTCAACCTCATGAGGTTCTTCTCTGCCCAGCTCTCCAGCCTGTCCAGGTCCCTCTGAATGGCAGCACAGCCCTCCAGGCCATCAGCCACTCTGGCCAGTTCAGTATTATCTGCAAACTTGCTGAGGGGGCACTTAATAAATTCATGACCTTTGCCACAACTGGAAATTAAGGTAATGTCAGAGCTCATGGGAAGTCAGGCGAAGGATTCAGGTCAAAGTACTGAGCATGATGCCCTTTGAGCTGCCCCAAGCTGCCCTGTGTCGCTTCCTGCTGATGCCTCAGGAGGGCATGATTCTCCTGTGCACATCACATCTGCCTCCTTTGCCTGGAACTCCGGTTGCTCTATGGTACTGAAAAGGTCAGCAGCTGCTTGTGCTTAGGCCCAGCATCTTCAGTCCTGCTACTGTCCTTCAATGGTATTCTTTTCTTTCCTAGTTTCAAATCAGTACTGACTGTGCAGACAGTGAAACATGGCATGTATGTCCAAATGGCGTGTAAGTTCTGCTGATAGTATTAACTTTGCTTTGAGCAGCCTGGCAGAGTCTTCTGTCTTGGGCCCTTTTAAAGGAGTAGATGCAGGAGGACAGTGCATCTGCACTGACTGACTGACTGCACGGACAGGAGGTCAGCAAGGGAGTCTTGCATTCCCACTTGGGAATGAGCACAGCACGGTGCCAGTGGCACGGGAAGGAAAAGGCTGGTGCACGTGAACACCATGTAGAGTGAAAAGCAGAATATCCAAACAGGTTCTTGGGTTGCTGAGCTGTAGGGATTGGAAGGAGGAACTACCAACTACAAAGAGCTTCTGAAACAAGGAAGACAACCAGGGAATCACAAAAGCTTTCTGGGCTGGTCCCGCTGTTGTGGTTGATTTTGAACAGCCTTTGGGACCTCAGGAAGGAGCAAGTCAGCAGCTCCTCAGCATCTCTGCACGAGGTGCCATAACTGGCAAGGGAACTGGTCACTGAGCAATTGCGCTCTTCTTGCGCTCTTTCCCCCACTCAATTATAGTGGGTCTATTAAGATGTTTCCTTTCCTTACAAACCATGTGTCTCTTCTGCCCCCAAGTTCCAAAAGGGTTACTCCCAGCTGCTCCCACAGGGACATGTGCCAGGCTTTCTCACTCCCCAGATGATTTCTGAATCTGTGACAAAGCTAAGATACACATTTCACACACAGGTGATTAGGGAAAATGAAGGAAACCTGGGATCCAAGGAAATCTGAATTACTGATGCTCCCTGCCCCTCCTAGCACATGGGTGGGAATGGGCGGCACAAGCTACAGAGGGTCCTTTCAGATTGCCAGACGAAACAAGTGGTGGTGGTTGGGAGTTAGAAGACAGGGGATCTGCCGTGTATCAAGCTTTCAGGATAAGGCCCTCTATTTCCTTGAGATAACTTGCAATTGTTCTACTAATTGTATCTGTCCATGGTCTGTAAATATGCAGACATCTGCAGTCTGCATTAGCGATGCCCTAACCTGAAGGAGCCACCCTAGAGGAAAGGAAGAAGGGGGGCACATGAAAGAGGATGAACTGGCCGGCATTCAGAAGGACATTAACATTCAGAAAGGACATTAACATTTCCTTTGGCTCTACACGTCCACACACTATTTATTTAGTGCCCCTGGCAATTGCTACAGAGGCCTGTGGCTCCCAGCAACCTCCTGGGCTCCAAGCGTTTGAAGAGGTAGGGTCAGATGCTCCCTGTGGAGGAAAGCTGTATGTCCAAGATGCGGCTTCCAGGGGATTTTCCACACAGCTTCCCATTTCAGCCCCTGGAGTGGCATTTGTTAATCCATTACCTCTTCAGGCAGAGCAGGGGGAAAATTCAATATCCACTCTTGAGCCCATTTAACAAGGAGCTGAGCCTGAGCGGAGGTGGGAAACTGCACAGCGGTCGCTTCGGCCACAGCAGCAGGAAAAGCTTTTCCTGTAACATGCTGCGCGTACCGAAATGTCAAACATTTAGCTTCCATTCTCTACCACGAGCCCTAGTCCTCCGCTTAGCAGCACCGTGTGCTGCTCTCCTCTCACAAAAGTGACTGTATTTTCACTTTCAACTATGAAACAAAAAAAACCCTCTACCAACCTGTTATTAGTAAAGCTACCTACAAAAGGGATTAACTCTTCTTTATACCTGAAGAAATGAATTTTTCTTGAACAGTAACAGTATTGTGGCTTTACTTCACTAGTCTGTGTTTGCTCCTTGCTGTAGAGAGATGCAAATTCTTTTCCCTTCATGTGTTGCTTGCCTCAGATTTTAAGTACAAGGACAACTGTCATGTTTCAGATTCAAAAGCTACGGAAAAAAAAGCTAAACTATTTTAAATGCTTTTGTGTATTTGTACAAAAAAAAAAAAAAAAAAAAAAAAAAAGAGAGATCTGTGAATAGAGAGAAAAAGCTATTTCACTGTTTGCATACAAGATATTTCACCCCTTCCAAGGTTAAGTAGCATTGTTGACTGAAATGAATTGAAGGCTACAGCCCAGTAGCTGTGCAGTGTAGAGTATCGAAGTGGAAATAAAGAATTCTGCTATTATTTTTCATTTCTATAAATCACTTCCCACAAGGTGCTGAGATGGACAGTCATTTAAAATAGCAATTTTTAAAGACTATTACTTGTTACAAGTGTTCAGATGTAACTTTTACAAATTAAAATATTAGGCTGTTCCAAGGTGATTGCAAGTGTTCCGAAAGGCCAGTGCCAAGGTTAATTGGATTCTGTCATTTAAAATAGCTCTGCCTCCTCCGTTCCCACCAGCCAAGTCCTACACCAGCAGTGAATCAACCAAGGCTCAGCAACTGCCAACAAAATTTACCCAGGAAACAAGTCTACCTGTTATTTTCTGATGGCCATTTTAGTTTTGAAAGAACAGGCACTTAATGACCAGATGGAGGTCTCTGCATGTAAGGCTACCATACTGTTAATGGCCGGTGCAACAGGACAAAAAGACACTCTTGCAGGCTCAAATGACAACCAGGATATTGTTAATACTATATGAGCTGAAAGTAAATTAAACCAGCTTCACAGCATAAAGGGAATAAAAACCCCTCAAACTAATTCATCGTTGTATTATACTGAAGATTCAGCAAAGTCCTATGCCTACTGTCAAATATTAACCCTTAAAACTTACACAGTGGGTAAGCAGATGTCTTCCACTTCATGTTAGCCAGCATTTAATGCTGTCCTGCCCTCCTGGAACACTACTATTTATTTTAAAGTGCATTTTTTTTGCAATTAGTGGAAGCTTACTAGAAGTTTCTGAGAATTCAAGCCCTTTGCTCAGAGGAGGAGGGGATGCTCTAACATTTTTAAGACAAGATTCTCATAAAGCAACTTTGCAATTTGCAAATGCAAATATACTTTGCCTAAGATAGAAGTAAAGTTCAAGAATGTTTTGCTTCCAAAATTAGGGAAGTGATTAACAGACAAACGTGACCTCAAGATACTGGAACAATGGGGCTATGAAGTTGGAGGGCCAGGTGCAAACAAAATTTGGAGAAAAACACATAACGGAATGCTGTATAGTATTGCAAACTCAGCAACTATAATATAGAAGTGGGAAAATGTTGGACAATACCAAGCCCCTCAGTCTGATTGTAACTAGATTCAAGCTTTAGAATAAAGAAATTTCAGATGCACAGAGATAAATGAGAAAAATTGAATTAAAATGCATAGTTATGCAAATTAACTTGATTTTTAGATGCAAAATTGTGGTAGACCAAATCTGCTTGACCTCAGACTGAAGCAGGACTGTATAGCAGGATTACACGAATGATTAGAGAACAAAGAACTCTTCAGGGGAGAGAAGGATGAAAGAGATGAATGAGAGACTATTTATTCCACAAAAACATAGGAAATAAAATAACCTTCTATATGTACATCTGGGAGAAATAACACAAAAATCACAGGGCAATGTTGGAGTAAGAACGTATGAAAATCAGTCATCCAAATGCAGTCTGAAAATTAAAAGTTTCTCAGCAATAAGTGAAATTCTGACATAAAACTACACAGATCTTCTACCTCTGTAATTCCAAGAGGGATCCTAACTGCTCTGTGTACAGGTTTTTCAGCCATGGTTGTTTGCACAACACGTGCTGCAATCAGTGCATCAGGGAATCTCTTCCCACATAGCAGAGAGTGCTCTGGAGTGATCAACGGAGCGCATGGACCTACCTGAGTGGGCTCCAGATAGTATCTCAACCACCAAGAACACTAACAGATGCACTAATGTCAACAAGAGCCCATGCTCTTCTCCTTACTCAGTCCTCCATGGCCTGTGTGAGCAAACCAGTTTTGTCAGCCAGAGATGTCAAGTGTGCAGGAGAAACGCAAAGTTCAGACATTCCTTTGCAAAACCTGTCACTGGCAAGAGACATATTGTGATTGTATTTGAACTTTTAACTTGAATGTCAGTCTTTTGTTATTTCTGCACCAAGGTATGAACTATACATTTTGCAATGCAAAGCCATACATGATTTAAGATCAGTAGATTTTAAAGTTATTTTTCCTGGCTCCCAAACACAGACAATGACGAAGTGGAAATGAGCGACCTTTCAAGTTTGTTTTAACAAAGAAAAATGAAAACGTCCTCAAGAGCGGAGAAAAAGTACCTAAGCCAAATGGATTTTCATAGTGAAAATATATGTATAAAATATTTATGTGTGATTTCAGCTTCACAAGACCTGTAGAAGCCAAAGGCTAACTTTCCCAAATGGAACTAGTAACAAATTAGAAGCTTGTGAGAATGCAGTAATTTGATTATCATTTTGAGTTTCCCCAGTAAAATCTTCTGAGGAGTGATGAGTAACTGTGTATTACATTCAAGCATGTCTTAAGCCAACACATTAAACAACTTGAGTCAATGAGAAGCTCCAGTGTCCAGAGCAGGGAACTGCCAGAAGTGAGCACTTTTTTTAAACCATCCGTCAGGAGAAAAGTGCTGAACTATACTTTTCATTTAAGTACCATTTTGAAGGCAAGCTGTCATCTTTTTCAGACTATCCTGAAAAGAATATCTTTGCAGTACTACGTCAGGCAACCTTTCAAATACAGAAAACAGTGACTAAAATGTTCTTCCCACCTGTGTCATCAGTCCAGGCTAGAGTACCATAATCACATCAAAAATAAAAAAAAAAAACAGAGAAATATCCAAAAATGTTGATATAGATACTGTATCAACCTGTAGCAACTCAAGCTAACCCACATCAACAAACAAAGCATTAACTAAAAACAGTCAAAGTGCATATTTACATATGACATATATGACATGCATATTACATATACATCCTTTTATGCTAAGGAATCTCTGCACAATGGCCTAAAGAAACATTAACCTATTTCTCTAATAGAGTTAAAGTTTCTGCTTCAAAGACTTCTTTCCAGTGTCTATATAAGGCATATGTTTTTGTATATTTTCTTTGTATTAATCTGAAAAATCATTCTTGTATGACAGTATAACTGGTGCTTTTGCAGAAAATTTTACATTTAATTAAGTTAAAAAGCTACAAGATTTAACTAAAGCATTCAAAATATATTCCTGTGTATTTCTCAGTTACTCAAGCTATTTTATTAAAGAGGCTATTTCAAGTATATATATTAAAGATCCATTTCAGCTAACTTTCTTCAAGAAGGTAGAGGATGTATGATAGCAATTATGCAGGTAAAGGGCCTTTACTATTTTTATAGGCATACATTGGAAGTCTAACCCTTTTAGATTATCAGCTGCAGGACTGTAATTTTTTAGTAGTAATTCTAAGTGCAAAACCTAGGGAAAGTAGAGACCAGAGACAAGACTCAAAAACTTGCCTTTGCATTAGTAATAAGCTAGTAAGTTCACACCTCTGTGACAGTAATATTTGAACCCACTGGTAATCATTTAATCAGACATTCTTATGCAGTGGCAGATAACACCGCTCGGTCGGAAGAGAAGCATCTCTCAGTGTGTTCTTCAGATCAGTTTCCAGGAGTCACTGTGCCGTTCCACCTACAGTAACAAAGGTAACTTTACTGCCCAAGAGCCAGAGCATCTGCAAGAATGCTTCATTAACAGCACTTCTGAACTATAGTCTCTGAGAAAACTGTTTAAAAACAACCTTTGAGAAACATATTTTACTCAAGTTCTAGGACTTTAACATATATCACCTTGATGTGCTTTTTTAGACTAATCAGAGACTATGCCACAAAAAAAGGGAAAATAAATATGGTCATAGTAAAATGACATTTCCACTGAGTTTTAAGTGAGGTGCACTTAAGTGAGGACGCTATGATATAGCTCACTGTTTCTTCATACTCTGTGTCACCTCATGTCAGCCATCTCAATCTGATCATTCCGAGAAGATCCAGCAAACTCAGGACACATTCCAGACTCCTTGTTTCCAAAAGAAGCCGTGTGAGGAATTGGCTACGTGACAAGGATGTTATGCCTATCATCATGCTATTCAGGACACCACTTAAGCTATTTTGTAAGCAAATGGTCAAGACTTTACAATCTTTCTGCAGATCCCCTTTGTACCTTAGACCACAGAGCCTTGTAAGTGCAATTCAAGATGTAATGGCTGGTGGAAAAGCACTGGTCAGCTTTCACTGGGGTCAGGTAGGGTAAAGAGGGCTTTAACGCCACTAGCTTTTAGATGTTTCATCAGCTATTCACATGAAATTCACATGAAACCAGGATCATACAGTTTAAGCCCTTGAGATGCTCTGGTTTATTTCCATAAATATGACTAGCAGTTCTGCTGAAGTCCTATATTATTTTTGAATTGTAATGGAAAGCAAACCAGTAAAAATCTCTGTTACACAAAGACTAGATGTATGTCCTAACCCTATGGCACAAGCAGATGAAGATAAAAGAGGAATTCCCTTCACCTGCAATTTGTCTGGTCTGCAAAGGAATGAGGAGAGATAACATGAACAACTGAGAACGGTAGTGAAAAATCTGGGGACATAGAAACTTTTGGGCAGTGCTATATAAAACACATAACACTCCTCCCTCTCTTCTTTCTTTCCTGCCATTTAGCTTTGTTAGAGCTGGCCAACTCAGCCCTCTTTTGCAATTTTCACAGTCTGACTTCCTGAATTAATCCATACCACACTTGGAAGAGTCCCCAGTACTCACTAGTAATTTCCCCTGCATTTCTACTTATTAAAGCAATTGCTTCCTTATTGGGAAGTTTCCATGGGAATATTAAACATCCACCTCTAGAATGACAGCCCATAAATAAGAGGTAAATATTAAATAATACTGAGAATATAAAAAAAAAATCTGCCCTCAATATATTTTTAAAAAATTTAATAGGAATCACAAAATACTACTCTGAAAGAAGAGTTTGGAATGGAGGCCCTAAAAGGATCAGGCATGAAACATTATTATAAAAGAGTAAGAATATTTTAGTTAGAGACAGCAGCTACCTGGTGACCCTAGAAAGTTTTAAAATATTCCAGCAGCTTTCAGCTGTCTTGACTGTTTATCCAAGTTCCTCAGAACTTGATAAATACTTTCAAACGTTGCCAGTATCAGATAATGTTGAGGATGTGAGGATCTAAGCTAGATCATTTCATCAGTGTAAAGCAATCTGGGACTGTAAACCACTCTACTGTTCATTTCTATTGGATTATACAGGCTTTAAATAACTTTATGAACGTAAAATACTACCTAATGCTTATTCTAAAGACATATGACTATACTTTATTCCTAAGGATCAACTACCTCACTGTTTATCAAGCTGTTGACAGAAAATGTTACTCCTCAGATAATGTTCTACAATATAGAACTATGCAATTTTATTTTTAGTTCTTTTTCCTAAGAAATCTTCCATTGAAAAGCTTTTAGAGTTTCTGGCTGAGATTTTCAAGGTAGACCAAGAAAGAGGATGGAAACCACCTCTTTTCAGTAGTGCTCAGTGATAAGATGAGGCAACAGGCACAAACTGAAACACTGGTTGGTTTCAGCTTGAACATCTGAACATAATGACAAACTTATTTACTATGAGAATAACGCAACACAGGAACAAATTGCCCAGAGAGGTTGCTGAGTTTCTATCCCTGGAGCTATTCAAAAGCCATCTGCACAAAATCCTGGGTGATGTGCTCTAGGTGACCCTGCCTGAACAGGGTCAGTTTGACTATATGATCTACAGAGGTCCCTCCCAACCTCAACCATTCTGTGATTCTGTAATCTTTGGTCTGGAATATATTCAGAATATGAAAAGATTTATGCTGCTTACCTTTCTGACAACAGTTTCTTAGCAGTAGCTTCATTCCCTGAGTCATTAGGCTGGGAATTCCTCAAACAGACAGATCTTTTTTCAAGGACATCATCAATTTCACTCTCAGTAACTCCCTATAAAAAAAGCACCTCAAGTCAACTTCATTGACAGAGAAGAACAGATAAAAATATCTAGTCCACCTTTTAATTCTTTCCAAAAGTGTCAAACCAGCTCAGGGCAACGCACATTGTCCTGTGTCCATTATAGTCTTCTCAATAGTTAATACTAAAATTCATGTGAGAAGAATAAAATTAAATTGAGAAGAATTAAGAATGGCAAGAAATGCAAAGACATTCACTGGAACTCTGTCTCCACCTAGAGGGTGTGACAAAAACTATCTAATATACAATAAACAAGACTAAGAAATTAGCTAAAAATGGGATTCCTTGTTATTACAAACTTTTAGTCATCAGACAGGTGCTTTAGGTACACAAGCTGAAATCAACATTCCAAAGGCAAGCTGAGATCAGAAGACAGAGGACAAGCTAGAAATATATTCCTATGTGTTTTTTATAAATGACAGGCTAGCTTCAGCTTCAAAATTATTCCTGGAATTTATTCCAAATTTATTTATTTATAAAATCCACTGAAGTAAAGAGAACAATAAGGAAGTATTGATCTGCTTAAGGCAAATGTGAAATATATGTATATATGTATTTGATTTTATGAAGGACATTGACATTCAGTATTTGGAGTAAGACACATTAGGCAATCAAGTAAACTGCAACTGCTATCGCTACTAAGGACTGGACAAAAAATTGCTTCATTTGGTGTAAAGCAGAGGTGACAACTTTTTCCAATAGCAGGTTGGCAGGGGTTTTTTCATTTCATAGTTTAGACTGAAAATACACTCACTTTCTTGAGAGGACTGGCACACAGTGTTGCTAAGCGGAAAACTTCGGCTGTGACCGAAATGACCACTGTGCAGTCTCCCTCACTCGCTACAGTTCAGCAACCCAAGAACCTGTTTGGATATTCTGCTTTTCACTCTACATGGTGTTCACGTGCACCAGCCTTTTCCTTCCCGTGCCACTGGCACCGTGCTGTGCTCATTCCCAAGTGGGAATGCAAGACTCCCTTGCTGACCTCCTGTCCGTGGGCCTGGGAAGCAGGGAACCGAGGAAACACCGCCTTGTCCAGGCTGGCCTGCCCCTTGTGAGGTGCACACAACTAAACAGGCCCGTTTATGGGCCACAGGTGGACTCGCAGGTAGAGGGGACACAAGTCTGGCATACTGGAACCCAGAGACGCTGTCACATCACCCCTGGTGCCTCTTGAACTGCCACACTGACACTCACCGAAGAGAGCCGCTGCTTGGCCTGTGCGGAGGTGAGGAGGCTCCGCACCCGCTCATTGATTTTCTCCCAGCTGGATTCTGCACCGGCATCCAACCTGCTGGAGGAGGTCAAACACTCACATCCCATTTCCCTCTGGAGTGCAAATGTTGTCTCTTTTTCATGTGCACTCTAGGTGATGCCTCATTTGTCCTACCCTTTCCATACCAAATCACACTGCTCCCTTCATCCTCTCACATCAAAAGAGACACTCAACACTCAGTAGGGAAACCCACAAACAAATTTGCTCTTGTCCCTGTCCTCCTTCAGCTACTTTTTCCTTCCTGACATTTTCTTTAGGCTTCATATGCCCAGGGTCTCCATCCCTCCCTCTCGTTAAATGCTCTCTACTCTCTCTACCCACACTCCTTACCTCTTTCTGTCCTCAATTCCTCTCTGTCTCTCCTCATCTTTTGCAGTGTCTCTTCCCTCATACCTGTCAGTAAAGAGAAAGGTAGCTGGGTTTGATCATATTGAAAAGGCGAAGGCCATGATATGCATAAGAAGCATTTAAACTCTGTTCTCACTGTCTTAGTATCATGAAGATTGTATAGTTAACAGTTTAAAAAGCATCCTTTGTATTTGCCTGGTAAGAAAAGTATTGGCCATTTAAAACCATACTTACGATTCAGTCAGAGTAATTAAGACAGCCCATTTAGCAATATAATTTGAACCACGCAGATTGACAACCATGTCGGAGATGCATTAACGGGACTAGGAAGTTTTTCCATGTTTCTTCTAATCCACTTTACAGAGAAAATGATTCACTACAGTGTCATTTTTATACGTCTAGAAACTGAGTCAAATTAAGAAAAAAAAATCAAGAAAAATCAGTGTTCCTCTTTTCCCGAGGTGGGGAAATATATGTATTTCAACATCTCTTACACAACCCCACAATCAGAAGAGAGAAGATGTATGGACCAAAGGGCGCCACAGCCCACATGGAAAGCAGACACCAGCCCAGTACAGGGTGGTCAGGCAGAAACCATTCCTCCCAAATGGACTGCTCCAGCAAAGCATACAAGCATTTCTTTAAATCACTCAAATGTCCTTGTTCCTTCCCCAAAAGGAGATTGCTGTGACTTCCATTTCAGTGCTGGGTTGAAGAGTCCAAAGGAGTAGTGATAAAAAGCTGTTCGGAAGACAAAATACACTGTCCTTGTGGGCCTAGGTGACTGCTGACAAGTAGGTGTATGATGAGGGTGGAAAGAAATTAGCATTCCCCGTGTGTTGGTGTACTTGGCCTATTAGATGACTCAAGCTGCCCCTGAAAGACAGTATGTACCTGGGGCAAAACTCTACTCAGAATGTAACATACTCCAGCTTCACTGCCATCAGTATTTACAGAACTCTTTTCAGTTGCATTAAGAAAAAAGAAACTTCTGTGTCCCTGTAAGCTGGAGACCTCGCTCATGTCTTGCACAAACACCTCGGTGAGAGCAGAGCTGAAAATCTGAAATGCAAAGCATGGCTACCAACAAACTGATCCAACATCCAACTAGCTTGTTCTGAATGCAGGGCCAGAAAACACTAGAAAAATCATTTGTCTTGGGATTTTGGATAACAGGTTCCCCCATCTGAAGATCTGCCAAAAAGAAGGCACAGTAGAACTTTCTCTTGGACACAGCAGTGACACCATAAGGGCTTCCAATGGCTGCAGTTCTTGAAGCACTTTGTCAACTGTGTGGCCCAGGGAAAGGTAGCTCTTGGTAGTGTTTTTGGGGCCTGCCTTAACCTTGACCAGCCTCGATGGCTGCTTTTTCTCACTTGGGAAGGGGACTAATTGGACCAACATCATTTGATTCATGAAAGTTTCACAGAGGTAAAGGGAGGTGCTGATCTGGAAGCAACAGGACACTGCTGCACACAGGCAGTGAGACCATACCTCTATGTGCAACAGTGACAAGCTCGGGCTCACTAACACTCTTAGACGATGGACGCTTCCCAGCCTGAGGCCCTGCTCTCAGGAACTGCTGCAAACTTGCATCCTACCACGCACTCAACTCCAAATATTCAAGAAACACATAGAAAGATTTAGTTGCCCTAAGCACACAGGAAGAGGGAGATACTGTCCAGAAGTGGAAGACTACCTACTTTTCCTTCTCAAAGCTAAAGGCTGGTTGTGTTTTTTACTTGATTGCTCAGAGTGACTTTTGTCTAAATTGAGCTTGAGCCGAAGCAGAGTACAGGACACACGCTACAAGTTCCTCCATTTGGAGCTGGAGAATCCCCCTGCAAATATCCAGCTTGTTCTTGCTAAGGAACTAATCTTGATCCTATTGGCGCAGCCCAGGAAAATGTCATCTGAACTAGCACTCAGGACCAGAAGCACTGGCTGCCATTTACACAAATTGGACAGAAAGGATTGCCTGCCTCTGGCAGAGGTACACAAACCAAAGCATGCTAAAGGGAAGGGAAATTGCATCTAAATTCCTCTCCAGGTAAGGATCACAAGAGCACTCTGCAAGCTTTAGAAACAATAATGTGAATACAATCAAAAAGAATACATTACTTGTACTACCTGAGATGTCACTAATCCTTGGAACTCATCATAAAATGCAGAAAACTCTTCTGTGATAACAAAAATGTCTTATTATGAAAACAATATAGATGGAACAGAAATCTCACACTTTTGGACATAAGCTATCAACTAACTAGAGTTCTTCACACTTTCTGAAGTGTCCAAAGCAATGAAGGAAATTGAACCGGATAAACCATATACCCATACTAGATTATCACTTCCTGATTAATTGCTACAATTTTTCTATTTTTTTTTTTCTGAGAATCATGAATTCAATTTTTCCAAGAAGACAGAATGTGAATTCTTGTCATCATTCAACTAATACTCTCACAGCACAATGTTGCTCTGACTATGAATCTGGAACCTGTTTTGAAGAGAAGAGGGACTTCGAGGAGGATTTGGTGTCTTTAGCTGTTGGGAGGTAGCAGATGGAGCTGCACAGTGAAAAGCTAAATGCTTCCGATCGGGAGAGTGCTGTTGATAACTGAAAAGTTCATCTGCTTCATCTGTTTCAAAAGACGATGAATCATGTTCAGAAGTAGCCTGTTCAGCTGGCTCCCTGATAATCTACGGAATAAGAAAAAGAATTCAATGGCTAGAATTGATATTTAAAATGGGGAAAAGACAAGGGAGAAATAAAGAGATTGAGGAGAGAAAGGAAGGTAGAAATCATCATCTATTTTATTGAAATAAAGAATAAGGGAAATATTAGCGTTAAGCTAATTCATATTGCCAAACTTAAAAACTGTAGGCAGACCAACTGTGAGGTACATGAAATGAAAGCCCTTAAAAGTGTGAATATAATTTAAAAAAAAAATCAGAATCCTTCATGCTGATGAATGGCTCACATAAGCTAATCAAACTCATTCTCGCCTGGAATCATCTCATTAATAAAGACATAAGATGCTACATATAAACAAGGACATATAAACAAGCTGCTTCTGGCATCATGTACAAGAGCTTTATTTTGTTGCATTAGCCTAATGAGCATCCCTCTCAAATAGTCAGGCTGACCTTGGAAATGAGAGGGTCATTTCCCTCAATGGGAAGGCTCAAGGGCTTTGAGTCTTCACAAAACTTGCACTTTGGCATTCGCAATTTTTCAAGCAGATTGTGACTACTCAATGAAAAAGAAACATATCAGCAGCTCACTCTGTGATGAAAACTGTTTGGATCAATGGACCCTGAGGAGCTATTCAAAGAGTAATCTCAGATCTGATATCTTAGCAGCATAATTGATATTCAGGAGAAACATAGTAACAAATAATAGTGTCTGAAAACATGTCTCCATAACTACTTCTGCAAATCAGCCCCTCATCACATACATGTATCTGAAACAGCTGAAGACACAAGCTGGTGTCTAGAAAAGGTGATGAGATGTGATATGCTTCGCTTCTAAATTAATTTGTCTCCTCTAATAACATTGACAGCACATGTGATGCCAGATGATGTCTTACCTAACACTGGCTACCTAAAAGTTAGGCATACCATTCCATCTAGTCATCCTTTTTGGTCAATTAAGGGAGGTAAATTGATGGAGTATGAAACACCTTAGTTGCCTTAGATGATGATATTATGAAAGAATGAATCATCATCTTTCCATTGCATAAGGAAAGAGATCAGATGACTAGCTTAGACCGGATGTCAAACCTTCTTTTGCTATAGTTTGCTCAGATGATTCCTAATTCTTGCGTATAGTTGTAGTTTAATCAGGTGTATTAATACAGCATACAACAAAATGCTGAACTGTTTTCAAGTCAGTTAAAGTTTTAGTTTGCTAGTAGTGATGTTCCTTAGCAGCTGTGTTGGGAATCCTGGACCAGAGATTCCATTTGTACAACTAACTCCCTCACATTCATGGCAATACTACATTAGTTTTGTTGTTGTTCATAGTCAAACAAGTTAAACTAGTGCTAACACAGATAAAACTGTACTTGACATGCCTCCAAGTGAAATACAGGCATTGGCAAGAGCCTTCTGGGCTACTCTATCTTTTACTTAGTCCTAGACCACTAATAAGTTAGATTTTTTATAAAAATATGGTCTCTAAAAGTCCAGCACAGTTGGGCTGGGAAACTTTCACATAGAGTAACACTAAAATTTTTGCAACATAAAGGATTTTCAGTGAAAATAATGCGACATGGTTTACTAGATATAACATTGCTTAACACTGCAGGGCTTTCATTTTCCTAGAGTCAAATTATTATGTTTCTCACATTTCCCCATGACAAATAATTAGCCTTATTCATTACTGTTTTCCAAACCACTGAATTTCCTCATGAAATTCTTTCTTTGGAATATATAGGCTAGACTAGCAACAGAAAAGATGGAATTCTTTACTTGTTACTTTTTAAATTACCTTAAATGAGGTTTTTGATGTTTCACAGTTATCAAAAGCTAAAGCTAAAAAAAAAAAGAGAACATTTCAGTTACCAAAAGCTAAAGCTAAAAAAAAAAAAAAGAGAACATTTCAGTGACATTATTAACAATTAATTTTACATTGGTACTTTCACTTTCAATATATTAGCTTTGAAATAAAAATGGATTCACACAAAATGTTCCTTATAGGAAATGCTCTTTATAAATTTCAATTTCATTATGTACTTATATTACAGCATTTTGATAACATCTCTGTTAGGCAATAACTCAACTTTCTGGGGTACTCTAAAGAAATACACATGAGTAAACAAGAATATCTTTGCAGTAAGTTAGTTTTCAGAACAGAAACACTCAGTTTTTTTTTTTTTTGGATTGTGTGGCTTTAGTGCCATTCTCTACATGCAAATTAGATTATGAATATTTTGCATATGACAAGGGGCAGAGCAGATGATGCATAAGACTGATAACTTCGCACTGACTATTGATCCGAAATCTCTTGTTTCTATTCACACAAATGGACAGTGGAGGAGGTCCTTTAAAGGACTCCTTGATAAAAAAAAAAACAAACAGCTGGGGAAAGAAAAACATTAGTCAATGAAGAATAAAAAATCAAGCTCTCTCTTCTTGAACTGTGTTTAAAACAATTTTCTTTAGATATTCAACAAGGGAGAAATCACTTTTTGAATCTTCTGCCTATATAGTCTACACAGTTTTGGCCACAGTTTTCCAGGTATTGCTACCTGTTCATCCTGGGCAGCATTCTCTTTTGTGATGAGCTCTTCTGCAAACAGCAAAATCTGACATATGTTTTGTACATGTACAGGTTTCTTTGAGATACTTAGTAATACCAGTGAAATATTAGCAATAGTTCTTTACAGCTAACAGCAAATTATAAGTAAGTACCTCGTTTCACATTAAATTTGGAAGAATCTCTTGCTGATTTCAAACTTTTCTTCACATTACAGAAAGACAATGGTGAGCTTATTTCACTGAATGATTTAGAACTGTCCACCTAAATATGAAGAAAAAAAAGTAAGATGCACTTTTTAACCTACAAATCTAGGTCTAAGGACACGTGTTTCCAGCCTTTACCAAAAATAATAAACTAATTCTTCCTCCCTTTCTTACTCTCTGTTTATCCTCAAAAAGGGAAAAAATACACAGCAGTGGAGAAACACATGAAAGGTACAATGAAGACATTTTGGCAAAATAACATCTTCTGAAAATAGTTTGCTCTTTTTTTTTAATTTAACACAGAGAGTTTCTGGACAAAATGTACAGAAAAATAATTTACACAAGTTGTAGGAACATAGAATGGCAAATTAATTCTGGAAATTTGAAATTTTCTACTCTTGGTCTCCTGCGCTAGTCCTTATCTATCTGCAGCAAAACTAACTCCTTTCTTTTTTTCTTTTTCTTTTTTTTAAAAAAAGTTAGAGATGATGCTTATTGTGAAAGAGAGATTCTTTTTTCCTCAAAATAACAAATATGTCCCAGGCTCACAAATCCTGCCCATTTCATTCCTACCTTTAGAGATCTTTCATTTCCCCACTCCAAGCTCTAGTTGGATCAAGTGACAGACAGCCCCGTAATGCTGCACTGATTGATCTCACAGGCAGTCACTGCATTTTCTCTACTTCCCATGCTAAAATGTAAACTCTCCTGCTGGCAGTGTGCCCTTGACTGAACAGGAGTCTAATAACAGATGTGGGCTGGAGCTTTTGGAGTTCAGAATGAGAAGAGTATATAACGGTATGTTATATAAAAATCTGCGTAGAAGGAACATGCATTTATCAGCATGGATGGCTAGGAACCTCCTGACTGAGCTTAAACACGAAAACTAAGTATGTAGACAGAGAAAACAAGATTGGGAGGAATACAAGAGTCATTGCCTGAGCCTGCAAGGATGGCATTAAAAATGACAAAGCAAAGCTGGAATTAAAAATAACAAAAGATGCAAAGGGAAAGGGATTCTTTGAACATAACACTAGCAAACGTAAGCCTAAGGAAAATATGGGCCTTATCAGCAGATAGGGGTAAGCATGTTGGTACGCTGGATATCCAATAGACTGTGTCTGGATGGCATGCAGCTAAGACAGCTGAGGGAGCTGGCTGATGTCATTTGCACAGCAGTTCTTCATTATCTTTGAAAGACCAAACTAAGAGTCCTATAGGAAAAATGATTCTCATGCAAGGCCAGATTTAAGAAATACACCCTGCTACACATTAAAATAAAATAATTGTGGAAAGTTATAAAGCTAACATGATTTTTTAAAAGTTGGACTGCTGAAAGATATGCAAAATCAAATAAGATTGTGGAATGCAAGACCAGGACCTAAGCAAACACAAGATTCTCCAGATAGCTATCTCTTTAGCTTGAAAGTACAGATCACATGAGAAACTCTCTCCCTCTTTTCCATTCAGACAAATCCTGCCACAACATACTGAGAGCAAAATATTCAGATGGGACACCCACGTGGCCCAATGCAAAGCTGGATGAAATGCTAGAAACACTTCCACTGATTTAATTGACTAATGGAGAATTCTGATGGGTCAAAGTAGAAACAAGGGGGCTGATGATCACTGTCACAGACTGACTGGTCTGTCAGTGAGTTCAGTTGGGTTAATTCCAGAGCTCCAGAAAGCACATGGAATCTCTCAAATATATGAATTATCTGTTCATGTATACCTTACGAACCACAAAAAAATGCTCTGATCTGTTTGATCCTAAAGCAAAGGGAAGAAGGAGAAATTATTCTATCTTTATCTTATCTAAATGTATCTTTGAAACCTTCACCGTCAATACTTCTTTCTTTTCCTGACTGTAACCAATTCACTGTCCTATTTCCCGCTATTAAAATTCTTCAATCTTCTCTTAATCTAAGCAGCCCAAGCTGGGATAAAAAAGAGATAGAAAAAGATAGAATACACAAGAATTAATAATATTTTTATCCTAACAAAAAATTCCCAGAATTTTTAAGACTTACATGTCTGACTACCAGTGGTGGCCTGTTCTCACTGTCCAGCTGGCACTCAGCAGACCTCAGGCTCGGTCTGCACAGCTGCTGTGGGTTCTCTGTTGGAAGTTCACAGAAGTGGTCTCTAATGTTTGAAGGAGCCTGTGATTTTAATGACCTTTTATGCCTTCTGTGGATCTTATCCCTTTTCGACGATGTCTTGCGCTGTGTTAATGACTTGGTCCTTTGTCTGAGGGAGGCAGATGCAGATCTTTGATTCCTTGCTCTGTTTGGGGCCTGCCAAAGAAATTAACTGCTGCACAATTATCTGAGTGAAGACAGGTACAAGACATTTGCGACCTTCCCAGAAACAGGTTGGCAAGCGCTAAGCAGAATTTAATTAAATGACCTTGTGACCATATGAGAGCAGAATTTGCATCTTTGTATGTACTAACTAAATTGGAGGAATCTGTGATTCTCTGCTGGAGTGCATCTTACTATCCTTGCTGTGTGGGGTATCTAGATATAAAGGTGAAAAAGGCTACAATGTGCAACAAGTGGACAGAGTCCATTTTAATCAAGTCTGATTCCTACTACAATTACTTACATAATTCTTCCCTTTGCAGCGAAGTGGAAGATCTGTAATGGTTGTTCTTGTGGAGAATTCTATTTTTGGTGCTATTCCCTTAAAAATATAACAAGGGAAAAGTTTAAAAACATTACCACTGTGTATACACCTTCCTTAATTGATCATTCAGATGGAATATTTCAAGTTCTTTGTTGCAACTGAATAATCAAAATGAAAGAGGCACTACTACTAGAAAAGATGTGTGGCAAACTCACCAGCAAAGAACAGTTTGCGAAGTAGTATGGTAATGGAAACCAGCAACTTGATCCTAATCTTCTGAGCAGGAATGCAAGAGACACTTTTAATAGGCATAAACCTTGCAAGAGGGGAAGCATAATGCACAGGGCAACAAGATCAAAATACACACTTGAGATAGCAGCACAGTACCAGTGCATTCTCCATAAAGCAAGCACTGTGAGGAAAGGTGAGCAGAATGCTCTGGACTACATAAAATATGTACAGATCTTCATTATTTGGTCAGCAGTTGTATTCACATACTAGCCTGCTTGATGAATCAGGGTGTTTGACAGTACACTTCCAAGCACGTGAAACTGAAGGCCACAGAGGTACCACTCAAGGTCTCTTTAATAGAACATGCTAACTGAAGTCAAATAGTGGAACAAATTGCTCATAGAAGCTGTGGAATCTCCATCTTGGAGGTATTCAAGACTCATCTTGACAGCAATCTCATCAGATTAGATCTGCTTTGAACAGGGGTTGGATTAGATGGCCTCTGGAGATCCGCAACCTGAATTTTTCTATGGCTGTCTTAAGAGTATGAAATTATTTTCCTCTTCTACTGCAACAATTTGATAAAGCAGTCAGGTTTTCAACAGCATATCAAACTGCTTAACTTGATCAGCTCAAAATACTTTCATCTCTAAATAACACTATAAATAACTAAATAACATAAAAAAGTGTGCTTCTCCTTAATAATATTCACATCTCAACAAGGAAATCAAATTTGTTACATATCTGTCTCATAATTTACAGTCACTTTTATATTTCCTAAGAACGAAGTTAAAATTCATTCGGCATAACATTTGGCTAACTAGAACATGTGGTTCTACATTTCTGTTCCAAAAGTATGGTGAGAGTTATCGTAGCAGGCAGAACTTTCTAATAGTTACTTTTTTTTAGAAGACTTGTGTCTTTTTTCATTAGCAACTAATGCAAAAATCAGTTTTTCATTTGAAATATTTACATTTTAATCTGTATAGAAATCACAAAAAAAATTCTGCCTATGAATCTATGAAAATTTGAGTCTGCAGGAAGGATGCTCCTCTCTACTCCTCCTCACAGGTATTTTAAAATGCACTGTAGAGAAATTACTACAATTCAAGTTAAATTTATTACTTCTTTTAAAATCCATAATGCAGTGACAGGGATGAAATGAATTTTTTTGCCTCCTATTACTGCTTTGGGAACCCATAAACCCTATCAAGGAAAGGCACTTGAAGGATTCACATAGGAAAAAAAAAGCTGTAAAACTTTTCAGAGATGAGTGAAAGCAAGAACAGAGTTGATAGAATGAGACCTATACATGGAGGAAAGAAAGTGGACAGAAAGCTGGCATCCTTTTATGCATTCAGTGCAAAGAAACATAAAAATCTGATAATTACTTGGTCCCCTCACAGATTCTGAGAATACAGGTGTGTCTTCTGCTTACATAGAGATTTTTCTTACCATCTGTGACTAAACCTGTAATTGTTAAGGTTGTGCCTATCTGACACATCCTCTGAGACACTTCCACAAGAAAGAAGGCATGCAAATATCTCCCTCTGCTCAAGAAGACCAAAAGTGTATTCAGTATATTCCAATCCCACCAAAATTACTCCTAGGTAGCTGGTCTCCCTACTTGTCCATGCATGGTAAACAGATAGGCAGCTTACTGGGAAATGAGAAGACGTTTTCATCAATAATTCTCTGTCCACACCAGGATATGCAGGAGTCAGCTTAGGCTCTGGGAACAGAAAATCTCGAGTATTCTCTTCATAAAATGCAAGGTCATCTCCTACTGAAAGGGTAATAAAAAATAAAAATAAATAAATAGATACTAAAGTAAAAAACAGTTGTCAGGATTGTTGTTACAGAATTTTCATGAAGAAATAGACATCAATACAAACTCGGTAATGTATGAATGCCTTTGACAGAATGCTGCTCCTCTTGCACATAAAGATGCTGTCAGGAATAGATAGAAGCAAAATGGAGGCAAGCAATTTATGCTTTCGATAGTTATGGAATATTTTGTCTTAGCATAGCAACAGTGGGTTTTGACACTATCCTTAACACCCATCCATTCTACCAGAAGTGCCTCAAACCATTCTGGGGATGGGAATGGTTGAAGGTAGACTATGTATTTATACTGTGCAGAATGTCCAAATCTGCAACCCCAAATTTAAATCTGCTCCTTATTTTATCTACATGGCACCCACCCCAACCACATAAGAAATGAACACTAGCATCTCTTGATGAGATTAGAGGATGAATTCCCTCTTCTAAATAATTTCTACAGGGTATGTATAAGGTATGGGTTTATACGCAGCGTTCTAAATATTTGTCCAGTTGGTTTAAGCAGAAGTCTTCGCAGTGCTCTCAGTATGACCAGGACTTGCCAAACTGAACAAACAACTAAATACTGAAATCAGCTGCTCACAGGAATAATATAAAAAGATTGACATGAGATTACAACATTCCAACATACGTTCAACAAAAGTGTCATCTTAAAAATGGTAATTAAAGGCAGTCACCTTTCCTTGAAAGTGTATTCCCTCCAGAGAGCTAGCTATGTAGTCAGCATCACGTAAATGGCTACCCAGTCACAGAACATGAGACTTACGGCCCACTGACTGAGGACAAAATTATCCACATACAACACTTGCCTCCAGACCTCCCCTGCCTTCAGAACTGTACTATCTAAGATCCACATGAATGAAGAAGAGGAAAGTCAGTTTTGCTCTGCATATGTGGCACAGCCAGGGACAGAAGACACTCTCATAACATCCTCTGCAGCAGAAGAATTGCCAGGTACACTGTCAACTGCCTTGCTTAGAAGCTTTTGGTTCACTGAAATGACCAGTTAGGGTGGCCCAATGTTATACTGTAATGTCATGCTCTGGATACCATGAGGTGAAAGCTGTTACTGTCTTGGATGTATTCAGTATTCTTGCTCCCTTATAATGAGACTAAATACAACCCTTTCAATTTGGTGATATCTAGATAAAGCAATACTAATAAGGGAAGAACTTTTCAGAAATATGATAATAAAGATAGCAACAGTTTTGACCCTATTCACAGTTCAAGTCTTTTCTAATCAAGTTAGTTGTAAGGATTGCTTTTTCTTACTGATCCCTGGTTGTTAATGACCAGAAAGAAATTTTAATGTCCTGCAAAAGGAAAACAAGCAAACAGTCAATTTTGTTGTATGCAGACTGTCTTGAGATACAGGAAGGCCAGAAGCTGGCATCCATTCCTCTTACAAGGAACACATTTAGACTTTTTTTTTTTTTCTGAGTAATCTTTGAATTAATAAAGTTGAAAAAAAGAAAACATTTCCCATGAAATTTTTTTTCAGAGAAAAAAAAAAAAAAGGAGAGAGAGAGAGAAAGAAAATACCTGAAGTTTGATTAATGTAAGACATGAAAGACTTCGTAGGTACTATCCAGAAAAAAGCCCAGGTGTTTTGCAAGACTAGAATATACTGAGGAGATCAATAAATCCCTTACCACTTTTTAGTATGGTCTCAGCCTTTTAAGAAGAGTGAGAATACTGAATAATCTTTCAGTCCTACCAAACACAGAGAAAATCTGAAAAGTTCAGGGAAAAAATCATTATACAGTGCATGTAGCTACATGATATTCTGATACCCATAAAGCATGAATGGAAGTAACTCTGTGAGAAGACAATGTTCACAGTGTCTGGACTAAGACAGACCAAAGGCTTTTGGCTGTGCTTAGGATTTTAAACAGACATAATAAAAAAATCTCTCCTTTGAATGAATATTTCTTTAAGCTGAAATCAAAAATTACCCTTTATTATATTAGCAACTTTTGAAAAAGCTGAAAGGGAGAGATGAACATCTGAAGCAAAGCACTTTGAAAAACAAAAGCAAAATGTACAGCTGATATTAATTACACAGGAAATATAATGTATAGTTTAAATTTGCCTTGATAGAACAATAACCAATTCTTTTCAAAGTAAATGCAACCTACAGTTTTAGAATACATACAAATGCTTCATAATTACTAATCCTCACAACAGTGCTCATCTGCCACCCAGTGTGCACTTGCTTTTTTTCCTGCCTTATCAAAAACAAATATGAAATCTGCAAAAAAACAAACACTATTATCTACTAAGATGAACGATATTCATATTCTGTTTAAATATTGCTGGTAAATTAGAACACACAACAAAGGAAACTAAAGCAATATGAGTGACCCTAACACAGCATTCAATAAGTTTAGTCAGAAGAGGTTTTTTTTTTTTCACCTCAAGTGCATTACCAAGAATAAATATGACAAAGTGAGGAGGGGAGAATAAAATGGAGTTGGAGAAGCCAGTGTAAACTTTGAGCAGAAAAAGTTGGAAGGCATGCTAGAAAATTAGCATCCACTGATACTCTTTTTATTGTAAAATTACCTAATATCTGGAAAAACATTTACTTGCCGATTACCTGAAGATGTGAGCTGAATTAATTCAAACTTCGTTACAAGACCTGGAAGATGAAAAACAAATTATAGCAGCCTTGCCAAGTAATTAGAATAGATTTACTATTTACTCTTGTGGTACACAAAATGGAAAATAACCTAATAATAAAGGATGAAGGACAGGAAAATAGAGAGAGGACAGAAGGTAAGGAAGAATACAGAGACAGATTTAGGGCTAGTCCTTCTTTCAATGAGTTCCTGGAATATTTATTATAAGGGTACTATTAATGCTTTAAAATAAGCAAGCAGGAAAGAAGTATCAGCACGAAGTAATCCCTTGTGGTTCACACCTGGTGGGATTAGACAATAATGAGACAGTCACTGCATCAGTGGCTTCTGGCTTGGCATTCTGCTGAGCTTACACAAGTAGCTCGGTCCAGAGCAAAAAAAACTGAGATCCAGTAATAACAAATGGGTGCTAGATTAAGACTAGGGGATAATAACTGTTTAAACTAATGACAGCACCTGCTTCTGTCAGTATGACTGAAGAAGTCTGCCTGCATGGGACAGGTGACTTGAAATGATGAAACAATGTAAGCAGTACTAATTTTTCTTCCCCCAATAAATATTTTTTTTTAGTTTTAAAGGGACTATCCAGTCACTAAATTCATGACATGTTACAAACTTCAAGGGAAATATTTACAGAGCAAAAAAAAATAAAGGCAGCCTTGTCAAGTCTGCCTAGCAATAGAAAGGTACACAAAAGTATCAGAAAACACCCTGGCCTGAGAAGGGAAGAATGCCATTCACTATACAGGAGGTACAGACTACCACTCAAATGGGTGAATCCAGAGAAACATGTAAGGGGCACAATGTTTACCTAAGACAGACAAACAAGCAGAGAGACAGACTGTGTATACAGGTACCTTCTTTGTCATTTTTTAGCTATTCAACTATTCCAAACATTTTTTTAAATTATACTTACTTTCAAGTATTTCAGTTACAGCAGCAGGATCTACAGCATGTTCAAAGACCTTCAGGATAGTAACAGTGAGTGAACAAAGTCATTATAGCACAAATTAATTTAACAGTCTAGCATTCATAGAAACACTTTACTACTTGTTGCCTATTTTCGTCATGCTGCCACTAAACAAAATCAAACTAAACTAATAAAATATATCTATCTATGAGAATGGTAAATATTTTTAATGCTGTTTACATTTATATTTTTTAAAGTATCTGACATTTCAGAAAAAAAAAAAAAACTGAAACTGCACCTACATCATTGTCTTTATCAGCTTTACAGCAGTCTGTGCTTTACAGGAAAATCATCATGTTTGCAGTAACCTAAGTACAATTCCACTAATAGTAAAATAGAAGAAGCAATTAGAGAATGCATATTTAGAAGCACTTGAATTTGTAGCCAGTTCTAGGGAGCATATCCCAAAAGGAAAAATTAAAAGCCCTTGGTGCAAGCATCTTAAAGCACAGGTTATCTCCCACAAGGACAAAAGGCAAATGAGTAGGTATAAGGAGGTATTCCTCTGCTTCTACATAATGAAAAATGACTCTGGATATTTTATAAATATAGAATGAAATAAAGTGTCATTCATAAAATTTCTTTATGAAATAAGTACATTTTCCTATATTTAGTTTTAATACAAATTTAGTTTTACAACAAATTATGTTCTATTCAAATATATTATTTTTATTGCTTGGAATGAAATTGTGATCCTTTTGCAATAAATGGGAATTCTAACGCAAATTTCAGACAGTGTTTCATGCTAAATGTTCTGCCATTCTGAAGAAACTTCTCTTGGCAATATCTCACTCACTTGATCATTTTGGACAGCTTTTCTGTGTCTCGTGGAACTTACCAACATCCTTCTTCCAATACTATTAGTGCTTTCAAAAAGTATTTTAGTGGGAACATTTTTGGGTAGGGCTGAGCAAAACATGTATTTTTCCTGAGAAATAAAATGTGTTGCTTCATGCTAGGTAACACCTACAAATGAAAAATACCGGTTCACAAACACATCACTATGAGATAAAACAGGCTATGAACTTATCTAGCATCACCTGCTTCATGATTGCACCCTGATCTTCCTCTTTCCAGTAGGTAAATGTAAGAGAAATTGCTCTCCTGTTAAAGTGGGTTAAATTGTTTCATTTTTAACTTTATGTCAGAATGGTGCAATCCGCAGGTATTGTACAGGATCTGAAAGGCTACCTGCTCAGAGCTATGTTCACCCTAAGACACAGTAAAGTCCCAGCAGAAATTATTTTGTAGTTTTCACATGTGCTGACTGTAGCTTTTCACTTGTGTCAGCAATAACCTCAAGGGACAAGGGAAGGTAACTACGTTCTCTCTTCCTCAGAGAAAGAAATGTTGACAGTGATGTGAAAAGAGTTTTAGAGCAGCTGAGACACTCAGAGAGTGCCATGAAGAAGGAAGGGCTTCACAGAATGCAGAACAGTCAGAAATCAACACCTAAAAAGACGCAGTTGTTTTAAACTTTGTCGATTTCTGTTTTGCACTGGTATCAGCATGGTTCTGCTTATCAAAAGGCACAGCCATTCTATTTCCACAACCATTAGGAAAAAAAAAAAAAGCAGATTCAAATAGTGAGTATATAGTACAGTACAGTGCAGAGTGCGGTAAAATCAAGGTGAAATTTTGTATTCTCACTGATTTCAGAGGTTAACATGGCATGTAAAAGACTGGCAAAAGCATTTGCCTGTTATTCATTTGGATCTTCACTTAAGTCATGTGTCTCTTGCTAAAGAAAATCTTGAACAGGTGACAGCCACAGTAGAATACACAGTAGATATCATTTTGCTTACAAAAAAAAAAAAAAAAAAAAACAGCATAAATTCAGAGCAATTATCATTATATGCTATTGCCATTTCTGAAATTGAGAATGGTCTGGAGGAGATGCCACCCCACAACCATTGCTATCAATAAAACCTTAAATTGCAAAATCTTAAGTCATGTTAAAATGCATTCCTTTTTAGCAATTGGTCTAATGCTTCATGACATTGTGTTGCTGGCCGAGGAGGATTGGGTTAGGGATTATTTAGGCAAACTGGACACCCCAAAATCTATGGGCCTGGATGGGATGCACCCCAGAGTGCTGAGGGATGTGGCGGGGGTTATTGCTCAGCCGCTCTCCATCATCTTGGAGAGGTCATGGAGAGCGGGGGAGGTGCCAGAGGCCTGGAAGAAACCAAAGTCACTCCAGTCTTCAAAAAGGTTTGTAAAAGGGTAAGAGGGAGAAGCAGGGAAACTACAGGCTGGTCAGCCTCCCTTCCATCCCTGGAAAGGTGATGGAGCAGCTCATCCTAGAGACCATCTCCAGGCATGTCAAGGAAAAGGTGATCAGGAGCAGTCAGCATGGATTCACCAAGGAGAATTCATGTTTGACAAACCTGATAGCCTTCTATGATAGGATGACAGGCTGGATGGACATTGGGAGAGCCGTGGATGGTGTCTACCTTGACTTCAGCAAGGCTTTCAACACAGTCTCCCATAACATCCTCCTAGGAAAGCTCCAAAAGTGTAGACTGGACGAGTGGGCAGTGAGATGGATTGAGGACTGGCTGGATGGCAGAGCCCAGAGGTGGTGTTAAGTGGGGCCGAGTCTAGTTGGAGGCCTGTGGCCAGTGGTGTCCCGCAGCGGTCAGTCCTGGGCCCGGTGCTGTTCCACTTGTTCATCAGTGACTTGGACGAGGGCACAGAGGGCACCCTGAGCAAGTTTGTGGGCGAAACCCAACTGAGTGGAGTGGCCGACACTCCAGAGGGCTGTGCTGCCATTCAGAGGGACCTGGACAGAATGGAGAGTTGGGCAGAGAAGAACCTCATGAAGTCCAACACAGACAAGGGTAATGTCTTGCACCTGGGGAGGAATAACCCCAGACACCAGGACAGATCAGGGGTGCTACCTGCTGGAAAGTAGCTCCATGGAGAGGGATTTGGGAGTCCTGGTTGACAACAAGTTAACCGTGAGGCAGCAATGTGCCCTCATGGCCAAGAAGGCCGATGGGCTCCTGGTTTGTGGTTTGTATGAGGAGGAGTGTTGCCAGCAGGTGGAGGGAGGGGATCCTACCCCTCTGCTCAGCTCTGGTGAGGCCGCACCTGGAGTACTGAGTGCAGTGCCCCAACACAAGAGGGATGGACAACTTCTAGAGAGGGTCCAGGAGAGAGTGACATGATACAGGAACGGGAGCATCTAGCTTATGAGGAAAGACTAAGTGAGCTGAGCCTGTTTAGCCTGGAGAAGAGAAGGCTGAGAGGAGATCTGATCAATATGCATAAGTACCTGAGGGCTGAAGGTAGGGAGGATGGGGCCAAACTCTTCTCTGTGGTGGCCAGTGACAGGACAAGGGGTAACCGGTGCAAGTTGAAACACAGGAAGTTCCATCTCCATGTGAGGACGAACTTCTCTACTGTGAGGGTGACAGAGCCCTGGCACAGGCTGCCCACAGAGGCTGTGCAGTCTCCTTCTCTGGAGATCTTCAAACCCCACCTGGATGCCACCCTGTGCCATTTGCTCTAGGTGTCCCTGCTTGAGCAGGGGAGTTGGACTAGATGATCTCTAGAGGTCCATTCCAACCTCAACCATTCTGTAATTTTGTGTCAAAATGCATACAAAAATAATAATTACCTATTAGTTGCACAAAAAGGTAAGTTATGCAGGAATTACACAAGGCATTGGACTGTCTAGCCTAAAGCATGTAACAAGTGAAACTCACCTTTTCAAACAACATCTTCTCATGGAACAAGAGGGGGAAAACAGGAGGAAGGCATTCCGTCTCCTTGTGTTGACCCAAGATGCACACACTGAGGTAAATGTCATGTTTCTCTGGCAGGAACACACCAGGACATGTGACCTTATTAGAGAATAAAATCTGTGTTCACATGATATTCTCAAATTCAGTCTTGCACACATGCAGCAGACACATATGTGCTCTGTCAGCGGGACTACCACTGCCCAGCTCACGAGGGATTCAATGGGATTCAATGTCTGGGAACATAAAAACACAACTGCCTTAAAAATATGCACCTCCGTGCCTGCCTACAAAGCATATAAGTGTGTTTGAAAACTTCATCCTGGCATTTATTTCAGCCAAAATATTTCTACATTGTTTTAAAAAAATCATTGCATTATGTCATTTTATATCATTTTAGTGGTAATTTATCAGTGTTGATTTTCCAAAATTCTGTCATGAATACCTACAGACCTGTAAGTTCTATTCACAAATTAGTATCTACAGATTCATGGTAAACACACTTTTCATATATACATATTCAAATTAGTGGTATAGCTCTTTAACATCTGTCTTGAAATTGATGAGATATTTAATTTCTAAGCACATAGTTGCAAGCAAGATCCATCTTTTTATCATCTCTGTACTGTTCCCAGGACTCCTTAATGAAATTATATGTTGTTTACTTGTGCTTTACAACACAGAATTTTCTCTCTCTCTTTTTTTTTTCCCCATAACTAATAAGCCAAATTGTCATGGAAAAAGGAACAATTCCCATGTACATGATTCAGCTTTACAATCTCCTCACAATGCCCAAACCTTCTCTGCTACCATATAAGAACTTGTCAAGACTGTGAGATCCACCAGGTCTCCACTATATTTATGCATAGTTTTAAAGTCAAAGTTTTAAAGCACAACAAGCTCTCACATTTCATAGTGGGGTCTTTTTTTTCTTTTTAACAGCTCCCTTTTTACCCTTTAACCAGGCTGATTTCCTGGACACTGGGAAGTGCCATTCCACACACCAGTGGATATCAGAGGACACCCAAAAGGGGTCGAATGATTAAGAACTATGAGTTTTTTGGGTTATTTATGTATTTATTTGCGCCTCAGGA